>OX451741.1:1041953594-1042518594 GCA_948472305.1 Vicia faba | reverse complement strand
ATAAGATCATGGATTAACATTTTCTATGTACATATATCAATGTACCTCATTTTTGGATGCAACTAACTCAGTTTGCCGCATAATCCCGTTATCTTTTGATTTGGATTTTGTAGGAGTCTAAGATTACCATGAAAAAATATACGTTAAATGGTCGTAAGAAATTTGAAAACTCAAAGGTTCATAATGGTTTTCAACATACCTTATCATCTATGCAAATGAGGTTTGACGACCATGCAACATACGATCCTATTGCCTCTCCTACCAATGTTGCATATGAAATATCGTCAGGTAAAGGTAATGACGCATCCCTCTCTAAAGCAATATCAATTAATACATTCAAAAATCAAGTAGGGAGCGGTTTATGGTGAAGTACTTCTCCCAAAGTGTTATGAACTTTTCCCTTATCAACCATGCGATAAGTCGGTGACAATAAATAAAGCTAACAAGGTGAAATGCCCTAAACCAATAATAAATATGAAATTGTTAATGTGTGTATATGTCAATTAAAAAAATTATGCTAATTCATAATAATATATATTACCTCTGTAATTTTCTGTTGTAAATCACAATTGATACTATCTCTATCACTAGTATCCTTGAACCCTGAACCTTGCCTTTCTGAATGATGTATTTCTTTATCCATTTCCAACTTACGAACTTTAGCTTTTAATTTTTCTAACTCTTCCATCACTTCTTTATTTCTACGACCTTTCCTCTTTTGATGGTTACCCAAAGATGTTTGAGTCACCCCAAATCTCTTAACCCTTACATGGTCGGTATACTCAGGAACATTTAATACTCGACTAAGTATGCTCCTGCAATCATGGTCTTCAACTTAAGTTAAAGATTGAGATAGATTCTCCGGAAATTCATATGCATATCGAAATAAATTAGTGGTGATTAAAACTCATAAATTCTTTATGTTAATAAAATTTTGATTTAATTAAAGGAATACTGACATACTTACACATTTCTCATAAATTTGAAGCACATCTTCCTTAACAACTCCATCCTTACCTACACGAGCAGCCTTCCACATAACATATTCCAGAAGAGATGTTTCTTGACTTTTCTCCTCTTCTAACTACATATTAAGAGAAGTAATAAGATCAATTGTAACACATGATGAACAAGTATATTATAGCATTTATATATACTTACCATTCTTTGTTGTACGCATGCATATCCCATAAACCCTTTTCTGTACGGATACTAGGGACTTGATGCTCATTGGCGATTTAAGACACTCACATTATGAAAATCTGAGGTTCTTCATTTGCCTTTAAAGGTTTCCTATTCTTCAGGTGAAATCAAGCCTGCATACGTCTTTGGAAGTTCTACATCGATAAAATTGTTATCGACATCCCTAAGAAACTTGTTTGTTAAAAAAGATCAAAACCCTATGAGTTTTTTTCCGGCCAATTAAAGATAATATGTTTTTCGATCATTATAAATGTTAAAAGACCTCTACAAAAAAACATACATAAAGTGTGTTAGTAATTTAAAGACATAATCGTCAATAAAAACAAATGACATCACATAGGTACCTGCATATCACTTCATATTTTTTATTTAGCGGGTTTCGACTTTCAATTTCTCCAATCATCATAAGTGATTGGAACTTCTCTCTTCACAAGGGAACCAGTGTAACTTATCAACATTGAACCGTTAGGCTCAATTAGTTGTTTGTCTTCATTCTAATGTACGTCAAATTTTAAACCTTTATCTCTTGCACGAATGATTGACTTCATAATAGTTATTCCTCGTCTAATATCATTCTCCACATCATGAACTGATTCATTTCCATCATTATTAGAAGCATCATGTTATTTCATCTCGTTACTAGCCATTTGACCTGTAATACTAAAGAAAAACATAAACACCATATAAAACTCAAGTAACATTGAATGAATAAATACAATATAAAAACATAAAAACATAAAAAACAATATAACAATTTTATTGAATGACATAACATATAATATTTTACTAGTACCTTTTTCACTAACATCTCTTTCTTTTCTTGGTTGGAATATGAATAACTTGGCTCTTAACAACTCAAACATATGAATTGATCCAAATTCCCTTATAATGATCATTTCTAATATATGATTCATCCGCTATAATATTATCATCTTGATCATTTCATACATACGACTCATTATCTCGAACATATGACTCATTCTCAACATAAATATCACTTTGATTTACACTATTATCATCAATCACTTTGTTAGATAAAATCATTATAGACCATTTCGTACTTGTCAAATCAGTGACATAGAACACTTGTTTAGCTTGAGAGGCTAGAATAAAAGGCTCATCTTTGTATCCACCTGTGATACAGTGGGAGAACTGACTTGAGGTTTTGCGTTTGTGTTCGCAATTGTGCGGTTTAGCAAGAGTCGCCACCGACTTTTTATTTTATCCAAAGGAAAGGTCAAAAAGCACAGGAAAGACCTTTGAGATGTTTTCTTGGGTTCGGGGGGTAGATCATGAAAAGGGAAGGTGCTAGCACCCTTTTCATCCATAGTTTTCCATGGGCTCTTAGTTACTTGTTTAGATCACTTGCTTTTGCTTTTCAATTGTTTGAAATGGTGCTTTGTGTGTGGTTTTTTGAAAATGTTTTGAAAAAGAGGCCTTGTCTAGGCAACCTTTTTAATGATTCTTGTTTGAATATATACAAAGGTGTTTGTCTTTTGAAAAGATATTTCAATGTTTTGAAGTTTGTTTTTGGGAAATATTTTGGAATTGTGTTGTGAAGTGTGTTTGAAAATAGCAAGGATGTTTTGCAAGTTTTGATCAAGTAACTAAGAGTTGTCTACCATATTTTACTCAAAGATCTTTCCTATACGTTTTTAATCTTTTGACATTGTTGTTTTACCATTGTATTTGGTAAACAAACTTGTGTTTGGATGTTAAACGGGATAGACACGGGTCATCGTATTGACCATGATAGCAATTGTGCTAATTATCTTTAGCACATTTTTGAGGGTCTAGATCACTTTGTATAGGCAACCAAGATAGCGTCATCGCAGGACTATGATCTTTTGTTTCGTTTTTGTTTTGCCAAGATACTCAACATGCATAACATGGCCATTTTAAAGGCAACAAGTGGATGAAACCCTAGGGGTGTATGTGTGCATTGTGTTGTCAATTTACATGCTTTTTTTGTCTTGTTTTTAGGTCAAACTATTTGTTTTGATTTTGGAATCTTGCCATACACGCCTAATTACTACACAGTATATTAAAAACAATAAATTGCGGGAATTAAAAGTCTAAGCTATTACAAAAGTATCCGGGGATGGGGGTACAATTATTACAAATGGGGATGAATCTCGTAAGAATAGTAAAGTCCAAATATTACAACCAAATCGAATTGTTGCAATTCAATATAAAGCTATAACAAATTATGAAATAAAGAAAATCAATAAATTATGAAATGCATGTATTTATTAAAAAGAGATAAATAAAATCTATTCTAAAAAGATTAAAAATTATTATTATTCTTTTTTTTGTATTTTATTAATTTAATAAAAGGAAAAAGTTTTAAAGAAAGAAAATTCAATTAAAAAAAAATCTCTATTATTTTGTATTTTTATTAATCAATAAAAAGAGTTTAAAGAAAGCAAAATTAATTAAATCAAATTAAATGTTTTTTTTGGTTGGTATTTTATCAAATGAAACAAGATTAATTAATAAAAGAAGAAAATAAAACTAATTTAAGAAAATCAAAATTTTAATATATTATTAGTGTTATTAGTAACTAAAAAAAAAACAAATTAAAATTAAAACAAATGGGCTTTAGGGTTTATTATTGGGCCCAAAACAAAAATAAAGAAGAAAAATGTCAGAATGAAAAGGGGGGGGGGGACGTTAGCAATGTTATGGGCTTTGATTTGGGGCCAGAATTGGCCCAGTTGCCCTACGTTTGCAACGTTTGGTTAGGGTCTTCAAGAATTTAGGGTTTGTTCCTTGTATCTCACAGCGGCGCCGCTTGCCTTCGTTTTCTCTTCTTCATCTCCCTCAGCCTCAAACGCCCTGATCTCCCCCTAAGCCATCTCCCCCTAAGCCTAAGCCGCCGGAGCGCTATCCCTCACTCTCTAACCTCTTCCTAACATTCAATGGCCTTGGTGAAACAATATGGTTTGTCTTTGTTTGTTTTAACATTTTTCATTTAGATTTGCTTGCTTTGTTCATGTTTTGACTTGTTAATCTATTGTTCATGTTTGAGATGCAGAAAGTGATTGAAGAGAGGTATACCTGTGAGATTTTCTAGAAAAGGGAGAGGAAAGAGGTTGGACTGAGTACTCCTTGGTGGCTGGACACGAGGGGAAGAGATGATGATGGCGAGGCACAAGCTTTGGTAACTTCTCTTCTTTTCTTGAACCCTGAACGATGATGATACCTTCTGAAACTTTGTTATGATTTGTTGTTTTGGTTGATGATGACTGTTGCTGAAACGTTGTTACCTCTTTCCTCTCTCTTTGAATTTGAATAATGATGCTTGCTGAATGCTTCTGAAACCTTGTTGGTGTGTTAGTTGATGATGATTGATAATAATCTCTGAAACTTGTTTGCATAAGTTGTTGATGGTGAATGATGCAGGCTTTGGTGTTACAGCTTGTTGGCCTTTTGTGGATTGTTTGAAGCTGATAACAGGTTTAGATTGTTGAAGGTTTTTGGAATTTGTTATGTTTCTGATAGTTGTAGTTGGAAATGGCTTTTTGAGTTGATGGTAGTTTTGGCCTGTTTCTTGAAACTGTTATGCAGTTTTTGTTACAGTTTGTTTGAAAATGGTTATGCAGTTTTTTTGGAACTTAGCTTGGTGGTTTGGGTGCTATGCAGGTTGTGGTTCTGCAAGTTTTTGTTGTTTGTTTCTATTTGACAGCTTGGTTAGGATTTTGCAGGTTTGGGAGTTGTTTGAACTGCTATCCAGTTTCTTGGGATTTTCTATTTGATTGTGCAGGTTTTGAGGTTTGGTCAGCAGGCTGGTTCTGCAAGTTTAAACTATTAACAGGTTGTGCTGTTTGTTAGTTCACAAGGTTTTGTGATTTGTGAATGTTTGAGTTTGATAACAGATTTTCAGTTTGGCAAGCTTTTGCAGGTTTTTCTGGTTTGGCAGTTTCAGGCTTGTGTATTTGAACTGCTATATGGTTTTGTTAGTTGTTGCAATTTTTGGTTTGTGCAATGTTTGCACAGATTTTATGTGATGTTGAGTTTTATAACAGGTTGGGGGTTTTGGTTAGCAGGCTGGTTCCTTTTGAAACTGTTAACAGGTTTTGATACTTGTTGAGGTTTTGAAACTGTTAACATGTTTTTGGAGTTTGTTTTTTTGACCAAAAAATGCTCTTTCTTTGACTTTGTGCTGTTTGATGTAGTTATATCCTTTTTCTTTTGTTTTGCAACTTGTGACAGATCTTGCCAAACTGTAAAATTTACAAAAAAGGTGATATCTTTTCTCTCTTTCTCTCTCAATGATAAAGCAATTTTGCTTTTTCACTTTTCTGAAAAGTTTGCCTATTTGCTGGAAAATGATGATAGGCTATGACAAGCCTTTTGCTTGTCATTTGGTTTACCCCCTGCACTTTGCCTGCTGCACTGTACTTTCTGCATTGTTCAGTTTGCTTACTTTGTTTGCATTCAGTTTTGTTTGCCATGCTTAGTTTGCTGCAATGTTTGGTTTTTGTTACAATGCTTCAGTTTGCCTTTCTGTTTGGTTTGTCATACTGTTTTGTTTTTTCAGTTTGGCGCCTTGTTGTAATGTTTTCATCTGAACCTTTTGCCTTTCATTCTTGCGTTTTTCCTTTTTCTCTTTGTGAACCAAGAAGAGCAATCTTCTTGTGATTTACAGAGAGAAAAATAAAAACATGATGAAATGAAAATAGCTCCTCTGATTCCAAATGGCAAACTTTAATGATGAATATTTTCTTTCTTTTTTTGTTTGAAAATTCTATTTAATTAATTGTACTAATCCTCTTTTCTTTGTCTCTTTCATATGAGCACAAATTGGGTGATGACAAAGCAGAGGAAGCAGAAGACTTTGTGGCGAGCACGAGAGCAATGGAAGCTTAGACTTAGACTTTTTTCTTTGTAACTTAGGGATAAATATTCAAATAAATGTACCAATTTAATTTTCAAATACAATAAGTTGCACAACTTAAAGCATTTAAATAATAAACTGTATTGTAACATTTTTTGAAATAAATGAAAAAGTCTTTGTGAGATAATCTGATATCCAATAAAACTCTTCTACTGTCAATAGCTTGCAATTCTTTCTTTGCATCTTCACTTAATCCTTTAAGATTCTCAGATCAAAATAATTGAAATTGCATTCCAACAATTCTAATACAGATAACTTAAACTTTAAGTAATCCAATAACTCTGTAATCTCATAACCTTGCAACAATATTCCAATCAAAATACGCACTGGGTATTCCAATAAACAAGCAAACGCTTCATTCCATTTACAAGCAAATGTCTTGACAGACGCACATTATTTGGTTAACCTGGATCAAACAAAACCTTAATGTTCCAAATGACAGTCTCAGTTCTCATTTCTTGTCTCAGATAAACAGGTCTTGAGAACAACCAACAATCTTTCAGTAGGCTTAAAAAGTGTGAAAACATGTGACAGTTAATTGAATTTCTGAGAATTCAGTTTCTTTTGAGAAATGCGAGAGAAATCCTAATTCTTGATCTACTGCCAAAGAAAAATCTGTCTGATCGATTCCTGAGCCAATCTTAAAAATTTGTGAAAACCCTAGGGTTATGATTTCTTGTGAAAAAGGGAGGGCAAATTTTGGGGTACAACAGCTGCCCCTGTTCAATCTTCTTGAACCTGAAGAGTTAGATCTGCTAGTTTGCCGTTCGTGACTCGAAGGTAAAAGATGATTGGACACTAGAGTGCCCACAAATTTGCACTTGTCAAAGCATGGTTTGAGGGAAGGGGCTTAAAGATGCCATTTAGAGATGTGACAGAATCTTGTCGGAGATGGGCTTAAAGATGCCATCCAAGAATGTTTATTGAATTGTACGTTGCAGGTGAAAGAATGAGTATCAGAAAGGTATCCATGTCTGGAACATCTCTGAGCTGGGGGTCTGAATAAGCAATAGATTAACATCCATGTTTGGAGCACCCGTAAACTGTTTTCATGAGCTGAATCTGAACAAGCGACAGGTTAGCATCCGTGTCTGGAAGCATCCGTAAACTGTTTTCATGATCCTTGAATTTGAATAAGCAATAAATTAGCATCCGTGTTTGGAGCATCCGTAAACTGTTTTCATGAGCTGAATCTGAACAAGCGATATATTAACATCCATGTTTGGAGCATCCGTAAACTGTTTTCATGATCCTATACTTGTAGCTTGCTAATCTTATCCTGAAAAGGGTAAAATATTAGCTGAAACACAAAGTTATGTTGCATGAAATGTATGATGCAATATATGTGTCTTATCAATGCTTATGATATATGAATGCAACGTATACGCAGGTATGCTGATTAGCTGTCTTGCTGAGGAAAATAAATCCCAGAGAGCCGGAGATAATAAAATCTTTGACCACTGTCGGGGAAAATAAATCCTGGACCACTATTTAAGAGTATGCGTGTCTTCAAGCTTTACTTAGAATACTTCTACCGGGGATTCTTGTTTTGTTGTTTGAGGAGAACTCCGTTGGGGAATATTTGAAAACTCTGTGGAGAATTGAGAATGAGAATCTTCATTCTGCTAGGGGAATTTGTGCTGAGGATTCAAGAACGAGAATCTTTGATCTACAGGGGACTAAAAACTCCGACAAATTTATGCTGAGAGTAAAGAAGGCTCTGGCAACTTTACTGGAGAATCAAGGATGAGAATCTTCATTTTGTTGGGGAGTAAAAACTCTGTGGGGAATAGCTATACTGTTGCGGAGTAGCTATCCTGCTGGAGAATGAGCTCAGGACTCTGGGGAAAAGCTTATTCCTGTTTGGAAGAAGTTCAGGAGTTTAGGTTGTATGCCACTTTGAGAATGAGAATCTTCATTCTGTCGGGAATATCAGGAACTCAGGTTATATGCCAATCTTCCGGGGAAGCAAGAACGAGAATCTTCATTCAGGCGTTTGGGCCAGGAGGTTGGGTGTATGCCAATCTACTGAGGTTTCAAGGATGAAAATCTTCATTCTGTTAAGGGTATCAGGAGCTTGGCTGTATGCCAATCTTCTGAGGTTTCAAGGATGAGAATCTTCATTCTGTTAACAGTATCAGGAGTTTGGGAGTATGCCAATCTTCTGAGGTTTCAAGGATGAGAATCTTCATTCTGTTAACGGTATCAGGAGTTTGGGAGTATGCCAATCTTCTGAGGTTTCAAGGATGAGAATCTTCATTCTGTTAAGGGTTAACTGTTATCTGGTTGATCTCCAGGCTTCACAGTGTCTTGTATTGCTATTTGGTCAACGTCCAGGCTTCACGATACTTTACTTCCTATCTGGTCAACGTCCAGTCTTCAGAAGGAAATCAAATAGTCATCCGGTCAACATCCGGTTTTCCCTTTGATTTTGGGGCCTACTAATATCCGACTGAATCCGGGCTTCAAAGTAATTGGTCGGGTAAACTGTTATTTGGTCAACATCCAAGTTTCACAGTATACCTTACTGTTATCTGGTCAACATCCAGGTTTCACAGTGTTGTATTGCTATCTGGTCAACATCCAGGTTTCACAATACCTTTCTTCCTATCTGGTCAACGTCCAGTCTTCAGAAGGAAATCAAATGGTTATCCGATCGCCTCCGGTTTTCCCTTTGATTTTTGGGCCTACTAATATCCGGTTGAATCCGGGCTTCAAAGTAATTAGCCGAGTAAACTGCTATTTGGTCAACGTCCAAGTTTCACAGTATACCTTACTGTTATCTGGTCAACGTCCAGGTTTCACAGTCTTGTATCGTTATCTGGTCAACGTCTAGGCTTCACGATACGAATTTTGTGAGAAATTGATTTCATTTTTCCTGCAAGGTAAAGGTTAGTGGCATGACATATATCAAACAATGATGTTCTCAAAATAAATGAGATTGCGTTGTATGACGTCCTGGTGTATGGATGTGTAATGTTTTTCAAGACAAACTCTCGCCGGGGGAAATAAATCCCGAACTGGTGATGGAGAAAAGAGTTGGATTCTTCGTTTCCGATAGTGAAAAAAATCTGGCGACTTCAATGGGAAAATTTTTCAGGAATTCTTGAGGTCGACTTAGCTGGGAAGAGGTTATCAAAAATCGAAACTCCGACTGAGAGCCAACTTATGAGGAGGATTTTGGAGAGATTTGTCACTGCCCCAAGTAGCGAGTGTTTATGGCTTCGCCATGAAATGTTCGACTGTATATAACCCTTGGTTGAGACTGACGTTCAATGCCCCATGTGACGGTGACAAAGACTTGCCCCTAACTACTCTATACTTGAGAGATTTCTTGAAATCTTGACTGGACTGCCCCAGGTTAACTGGACTTTGAGAGATTTCTTGAAATCTTGACTAGAATGCCCCAGGTTTTAATGGACAATGCCATGTTATGTCCCTTGTGTTGATAGGAGATTTTTGCGACAGAAGCGTCATCCCACTTGAAGTGATTTTGTTCACTAAGAGAGCTTTTGTTCATCGGAACATTCACTGCGTGAATTTCTCCACTGTCAAACAAATAGCCATATGCAAACAACGATATTCAAATAATGCAAAGTTTATGCTTGTCTCAAAGTTTTGAAAAATGCGTTTTTTGGCAGAAAACTTTTTTATAAGAAAAATTCAACTCAGGATTTAGAGAAAAGCCTTACAGGAGTTAGGATACCTTTTGTAACAGTATGCTTTCAAACTAACCCATGCTTCAATTAGGAATTTTGAAGGGTTGTAATGTGGCCTGGTTCACAGTTTAAGAAACAAAGGATAAAGGCTCAAAGTATATTTGTACCCACCCACTCTTCGTGATGTTCTTCAATCCTAAACTCAGTTAATTGTGCGTTTGAGCTCCAAATGAGTTTGGAACGATATTTTCGGTGACGGTTCACACAAGTTGAATTTGTTGGAAGGCAGTCATTTTTGCAACATTTTTCATGTTGTTGAGGATTTGTGGTGACCTCATTCTTTTTTTTATTTGTTATCCCTGATTTTTGCCTGACTGTACCTGTTTTTGAGATTTACAGTCAGCGGGACGCCCCAGCTTTCTTAAGCCTCCTTTGTAGGTTTTGGCTCAGTGGGCTTTTATTTTTGAGAGATAATGACTGCCTATGAGATAAAGAATCATCACTGTCTTTTGATTCCAAAGGAATGTTTTTTGATGTCATTCATCGTATTACAGGATGAGAGTTTGCGACTTTAACACGCATTTGAATTAACTGAGAGACTACCCTGCCCCGGGTTTGATTAAAGGTTTCAATTTGTGTTAAAACAGAAAAATTCTACTTCTTTGGCTTGAAGGGGTTGACTAGGGATTATCTTCCTTATAAATCCAGTGTTTAGGATTTGAAAGAAACGCCTGTACATCGTCAGCGAAGTCTGTCCAAAAGCATACTGTATGAGATTATGGCATTGTTTTCGTCATCCTCCCTCTAAAGGCTTGTAACTTTTAGCAAGAGTTAAATGTCAAAAGTAGAAAACATAATTATAGTGAAAACGAATGGATGAATTCAAGACAAACATATGCAATGCATTAATGAAACAGAGTTTGACATTAACAGATAATTGTTTGAATAACAAAAGAAATTACAACTTGAAAATTCAAATGAAACAAAAGCCTCTTAGTTCAAACTTGTCATTTCGGGCGGGGAACCCTCAGCGGAAGTTTTTCATCTGGCCATCCTGTGTGAATTCCAGCACTCCTTTGTCAATCAAGTCTTGGGTCTTAGTTTTCAAAGCCCAACTGTCATTTGTATCATGCCCAGGACTATTGGAGTGGTATGCACATAATGCATTGGGATGATAGCTAGGAGCAGAGGTATTGAGATTTTGAAGAGGATCCCTTAATACAGTCAGCTTGACCTCCAAAAAGAGTTACAATACTTGAGATAATGGCATGTTAATCTCAGTGAAGCACCTTCCAGATGTATTTTGCTTACGCCGATTATCCTGTTGATGTTGGTGAGGTTGTTGTTGGGCTTGTGACCCTGAAGCAAATTAGGGAGACTTTCCCTTGACTTCTTGTCTCAAGGGAGACTGAATGATGACTTGATCCTCAACTCTAGTTGTTTGCCCCCTTTGGTTACGTCCATCTTGATGCAGTTTGTTGATGAGGACCTTTAGCTCTTCTTGTCCTTGAGTCGGGTTTTGGATGAGAGCCATCTGGCCCACCAGTTGTCCCATCATTTAGATTTTCATTGTTGCCATCTCAATCTGTAGTCCTTCCAACTGATCATTCCTGATGCCCCCTGGATTCCCTAGGACCATGCCCCTTGTGAGGAGAGCTTTCACTTCTTCCTGCCCCTTGGATAGGTTCAAGAACATTTCTTGAAGTTTAGGGTTTTGAGCCTGGATATCTTTGACAGTCTTCTCTAGAGCCATCTCTACTGAAACAAACAGTAGGAAGGTAAGGAGACCTGAAAGGGGGAAACCTGTCATGATACAATGTATGATATGTGGATGCATGTTTTCAAGGATCTCGCGGGGTGAACACAAGAAAATGTTAGAGATTGAACTTTGATCAACATCTTTGATTGGAGAACTTCGTATCGGTGGATGTCTTTCCACGAGAATCAAGCTCACCATGTCAAGTGGGTCATAGCCCTTGACTCAAGTTGTTGTACTTGATTTTGACGGTGTTTGTTTAGAGGAAAATGAATCCTCTTTCCCTTTGGTAGACGTCTGGTTCAACGTGACCATACATCAAAGACCCTCAAGATCCTTGAAATAGTTATTGAAAATGCTATGGTATGATGTTATGATGTTATGTACAGATATGCGAAGTAAGCAAGTTATATACAAACAATCATATTTACACAAAGCAGACAAGTCCTTAGGTTTAGGCTTGCATGGAGTTTGTAGGTAAGTACCCTCTTGAAGTCTAGTTGGCTCAACCTGTCCTATAAATAGTAACCGGGTTCTAAGGAGTTCAATATCATTGGATTATTTTCTGCGTTAATTGTTTCAGTTTAGCCACTTAACTGGCGACCAAAATATTCCAAGAAAACAATCCTCAATGAGTGTAGTATCGAGTATCTACCAAATTCGGACTGCACCAAAGCCCTTCATCTCACTACCCCTAATAAGGCCAAGATGGTCAAGTAAGGTTCTAAAGTCAATTGATGCTTCACGACACCACGCGGCGGCCCCGTACTCTCCTTGATTCAACTCAAGGGTTACCGGTACCAACCAAAGTGCCATATCAACGTAGCTACTGCTTCAACCATGTCGGTATACCCCGCACAGTTCCCTCGCAGTTTATTGCTACTTACCTAAAAGGTGCCCCCAAATCCGGGTGTAGGATTTAAAACAAACCCCAAACAAGGACCCAAAAAGTAAAGCATACACATCAAATAAGATAAGCATGTAAAGGTGATCTAAAACCCTAAGGTAACCCCACTTTTTAACAATATTCCCCAGCAGAGTCGCCAGTTCTGTGATACGGTGGGAGAACTGACTTGAGGTTTTGCGTTTGTGTTCGCAATTATGCGGTTTAGCAAGAGTCGCCACCGACTTTTTATTTTATCCAAAGGAAAGGTCAAAAAGCACAGGAAAGACCTTTGAGATGTTTTATTGGGTTCGGGGGGTAGATTATGAAAAGGGAAGGTGCTAGCACCCTTTTCATCCATGGTTTTCCATGGGCTCTTAGTTACTTGTTTAGATCACTTGCTTTTGATTTTCAATTGTTTGAAATGGTGCTTTGTGTGTGTTTTTTTGAAAATGCTTTGAAAAAGAGGCCTTGTCTAGGCAACCTTTGTAATGATTCTTGTTTGAATATATACAAAGGTGTTTGTCTTTTGAAAATATATTTCAATGTTTGGAAGTTTGTTTTTGGGAAATGTTTTGGAATTATGTTGTGAAGTGTGTTTGAAAATAGCAAGGATGTTTTGCAAGTTTTGATCAAGTAACTAAGAGTTGTCTACCCTATTTTACTCAAAGATCTTTCCTATACATTTTTAATCTTTTGAAATTGTTGTTTTACCATTGTATTTGGTAAACAAACTTGTGTTTGGATGTTAAACAGGACATGCGCGGGTCATCGTATTGACCATGATAGCAATTGTGCTAAGTATCTTTAGCAAATTTTTGAGGGACTAGATCATTTTGTATAGGCAACCAAGATAGCGTCATCGCGGGACTATGATCTTTTGTTTCGTTTTTGTTTTGCCAAGATACTCAACATGCATAACATGGCCATTTTAAAGGCAACAAGTGGATGAAACCCTAGGGGTGTATGTGTGCATTGTGTTGTCAATTTACATGCTTTTTTTGTCTTGTTTTTAGGTCAAACTATTTGTTTTGATTTTGGAATCTTGCCATACACGCCTAATTACTACACAGTATATTGAAAGCAATAAATTGCGGGAATTAAAAGTCTAAGCTATTACAAAAGTATCCGGGGATGGGGGTACAATTATTACAAATGGGGATGAATCTCGTAAGAATAGTAAAGTCCAAGTATTACAACCAAATCGAATTGTTGCAATTCAATATAAAGCTATAACAAATTATGAAATAAAGAAAATCAATAAATTATGAAATGCATGTGTTTATTAAAAAGAGATAAATAAAATCTATTCTAAAAAGATTAAAAATTATTATTATTCTTTTTTTGTATTTTATTAATTTAATAAAAGGAAAATTTTTTAAAGAAAGAAAATTCAATTAAACAAAATCTCTATTATTTTGTATTTTTATTAATCAATAAAAAGAGTTTAAAGAAAGCAAAATTAATTAAATGTTTTTTTTTTTGGTATTTTATCAAATGAAACAAGATTAATTAATAAAAGAAGAAAATAAAACTAATTTAAGAAAATCAAAATTTTAATATATTATTAGTGTTATTATTAACTAAAAAAGAAAACAAATTAAAATTAAAACAAATGGGCTTTAGGGTTTATTATTGGGCCCAAAACAAAAATAAAGAAGAAAAAGGTTAGAATGAAAGGGGGGGGGGGGGGACGTTAGCAATGTTATGGGCTTTGATTTGGGGCCAGAATTGGCCCAGTTTCCCTAAGTTTGCAACGTTTGGTTAGGGTCTTCAAGAATTTAGGGTTTGTTCCTTGTATCTCACAGCGGCGCCGCTTGCCTTCGTTTCCTCTTCTTCATCTCCCTCAGCCTCAAACGCACTGATCTCCCCCTAAGCCTAAGCCGCCGGAGCGCTATCCCTCACTCTCTAACCTCTTCCTAACGTTCAATGGCCTTGGTGAAACAATATGGTTTGTCTTTGTTTGTTTTAACATTTTTCGTTTAGATTTGCTTGCTTTGTTCATGTTTTGGCTTGTTAATCTATTGTTCACGTTTGAGATGCAGAAAGTGATTGAAGAGAGGTATACCTGTGAGATTTTCTGGAAAAGGGAGAGGAAAGAGGTTGGACTGAGTACTCCTTGGTGGCTGGACACGAGGGGAAGAGATGATGACAACGAGGCACAAGCTTTGGTAACTTCTTTTCTTGAACCTTGAACGATGATGATACCTTCTGAAACTTTGTTATGATTTGTTGTTTTTGTTGATGATGACTGTTGCTGAAACGTTGTTACCTCTTTCCTCTCTCTTTGAATTTGAATGATGATGCTTGCTGAATGCTTCTGAAACCTTGTTGGTATGTTAGTTGATGATGATTGATGATAATCTCTGAAACTTGTTTGCATAAGTTGTTGATGGTGAATGATGCAGGCTTTGGTGTTACACCTTGTTGGCCTTTTGTGGGTTGTTTGAAGCTGATAACAGGTTTAGACTGTTGAAGGTTTTTGGAATTTGTTATGTTTCTGATAGTTGTAGTTGGAAATGACTTTTTGAGTTGATGGTAGTTTTGGCCTGTTTCTTGAAACTATTATGCAGTTTTTGTTATAGTTTGTTTGAAAACTTTTATGCAGTTTTTTGGAACTTAGCTTGGTGGTTTGGGTGCTATGCAGGTTGTGGTTCTGCAAGTTTTTGTTGTTTGTTGCTATTTGACAGCTTGGTTAGGCTTTTGCAGGTTTGGGAGTTGTTTGAACTGCTATCTAGTTTCTTGGGATTTTCTGTTTGATTATGCAGGTTTTGAGGTTTGGTCAGCAGGCTGGTTCTGCAAGTTTGGACTATTAACAGGTTGTGCTGTTTGTTGGTTCACAAGGTTTTGCGATTTGTGAATGTTTGAGTTTGATAACAGATTTTCAGTTTGGCAAGCTTTTGCAGGTTTTTCTGGTTTGGCAGTTTCAGGCTTGTGTATTTGAACTGCTATATGGTTTTGTTAGTTGTTGCAGTTTTTGGTTTGTGAAATGTTTGCACATGTTTTCTGTGATGTTTGAGTTTTATAACAGGTTGGGGATTTTGGTTAGCAGGCTGGTTCCTTTTGAAACTGTTAACAGGTTTTGATACTTGTTGAGGTTTTGAAACTGTTAACAGGTTTTTGGAGTTTGTTTTTTTTGACCAAAAAATGCTCTCTCTTTGACTTTGTGCTGTTTGATGTAGTTATATCCTTTTGCTTTTGTTTTGCAACTTGTGACAGATCTTGCCAAACTGTACAATCTCCAAAAAGGTGATATCTTTTCTCTCTTTCTCTCTCAATGATAAAGCAGTTTTGCTTTTTCAGTTTTCTGAAAAGTTTGCCTATTTACTGGAAAATGATGATAGGCTATGACAAGCCTTTTGCTTGTCATTTGGTTTACCCCCTGCACTTTTCCTGCTGCACTGTACTTTCTGCATTGTTCAGTTTGCTTACTTTGTTTGCATTCAGTTTGGTTTGCCATGCTTAGTTTGCTGCAATGTTTGGTTTTTGTTACAATGCTTCAGTTTGCATTTCTGTTTGGTTTGTCATACTGTTTTGTTTTTTCAGTTTGGCGCCTTGTTGTAATGTTTTCATCTGAACCTTTTGCCTTGCATTCTTGCATTTTTCCTTTTTCTCTTTGTGAACCAAGAAGAGCAATCTTCTTGTGATTTGCAGAGAGAAAAATAAAAACATGATGAAATGAAAATAGCTCCTCTGATTCCAAACGACAAACTTTAATGATGAATATTTTCTTTCTTTTTTTGTTTGAAAATTCTATTTAATTAATTGTACTAATCCTCTTTTCTTTGTCTCTTTCATGTGAGCACAAATTGGGTGATGACAAAGCAGAGGAAGTAGAAGACTTTGTGGCGAGCACGAGAGCAATGGAAGCTTAGGCTTAGACTTTTTTCTTTGTAACTTAGAGATAAATATTCAAACAAATGTACCAATTTAATTTTCAAATACAATAAGTTTCACAACTTAAAGCATTTAAATAATAAACTGTATTGTAACAATTTTTGAAATAAATGAAAAAGTGTTTGTGAGATAATCTGATATCCAATAAAACTCTTCTACTGTCAATAGCTTGCAATTCTTTCTTTGCATCTTCACTTAATCCTTTAAGATTCTCAGATCAAAATAATTGAAATTGCATTCCAACAATTCTAATACAGATAACTTAAACTTTAAGTAATCCAATAACTCTAATCTCATAACCTTACAACAGTATTCCAATAAACAAGCAAACGCTTCATTCCATTAACAAGCAAATGTCTTGACAGACGCACATTATCTGGTTAACCTGGATCAGACAAAACCTGAATGTTCCAAATGACAGTCTCAATTCTCATTTCTTGTCTCAGATAAACAGGTCTTGAGAACAACCAACAATCTTTCAGTAGGCTTAAAAAGTGTGAAAACATGTGACAATTAATTGAATTTCTGAGAATTCAGTTTCTTTTGAGAAATGCGAGAGAAACCCTAATTCTTGATCTACTGCCAAAGAAAAATCTGTCTGATCGATTCCTGAGCCAATCTTGAAAATCTGAGAAAACCCTAGGGTTGTGATTTCTTGTGAAAAATGGAGGGCAAATTTTGGGGTACAACACCACCCTATTAAGATCCACTTGTAAGAACCCCGACTTATCCATTCATATGCCACTATTATGTACCCACTTGCAACCAAAGATATAAATCTGAAACTTCTCATAATCAAACACCCAAATGTGCTCGATAACCCTAAAATATGACAAATTTGCATATTTGGGGTTTAAGTCCTTCATACTTGAAATTTGCATTGCTTTAGCTACCACTATGACACCACTATTTTGCATAGTACTTTTATCATCTTATTCTTCAGTATAAAATGTGTATCCATTAATTGCGTATGCGCTATAAGAAAACACGTGCAAACTCGGACCATATGCTAAACATCTCAACCTTTCTGTTATTGAAGCGTGATCTAAATCAAACTTTGAATAAATATGATCCTTGAACCATTGTATAAAACTTTGATTGTGCTCTCTTACTATCCAATTTTCATTTCTATTTGGATTTAAACCCCGGAGTACATCCTTGTGCATTTCAATATACGGCTCAACCTCACTGTCATTGTGCAGAGTCTATAAATGCAGTTGATCCCGTTTAACCCTTGATACATCACAATTTTATTACCAATTAAATTTTTTCCTTCCTTCCTTTAGAAAATATGAGATTTGGGTAGTCCAATGGATTGAACATTGGACAAATGTTCAGTATAAAACTCAACCACTTCTTCAACAATGTATCTTTCAACAATACAACCCTCTGGCCGACTTTGGTTTTTCACATACCCTTTTAATATTTTCATATAACGCTCAACATGGTACATCCATCTCATATAAGCTGGTCCACACAATTGTGTCTCTTTCATAATATGAACAACAAGATGCACCATAATGTTAAAAAATGAGGGAGGAAAATACATTCGAAGCTCACGCAAAGTAATAACTATTTATTTTTGCAATATTGGTAAGATCTCAGGATCGATCACCTTACTACAAATTGACCTGAAGTAAAAACACAACTTAGTTATGGCGCTTCTTACTTTTTTTGGAAAAATAGAATGTATACCTATTGGTAGGAAATGCTACATTATAACATGGCAATCATGTGTATTTAAACTCTTTAACTTGAGGTCTTTCATAGACACAAGTCTTCTAATATCTGAAGAGTAACCTTCTGGAACTTTAACTTCACTTAGAAACTTATATAATATTTTTTCTCCTTTCTAGATAAAGTATAAGCAGCATGCGATAGACATGTTCGCTTTCCTTTCTTCATGGGTCCTAATTCCGTTCTTATTCCCATATGTATCAAGTTCTTTCTTGCTTTAAGGCCATCCTTAGACTTTCCTTGTATATTGAGTAACATACCAATAACACTTCCAAATACATTTTTTCAATATGCATAACATCAAGAAAATGTCTTATATACAACGACTTCCAATATGGAAATTAAAAAAAATTGACCTCTTCTTCCACCCACCTTTGACAAACGTATATGAAAAAGGCTTGCCAAAATGAGTACTCATATCTTTCACCTTTTCAAAAATTTGGTCACCTGTCAATGTAGGTGGAGCTCTATCATGTTCTGGATTTTCATTGAATGCCTTTCTCCACTCACAATAGTGATGATTAGAATTTAAGAATCGATGATTAGAATTTAAGAATCTACAACGATCGAGAAATACACTCTTTTGACAAAATTCCAATTGCTTCCAATTTGTGTTTTCTTCACAAATAGGACACACTTTTTGACCTTTAATGCTATACCCTGATAGATTTTTGTATGCCAGAAAATCATTAATTGTGCCAAACAACATCGCCCTCAAATTAAAACTTTATTTCCTATATCCATCCCAAAACTCCACATTGTTCTCCCATAAAATCTTTAAATCTTCTATTAAAGGTGTCAAGTATACGTCTATGTCATTCCCTAGTTGTTTAGGCCCAAAAATCAACATAGATAACATCATGTACTTGCACTTCATACATAGCCGTGAAGGTAGGTTATAAATCATAATAATCACAGGCCATGTGGTATGTGAGATACTTTGAAGACCATGCAGGTTCATTCCATCAGTAGATAATGCTAAGCGAAGGTTTCTTGCTTCTCCTCCAAAATCAGGATGATCATTATCAATTTTCCACTACTGTGGTGAATCTGCCTGATGTCGAAAATTTCCATCAATAATTCTTTCATCTGCATGCCAAGTCAAGTGTCTTGCATCAATTTCACTATGAAACATGCGTCTAAATCTCAGAATTATAGGAAAATACCATAAGATTTTTGCTGGAGACAATTTTTTCTTATATCAAGATAAACTGTATTTAGGGCACTCATTTAACGATGCATATTCGTTTAGAAACAAAATGCAATCATTTGTACAAGCATGTATCTTATCATAGCTCATGCCAATAGAGCACAACATTTTTTTGGCCTCATAGGTTCGATTAGGAAGAACATTATCCTTCAGAAGCATATCTTTCATAAGGACTAATAACTCTATGAAACTTTTATCCGACCATCCATTGCCCGCCTTTAAGTTGTACAACTTTAATACCACAAACAATCTTGTGAATTTAGTGCAACCTTTATACAACAGTTTCTATGCATCACTTACCAACCTCTCAAACATTTTGGAACAATCCTGAAGATCTTTTGCAAGTGCTTCTGCAATTTCTTCGACTCGATCACAATCGTATGTATTTGTGCCATTGTCGTCTGAAGCATTTGCTATACTATCCCCCAGTTCAACATTCCCGTTACTTTTGTCACCATGAAATATCCAACATGTATAACTTTGATCTATTCCATTCCTCAGTAAATGTGATTCCAACCCAACTGTGTCAACCCAACCTCCATAACAACAACCTAAGAAAGGACATTTCATTCGACTGGGGTTTTCGGCATGTTCAACAACAAACTTAACAAATTCTAATACCCCATTCTCGTACTCTTTTGACAATCGATTGGAAGATATCCATTTTTTATCCATGGTTTTACTACTAAGTAAGTTAAACAAAAACACTATAATTATTCATACAACTATAACAAAAGAACAACTAATTACCTGTAGAGAAGTCATCAACTTCTAGAACCACACATTGTAAGATTCTTGGAACGATCAGAAATTAACTCTTCACAAGAGAAATCAGAGATGCAACAGGCGCGATGAAATCGGGCAGCAACTACACATAAAACGAGAAAGCAACCAATGTTACAACCAAAATTATCATTTGAAACCAATCGATATAACACAAAAGATGTCCAGATTTGGTAGTAAGAAAGAGAATTATTGTTTCTAGCAATTACATGAATTTCTTATCATAAAGCTAGACTAATACAAAAAAAAACATTAAACCAATATAGTTACTTTAGATCATGATTCATATGCAAATAAATGCATTGAGATTGGACTCAGAGTAGTCAATAAAGGCCAATAGCGACACTATCCCGCTATAGCAGAGCGGAGGCCGACCATTATTGGAAGAGTCTTAGTGGTTCTGAACACTATAGCGGGGAAAGTGGAGCTACCGAAAAACCATCAATATCATAACCAAAATTTCCATCCTTCAAGTCAAACTTGAATACAACCAAAATAGTCACCGAAACTTATTCAAATTGAAACCAATAAAACCATGACATACAATAACTTCACTCCACATAAAAATCAAGAGCAGTATTATCGTTACACATTAAAATCTAAAACCTTACGGATTCAACACAAACAAAACATAACGTCCACATGAATTTCGATATCCGGTTTCGATACCAAATACCAACATGATGATCTTCACGCTACAAAAAGTGTTACCGACATAACGATTTCAACATTTTGGTTTAACATAACACTCCAAACTAACACAACATTCATCAATCCTGTTCAAATTCAACAAAGTATCGATACAAGGCTAACATCCTACTCCAACACAACCAGGAAAGTACAATTACACAGAATTTTAACATATATCGATACAAACCAACGAGCTCAAAAATAAAACAAAATTAGCATATTCAAGGCTGACAAATCATTTTCTCAGATTAAAATCAAACATTATATCATTTCAGATTAATAATACCATGCAATCAAATCGATATTTTCACAGATCCATCAATATATCAGTTCAAACTCAAATTTTTAACAACCATTCATCACAGAAACTTGACAACAACTTAAATAAAAAAAATCGAAACTTACCAAAATTTTGAAATGATCAAAACAATTGAAGATGTGATTTGTTTTCAAACTGAAACGAAGGGTGTTGTTCTAGATGACTTATGATTGGTTCTTGTTGAAAAGAATTTGTGAGGATATCGACTGAGTTGAGTAGAGGTTGAAGGGAAGAGAAAACATTTGAGCTTGCTGAACATGGGGAAGCATTTGGTGTTGTGAACCACGATGAAGGAGATGGTGTTAATCATTGAAGAGCTGGAGAGGCGGAGAAGGATGTGCAGTCTGAAGCTGATAGAAGAGATGATGAAGTAACCAGAACTAGAAGGGAATCACGATGGTGGAAGTCGCGCAAAGGAAGATGTTTTGAGAGAATATGGAAAAAAAATCTTAGTTTTAGGGTTTTTGTATTTTTAATTTTGAAATTAGAAATCAATGAACTCAGGATGTGTTTTTTAAAGCGCTTTCTGGTGTATTTCCTTTAGCAGCGCTTTTTCATAAAAAAAGCACTTTCTGATGTATGGCGTATAGCAGTGCTTATATGAAGCACTTTCTAAGCACATCCTTTAGCAGTGCTTTCTAGAAGCAATTACTAAAGTGTGGGTATGTATGGCCTTAAACAACGCTTTTTAGAAGAACTTTTTAAAGTAAGTCTTTAGCAGCACTTTTACTCAATTTTTTTTAAAGCTATAGCAGCGCCTTGGGAAAAAAGCACTGTCTATAATGTGCTGCCTAAAGTGTGGCTTTAGCAGTGCTTTAGGCCTATGACAGCGCTTTTTACCGTTGGACCTCTAGCAACGCTTTGAAATTAGGAAGGGCTTTCTAGAATTTAATTTTTTATCAATTTTAATTGACCTTAGACATCGCTTTCATAAAGCGCTGCCTAATGTGTGGCTTAGGCATCACTTTTTCTTAACTTTAGGCACCACTTTTTTATAAAGCGCTATCTAATGTATATAGTTTTAAAATCTAAAATTTTATCGGGACATATAGCAACACTTTGGTATAGAAGCACTGTCTAAGGTGTGCTGCCTAAAAGCAGTTTTAGCATAGTGTTTCCCTGTGTCAAAGTGCTTTTGTGTCGGGTAAACAATTATTTGACGGAGTTTTGGTGGCGAACAAAGTTGTCGATGGGTAGGAAATGTCTTCTCTTTAAAGTGGATTTTGAAAAGGAATAAGACAAAGTGAATTGGAATTTATTGAGGTATATTATAGAGAGGATGTGGTTTGGTCCAGTTTGGAATAGATGGATGAAATTATTGGTTTTTCAAAGTAAAATGTATGTTTTAGTTAACAGTAGTCTGACAAAGGAGTTTGTGGTGGAGAAAGGCTTGAGGCAAGGTGACCTTCTTTCACCTTTCCTTTTTGTTTTGGTAGCGGAGGGCTTGACGGGGTTGATTATGAAGTCTCTTGAAATAGGAGAATATAAGGGTTTTGCTATTGGTGGTAATTGTCATTTGGACATTCTTCAATTTGAGGATGATACATTGTTAATTGGGGATGGGTCTTGGAAGCATGTGTGGGCTATTAAGACGGTCTTGAGGGAGTTTGAGCTTGTATTGGGTTTGGGCATAAATTATCACAAAAGCAAAATTATTGGAATCAATTGTAGTTGCAATTTCATCGAAGTCGCTTCTTATGTTCTCTCTTGTAAAGTAGAAGATAGTAATTTCTATTTTCTTGGAATTCCGATTGACTCCAATCCATGAAAGTATTCGACTTGGATTCCTTTATTGAATAAAATGAAGAAGCATTTGCCGGGGTGTAAGAACCAGTTTCTTAATCTTGGTGGTATGATCACTCTCTTGAAATTCGTTCTTAGTTCTTTAATTATATTCTCCTTGTCTTTTTACAAAATGCAGCTAAGGAATTCACTAGTATTCAAGGAAACTTCTTGTGTGGGGGAGGGGGGTATGAAGGACAAGAGGAAAATTCATGGGTGAGTAGGAAGAAAGCGTGTCTTCCGTTTGATAAGGGAAGGTTAGGTATAAATTTTTTGGTGGATTTTAACTTAGCTCTTCTAAATAAATGGAGATGGAGAATTTTACAAGGTCATGAATCTGTTTGGTTTAATTTATTGAAAGTTCATTATGGAGACGTTTCAATGATGGTTTTTTGTGGAGGAGAAAATAATAAAGATTTTTTTCTCATTCGACTTGGTGGAAGGATATTATCAGATTGGCTCCTTTTCTCAAAAAGATCCGATTATGGAATATTATCGGTTTAAAATAGGGAAAGGTCTTACAACTCCTTTTTGGGAAGCTAGTTGGATGGGGGAGATTTTCTTAAAGGATGAATTTGCGGGTTTATATGAGGAATCTAGTTTGAAAAGAGTTATGGTGGCTTGTATGGGAGGAAGGAGGGACTATGAGTGGTATTAGGGAGATTGGGGTTTAAATAGGACGGTGTATGAGAATTTGAGTTTGTGGCCGGATTTAATTTCTTTTCAAGAGAGGTTATCAGATCATGGAGTGGGGTTGGAGGGAAAGGATGTACTGGAGTGGACCTTGGCTCCAGATGGTAGGTATTCGGTCTCTAGTTGTTATGATTTTTATGCTAGCTTTCGAATACCGTTTGGTCCCCTAAATAGGTATGACGGGGTGTTGGGCATGGTGTGGAAAATGGAGGTGCCATACAAGATAAAAGCCTTTGGTTGGAGACTTTTTGTTAATAGACTTCCAACAAAATATCTTTTGTTGTATAGAGGGGTGGTGTTTCCCATTGAGTATTTAAAGTGTGTTTTATGTGGTATAGATTTGCAGAATAGAGATCATTCTTTTTTCAAGTGTAATATGGTGAAGGTTATATGGAGGGAAATAACTTTGTAGGTGGGCATGTCAGAGTTGAAGGAGGAAGAGTGTGTGATACAGTGGGAGAACTGACTTGAGGTTTTGCGTTTGTTTTCGCAAATGTTTCGGTTGAGCAAGAGTCGCCACCGACTTTTTATTTTATCCTAAGGAAAGGTTTAAAAAGCACAGCAAAAACCTTCTTGGGTTCGGGGAGTAGATTATAGAAAGGGAAGGTATTAGCACCCTTTCTATCCATGGTTATCCATGGGCTCTTAGTTACTTGCTTAGATCACTTGCCTTTTGTTTTCAATTGTTTGAAATGGTGCTTGTGTGTATGGGTTTGAAAAATGTTTTGAAAAGAAGCCATTGTGGTGGCAACCTTTGTAATGATCCATGTGGGGATGTATACAAAGGTGTATGTCTTTTGAAAAGGTTTTCATTTGTTTTTGAAAGTTGTTTTGAAAGTGTAGTGATGTGTGGTTTAGAAAATAGGCAAGTGTTTTGTTTTGCAAGTTTGATTCAAGTAACTAAGAGGTTATCTACTCCTAAATTTTCTCAAAGTTTATTGCTATGTTTTAACCCTTTTAATAAGTTTGTTCCACCATTGTATTTGGTGGACAATCTCATGTTAGGATGTGAAAGGGACAGGCGCGGGTCGTTGTTTAGACCATAATTGCAATGGTGCCAAGTATCTTTGGGCATTTTCTTTAAGGGACTTGATCATTTGTTTAGGCAACATTTTGAAAGTGTTATTGAGGGACTATGATCATTTGATTTGTTTGTTTTGCCCAAAGAGACCTAACATGCAATATGGCCCAATTTTGAAAGGCAACAAGTGGAATACCCTAGGGGGTGCAAGTGTGATTTGTGTGTTCATTTTCATGCTTGTTTATCTTGAATTTAGGTCAACACTATTTTTCGTTTATTTTTCGCATACAAACCCTAATTCTAACATGGTATAATTAGAAAGCAATAAAGTGCGAAAATAAATTTACTAAGCTATTACAAAACCATATATGGGAAAGGGGGTACAAATGTTCGAATGGGGATTTTGACAAGGAATTTAAACCTAAAACTATTACATCAATATTGAATCATTTACAAGGTGATTAATTTGCATAAATTAAATAAAATAGAACAAATGTGCAAGATGCCAAAAATGGTTTTTATATGTATGGAAAAAGGTATTTTTACATGTCAAAAGAAAGTATTATTATTTTTTAAGTTTTTCATATTTAGGGTCAAACCCTAATTCTATAAAAATGTATTATTTATTCAATATACACAATATTTATTATTTATACATAGAAAATAAAATAAAAATAAAGTATATTTGTAAAAAATGATTTTTTAGTGTTAAATATTAATAAAATAAAATATGTATATTTTTAGTATTTTTATCCTAAGTGTATTAATAAATAAATAAATATATATATATATATATATATATATATATATATATATATATATATATATATATATATATATATATATATATATATATATATATATATATATATATATATATATATATATATATATATATATATATATATATATATATATATATATATATATATATATATATATATATATATATATATATATATATATATATATGTATTATTCATTAAATATGTATTATATAGACAAATTAATAATATTTAATATTTAATAAAAAAAGTATTTTTCTATAAAATATTTTCAGAAAGTAAAACAAAATAAAAATGTATAAAAAATATATTTACACTATTTTAGTATTTTAAATAAAGAAGTATATGTATTTATTGATTTATGTACAAATAACTAGTCCAATCAAATAAATATCTAATAAATAGGAAAATGGTAAAAAAAATATTTTTATATTTTTTGTATGATGAGGAAAAATAAATGAGTCAGGCCAAAAAAAGAAAAGTCAAAAAAATATTAAAATGAATGAAATGGGCTTAGGGGGTGTAAAACCAAAAACATGGTGCAAATAAGAAAATAACTCAGGCCCAGCCCAAGAAGACATTGTCTTCAACCTTCAGACAAAACCAGTTCAAAACGCGCGCCCTTCTTCTCAAACTTCTAACTCCTGATTCTTGGCTTTTCAATGAAAACTCATAACATAAAAAATGTTCAGCATCAAGAGACGAATCCAACCATATGCAGAACTTGTCTTAACTCTCTAAGATGAGGGAGAATTTCTTCTCCACCAAATCCTGACCTAGATTTTCTTCCAAGTTCAGACCCAAAATTCTTGCAACACACATAATATAAATAAAATCTAATTATATGGGCATGTTCAGGGCTATGATTGTGACATATTTTCTTCACAAACCTAAAGCTAACAATGCCTAATAAGAGAGATACAAATTCAAAAACTTACCTGAGCAGTTGAAGTTCTATCTGGCAATGGAGAAGCTCTCAGTGCAAAGTGATGATTGGTATAGCTTCCTTGAGGTCCAGGGATACTATTCCAAGTGTTACTTTGCTTTGAAACCTTTTGAATCGAGCTATAGCACTCCACCTGCAAATCAGAAAAGTGAAAATGGTGGAACCAGTTAGAGGGATTAGAGGTCGTGTTTTAGCTTTTGGTTAGCTTGCATAGATGGTAGGGAAGGTGTATGAACTGGTTTGGGCAAGAATGCTTGAAAGGATTGAGAGTTGGAACTCAATCTGCAGAGGTTGCTCTGTTTGAGAAGTTTCAAGGTGATTCTGAGTTTTGGGAGGGATTGGAGGTGAAAGGCTCGTGCTTCAGCTTAGGATCAATGTTTGGAATATGTTTGATAAGTTTGTTTAAGTGTTTGTCAGCTGATATGAGAGTTTGTATCAGTTATGCTATGTTTCTTCTTTCTTAAGCAACAAAAGGCAAGTTGATGTTCTAGACTGATGCAGGCCCCCATAACATGCTGCAATCCTTTGCCTTGATCAGTGTAATGTGTCTCATAACTTGTGCCTAGAAGGTTTTGACTGTACCACTTGGATTTGCAAAATGGACATAAAGTTCTACTTTTTCAAAATGGAAATAATGCTTTATCTATAAATGGATTAATCTTCTAGGCAATGCTTGAATACACAAAACATGGTCTTGGCACAAAGGTTTGGCATTAAATTTATGAGTGTCAAAGGGTTTTAGGGCCTGTAATGTAGCACAAACTATGCTGACTTGAAAATGGCCTAAGTTATGAACATGTTCATGATCCATTCAAAAGTGAATTTTTGCCATATTGTGAAATTCGATTCTCTCAAGTTATAAGGTTGTTTGATGAGTTCCTTGACATTTTGGAAAGCTTGGAATGTTTACTACAATCTATCTTTGAAATGCAAATTGAAATTCCAAGTGGAAGTGTATGGAAAATGGCCTTGAAGTTAGGTAGAAAACCTTGTCAAAAAGGTCAAATTTTCACTAAGTTATGAATGGTTTAGTGCCCTTATTCAAAAATTTGTAACTTGAGATACAAGCCTCATTTGGGAAAACTTTGTGAATCAAAGTTGTAGATTATGCAACAAGCTACAACTTTCATGTTTTGACTTTTGTTTGAATCCAAATGAATCTTGGTGAGAAAGTGGGGCAAAGTTGGAAAAAAATTAGGGTTTTCCATAACTTAGAAAAATTCTAAGTTATGAAAAATTCCCATTTCAAACCCTAATTTGCATTTCTTGGTTTCTTGGTGAACAAGTTTCATGATTTGGCATGTTTTGATGAAAAATGAATCTTGACTCTTGATTTTGACCAAAAAGTCAAAGTTTGACTTTTCAGTATACAGTCAAAATTAATCAATTGACTGGGAAATTCAATTGTCAATCTTGTGTACTTGGGATCTTTTGAACTTGTTGAGCATGTAAAGATAATTCCATGGGGTCCTTGAGTCCATATGTGAGCTTGGTTTGCCATTGGCTAGGTCAAACAGTCAAAAATTACCCTTGTGCAATCAAAACCCTAAAAATGACCATTTTGCCCTTCTGATGATCTGATCAAATTTCCTGTGGGATTATGATCCAAACTTGATCAAATGGTCCATATGAGTTCATAATGTTGATGTGGGTCAATTTTCATGAGATTTGACTGTCAATTGGCCACAGTTGACTTTTTCCCCAATACAGCTGATTTCTAGGTCATATGTCCAATTGACTGGGCAAAACTTGGAATCAAGACTTGAAACTTGGTATGGATAAACTTGGGAGTCCAACATGAAGAATGAAAGTCATCTCAGGAATTTTAGGTCAAAATATCTTTGTGCAAACACAAACCCTAATTTGGGTCCACAGTGCAAGGAGAAGTCTTGAGCAGAGGAAACCCTAATTGGATCTTGAGCTCCAAGGGTTTTGTGATGAGAAAATTGCTGAGGAAATGGGAGGGCAAATTTTGGGGTACAACAGTTGCCCCTGTTTAATCTTCTTGAACCTGAAGAGTTAGATTGGCAAGTTTGCCTTTCGTGACTCGAGGGTAAAAGGAGATTGGACACTAGAGTGCCCGGAAATTTGCACTCGCATGTTAAAGTATCAGTAATGTGATGTCGGGAATGGGCTTATAGATGCCATTTGGAGAGATGGTGGATAGGGAGATGGGCTTATAGATGCCATCTGGAAGTGTGACAGAACTTTGTCGAGAATGGGCTTATAGATGCCATTTGGAAGTGTTGATCGCATAAGAGATTCCTTAGCGAAAACTTGTGTATTTGAGAAAGACAGATGTTTTCCTGGCTTGCTACAGGTGTTTGATCTTCAGTCTCTTTATGTAGATATGCCCTGGCTAGATACATGCATCGAATCTACAATCGGTTGTTCACAGATGTGCCCTGGCTGGATACAGGAGTCGAATCTGGAAATAGTCGTCAATAGATATGCCCTGGCTGGATACAGGAATCGAATATTCGAACTCTTCAGACGTGCCCTGGCTAGATACAGGAATCGAGTCTGGAAATATGGTCAACAGATATGCCCTGGCTGGATACAGGAATCGAATATGGAAATGTTGTAGTTGATAGATGTGCCCTGGCTGGATACAGGAATCGAATCTTCGAACTCTTCAGACGTGCCCTGGCTAGATACAGGAGTCGAGTCTGGAAACTGATCACTCTCAGATGTTCCCTGGCTAGATACAGGTATCGAATATGGAATTGTGACAGTTGAAGGTAGTTGTCTTTGGGATTGTCTTTTTCCCTGAAAAGGCAAAAACATAAGTTGTATGCAATGTCATGATGTATGATATGCATGATGTCATGATGTTCAACATGAGATAGTGTTGTATGCACTTTATCACATATGTAAGCAAGATGTATGAAAATGTGAAATGTTTATGAATGTAATTTCGTCTTAGGAAAATAAATCCTTGACGACCGGCCGGTAAGTTGCTCTGTGGCCGAGATACTTTGCTGGAGTTTTGATGAGAGGCCTGCTGAGGACTTCAATGATGGATTCCGCTGGGGATTATGATGATAAATTCCGCTGGGGATAACCAAAGATAAACTCCGCTGGGGAATACCAAAGATAGACTCCTGCCGGGTATTGAAAGAACTTTGCCGAGGGCGATCTTCCGTGGCAATTAGCTGAGGATAACCCAGTTATAAGCCCTTGTGAGGAATAACTCTAAATAAAGCTCGGGAGAGACGTCCGTATCCTGCAGGGAACAAGCTTCCAGAACCTACTGGGGATGAGCTTCAAGACTCTGCGGGGTGTTGAGATGATTTGGTCGCATTCTTCAGTCGAATCTACCTTGGTACCTTGGCGGACAAAGCAACCAGACTGCATCAGACAACTCCACATTGCCCCTGTTTCTGATGTCACCTGTAATTAATCTTTCGTTTCATATGCCAATATTTATGAATCAGCAATTTAATGTCAAATGCATATATCAAAAATGAACATTGGACGTTCTTCGCAAGACAAAACAGAAAAAAGGAAAAACAATGGCAATTTGTATGGACAAGTGAATTTGTATTGATTTGAATTTTGCCTGTGAATAGGCGTTTTTGTACAAGAGGCTGACATCCTAGTAAGAGGACGCCGCCGAATAACATAGAGTTTACAATTTTGAAAAGAAAAGAAAACAGCTATGTGAACAATCCCACCGGGTTCCAACTCTGCTATCGCCTTTATGTCTTCAAGCGTCTCATCACTTTGCTGTCTAGTTGAAGATGAAGTTGATTGGTCAATGCCGAAGTCTGAGCCAGATAGTTGATGCTGAATTCTGGATGCAAGGTGATCCAATAAGACATAGTGTTACACTTTACCCCTAACTTTTGCCTGGACCGCCCTTTCGGGTTTTCAGCCCACCGGGATACCCATTTTTTCCCAAGCCGCCTTTTCAGGTTTTCGACTTTCCGGGTGTACAATTTTTTTTATTTCATCCCTTATTTTTGCCCGAACCCTTTTGGTTCGCCGGGAAGCCCTTATTTTTGCCTAGGTATGTCAACCTAACGGGTCTTTTATTCATGCGTAGTATCTTTTCACTATGTCTGCATTGGCGGGGTGAGGAAGGTCGTCACCATCCATGGTGGTTAGGATCATGGCTCCTCCTGAGAACACATGTTTAACCACAAATGGCCCCTCGTATGTAGGGGTCCATTTGCCCCGGGGATCACTTTGAGGAAGGATGATGCGTTTGATTACCAGGTCCCCAACTTGATACTCTTGTGGTCTGACTTTCTTGTTAAATGCCCTGATCATCCGTTTTTGATACGTTTGACCATGACAGATAGCAGTGAGTCTCTTTTCGTCAATCAGATTTAATTGATCAAGTCGAGTCTGGATCCAGTCATCTTCACTCAAGTCTGCATCCTTCATTATCTGGAGAGAGGGTATCTGGACTTCAATTGGCAAGACTGCCTCCATGCCATAGACCAAGGAGAAAGGAGTTGCCCCGGTTGACGTCCTTGCTGAGGTACGATACCCATGAAGAGCGAACGGTAACATCTCGTGCCAATCTTTATAGGTCACTGTCATCTTCTGCATAATTTTCTTGATATTTTTATTAGCTGCCTCTACAGCCCCATTCATCTTCGGCTGGTAGGGAGAAGAGTTGTGGTGCTGTATCTTGAATTGTTCGCAAAGCTCAGTGATCATTTTGTTATTGAGATTGGTACCATTGTCCGTAATGATTCTTTCCGGGACGCCGTATCGACAGATCAGATTATGCCGGATGAAACGTGCCACGACGCTCTTGGTTACCGTTGCGTAGGAAGCTGCCTCAACCCACTTCGTGAAGTAATCGATCGCCACTAAGATGAAGCGATGCCCATTGGATGCCGTCGGTCGGATCTCACCGATCATATCAATGCCCCACATTGCAAAAGGCCAAGGTGCCGTCAGGACGTTCAGAGGAACCGGAGGAATATGCACCTTGTCAGCATAAATCTGGCATTTGTGACAAGTTCGAGAGTGTTGGTAACAATCGGCTTCCATTGTGGACCAGAAATATCCTGCCCGAAGGATTTTCTTAGCCATGGTGTGTCCACTGGAATGTGTTCCGAATGTGCCTTCATGCAGTTCTATCATGATCTTCTCTGCTTCAGCCTTATCCACACAATATAGTAGAGTTGAATCATGATTCCGTTTGTAGAGAATGCCGTTGCTGAGGAAGAATTTCGCTGCAAACCTTCTCATGAACTTCTTGTCATTGACAGATGCACCTTCAGGGTATTCCTGAGCTTCCAAATACCTCTTCACCTCATGATACCAGGGTTTTTCAGTCACCTTCTCGGCCTCGAGATCGCAGCAGTATGCCGGTTCATCCAACTTCCAGATAATGATCCGGGGAGCCTCATTGTCCCATTTAACTTTGAACATTGAAGACATCGTAGCTAGTGCGTCCGCTAGCTGATTCTCCTCTCTTGGGAAGTGCTCAAAAGTTATTTCTTCAAAGTGGGGAAGCAAGGTTGACACATACTCCTTGTAAGGAATAAGATTTGGGTGTTTCGTATCCCACCCGCCTTTGATCTGATTGATCACGAGAGCGGAATCTCCGAAGACACTCAGAAATTTGATCCTTAAGTCGATTGCAGCTTGTAAACCCATGATACATGCCTCATATTCTGCCATGTTGTTGGTGCAGTTGAAACATAATCGGGCGGTGAGTGGAGTATGAGTTCCTTTGGGAGATATGATTACAGCGCCGACACCGTTACCCAAAGCATTGGAGGCTCCGTCAAAATGCATAGACCATCGGGATCCTTCCTCAGCTCCTTCATCCGGTCCCGGTACTTCACAGTCGGTTACCACCATGATGTCTTCGTCCGGAAAATCAAAGTTCAATGATTGGTAATCGTCCACAGGTTGGTGTGCCAAATGATCTGCCAGTACACTTCCTTTAATTGCTTTCTGAGTTGTATACTGGATGTCATATTCTGTCAAGATCATTTGCCATCTTGCTATTCTTCCAGACAGAGCAGGCTTTTCAAATATGTACTTGATGGGATCCATCTTTGAAATCAATAGAGTAGTGTGAGTCAGCATATACTGTCTCAGCCGGCGAGCAGCCCATACTAGAGCGCAGAAAGTTTTCTCAAGCAGTGAGTAACGAGACTCACAGTCGGTAAACTTTTTTCTCAAGTAATAAATAGCGTGCTCTTTTCGGCCAGACTCGTCATGCTGCCCCAGCACACACCCCATTGAATTGTCAAGTACTGTCAGGTATAATATTAGAGGTCTTCTTTCCACTGGTGGCATAAGAATGGGTGGCTCTTGGAGATATTCCTTTATCTTTTCAAAGGCGGCCTGACATTCATCATTCCAGCGTACTACTTGATCTTTCTTCAGTAATTTGAAGATTGGCTCACAAGTAGCAGTCAGATGTGAGATGAATCGGGCAATGTAATTCAGTCGTCCCAGGAAACCTCTGACTTCTTTCTCTGTCTTTGGGGTCGGCATCTCTTGTATGGATTTTACCTTGGCAGGGTCCACCTGAATACCTTTATCACTTACAATGAAACCTAACAATTTTCCGGATCTAACCCCAAAGGTGCATTTATTGGGATTCAACCTCAGCTTGTATAACTTGAGTCGGTCAAACAGCTTCCTCAAATGATCAAGGTGCTCCTCCTCAGTTTGAGACCTTGCAATCATGTCATCAACGTATACCTCAATCTCATGATGGATCATGTCATGAAATAAAGCAACCATGGCACGTTGATAGGTTGCCCCAGCATTTTTCAACCCGAATGGCATGACCTTGTAGCAGAAGGTGCCCCACTGAGTCACAAAGGTAGTCTTTTCCATATCCTCCGGAGCCATCTTGATCTGATTATACCCTGAAAAACCATCCATGAAGGAGAAAACCTTGTGTTGAGCAGTATTGTCAACAAGAACGTCGATGTGAGGTAAGGGGAAGTCATCCTTGGGGCTTGCCCTGTTCAAGTCCCTATAGTCGACGCACATTCTGACTTTACCGTCCTTCTTCGGCACTGGCACCACATTGGCAACCCACTGAGGGTAAGAAGTTACTGCTAGAAAACCGGTGTCGAATTGCTTCATAACCTCAGCCTTGATCTTTTCAGACATCTCTGGGCGCATACGGCGGACCTTTTGCTTTACCGGAGGGCAGTCTTCCTTGGTTGGCAGGTGATGAACTACAATGTCGGCATCCAAACCAGGCATATCTTCGTATGACCAAGCAAATATCTCCATGTAATCATGTAGCATCTGGATCAATCGTTGCTTCACGCTGAGCTCTAGATTAGCCCCAATCTTGACTTATTTCCTATCTGTCTCAGTACCCAGGTTAATTGTTTCTACCGGCTCTTCATGTGGTTGAATAGCCCTCTCTTCCTGGAGTAGCAGTCTTGCGAGTTCACCAGGCACTTCGCAATCATCTTCACCTTCGTCTTCGGCCAAGTTGATCGGATTCTCGAAGTCATAACTGGCGGTAGCAGAGCTGTTACCAGTGAGATCCAGAGTGGATTGAAACCTGTATAAGTGAGTGTGTGTAAATATAGCTGTTTTGCAATATATAACACAGAGAAAAAGAGCACAAGATTTGAAATGCAACAAACGTCCAATGTTTTGATTGATGATATATGGAAATGTCATACAAAAAGCCCTCACAAATGGAGCTACGATGCCCCGGGTAGGACACCGAGCCAATAAAGTTTTAACACATTGTTTGTTACAAATTGAAAATCAAAAGAAATAATTACTGCGTGACAAATGTGATAGGTGTAAAATCCTTTGCCGTCCAGTTGCTCGGTCCGTTGCTGGTAGTCGGGTAGATCCAACTGTCAAACTCTACTTCTTCTACATCCTCCTCAACAGCATTCACCCTTGGGTTGGAGATAAACACCGAAGCCTTTCTGACCTTTTCCTTGCGCACAACCCTCTGAGCCTCTGCAGTAAAGCCCAGCCCAAACTTGTCGTTCTTTTGAGTGAAGTCAGGAAGCTGACCCCAGTTTGCACAATTGCCTTTCTCGATTACAGCCCGGGCATCCTTCAAGGACGCCATCTTCAACGGAAAATCCTCTTCAACTACTGCCTCAGCTGATGCCAACACTGGGGGTACTTCCTCAAAATGCTGAAAGGGGGTTTCAATAAACTCCCCGTCTATCTCGATATACCGGAATGAATTCAAGTGACTAACCATGTATTCCTCCTCACCCTGCACAGTAACAATCTTCCCTTTGACAGGGTATTTGAGCTTTTGGTGCAGAGTGGAAGTTACTGCCCCAGCTTTGTGAATCCAGGGTCGACCCAATAAGCAGGAATAAGATGAACGGATATCCATTACATAGAACGTTGAGTCGAAAACTTGGGAACCCACACGAATAGGAATGTCTACTTCACCGTGCACCATCCTTTTAGAACCGTCGAAGGCTCTAACAATGATGTTGCTAGGTTTCAATTCCAGGCCCTCACAATCTAAGCGATCCAATGCCTTTTTGGGCAAAACATTCAGGGAAGAGCCGGTATCCACTAACACGTGTGCGAGAGTAGTGCCCCTGCACTCTATAGAGACATACAGGGCATCATTGTGATTTTTCCCTTTGGCGGTAAGGTCAGCATCCGAGAACCCTAAGCCATTGTCAGCCGTCAAATTAGCCACACAGTCGGTGAATTGATCCGCGGAGGTCTCTTGCGGCACATGGGTCGTTTTCAGAAATGAAATCAGGGCTTTTGCATGGGCCTCTGAGCATAGCAGCAATGATAACATAGAGATTTTGGAGGGAGTATGCCCCAACTGTTCAACAACGTTAAAGTCACTCTTTTTGATAATTTTAAGGATTTCCTCCATTTCTTGTTGGGAGGCTTCCACAGCAGTCTTCTTTTTTGGTGCCTCCGTCCTGGCAGGCAAATCGGTAGCAACTTCTTTGTCCCGAGTATCAGAGGACTCGGCGGCAGTAGTAGACACAGGAACTTGAACTGGAACATGCACACTTGCGGGTGTGATGGTGAGAGGTTTTCGGATAACTGGCGGTGTAATGTCAGGTGAGAAGAGCCTGCCACTGCGGGTAATCTTGGCGGGACCAGTGATGTTACTGATACTGGTATTGGTGTTGAACTCCTGCTTCACCCCAAGAACATACACGTCGGCTCCATAATGCCATGGGACCGCTTTATCAGACTCATAGGGGAGAGGCCCCGGAACAGTAATAGTAATGGGTGCAACAGACATAATTTGGACCGGTTTCTTTATGGGAGCTTTGGCAGGATGGTAAATTGTGACAACAGATATTTCTTCAATGGAAACAAACGGAACAACAGTTTTCTTGAACAAAATTTCCTTGCTATCCATCAGGCTTTGAATGCCTGATTTCAGCAGCGGACAACCGGTAGGGATAACAGCACACAGGAGGCAACCCTTGCTACAACCCAAAAATAAACCGGCCAGTAGCAGGTTCCTCTTAACAGTCAAAAGAGGGGTAACAACTTCATTCACCGAAACAGCATACAACTCTTCCTCAATGGCATTTACTCTATGCTGGGGCATATGAGCAGTTACAACATTCGGTCTCTCAGGTGCTTCAAACTGAATTTCCTTCGCGTCGATAAGATCTTGCACTTTGTTTCTCAAGGCCCAGCAATCATCAGTAGTGTGCCCGGGACTATCAGAATGATAAGCACACCGGGCATTTGGGTTATACTTAGGAGACACAGTGTTGACGACCTTAGGAGCTTCTTTTATGGTCACCAAATTGGTTGATAACAGCTGGGGTAAAATTTGAGATAAGGTCATGCTTAGCCGAGTATACTGCCTCTTGGGTCTTTCACCTCTTTGTTGATTGTACTGCTGAGGAGCAGCAATAGGTTTTGAAATGACCAAAGCATTGACGGCTTGGCGACTTTCGGGCTTGACTTGTCTTCTAGGACCATAGACGGCACTCGCTTCTTTCTTAAACGACCTCTTCTCAGTACTTGTGGAAGCAGCTTTTTGTATCTTTCCTGACCTGATGCCAGCTTCAATTCTTTCTCCCGTCAGAATCAAATCCGTAAACCCGGCGGAGGAGTTACCAACCAAATGATTGAAAAATGGACCAGACAAAGTCCCTAGGAACATATCAACCAGCTCACGATCCGTCAATGGAGGCTGCACCCTGCCAGCCAAATCTCTCCATTTTTGTGCATATTCTTTGAACCCTTCACCCGTTCCTAGAGACATACCCTGAAGTTGGGTGCGCGTAGGAGCGAGATCAGAATTGTATTGATATTGTCTGTAGAATGCGGTTGCCAAATATTCCCAGTGTCGGACGCTAGTTCCATCTAATTGGTAGAACCATTCAAGCTGTGACCCCGAGAGGCTATCTTGGAAGAAGTGAATCCAAAGGTTCTTATCCGCCGTGTAAGGTTGGATCTTCCTTACGTACGACCTCAGATGCAGTTTTGGGCAGGAGACCCCATCATACTTGGCGAAGGCAGGCGCCTTAAACTTGTGTGGAATTACTACCCCAGAAGATAACCCCAGATCTCCGAAATCCAGCCCCGACACATTCTGGATTTCCATGGCGCTCAAGCGGTCCTCCAATTGCTTGTATATGTCAGCAGCAGGTGGGTATTGTTCGTCATTGTAGTCCGTCTCGTTGTCGGAGACTGCGGGACTAGGAGCTCCTCTCCCTTGGGGACTGTTTTTCTCGGCAGAAGAAGTAGTTGGATCAGCTTCATTATGGAGTGTGTTCCCAAATCTGTGTCCAGTGTTGAATAACGCAGTCCTCTTTTTCTTCTTCTTCTTCAGGAGTAGAGTCTTCAACTCTTGTTGTCCTTGGGCCAGGCTTAGGACCATCTCTTGAAACTGGGCACTTTGGGCCTGAAGGGCCTTGATTGCTTGCTCACTGGATAAGTCTGGATTCATGATGACTATTCAAATAAACAGCGAAGAAGATTAAGCAACCTGTGAAATAGGGTACCTGCTATGCATATGGTGCAATGAGATGCGTATGTTTTATGTTTTCAAAGACAAACAAGATTCAACTTTGTAGACAAAAGGGAAACACACTTCATTAGATTAAAATTTTAATTGTTCAACAACTTGCCCTTAGGCATTACAGGAATGAAAAATACTGGAAAGGAAATGAAAGCTATAAAAGGAAATATCCAAAGCCCATCAGTGCTCCCATGGCCTCCTTTTCTCAGTGTTGATGTAGTTGTTCAGGACCCGCTCTTCCTCCAATTGCTTAGTCAGCCTCTGGATCTTCCGTTCCTGCTCGTTGAACTTTTCCCGATAGAAATCCCGTTCTTCTTTTAGCTGCGCCCAAGATCTCTTCATTGTGTCAAAGTCAGTAGGTATCTGAGGAGGGAGGACAGTTGGAGGAACCCCATCTTCATCAGGAGATTCAAGAATGATAGGTCTGACAGCTTCGTACGACATACCTAACCTCTGAGCACGGATGCGGACCCACTTGCAATAGGGTTCCATGGGTAGAGAAGTCTTTGGTCCCAACTCATGTGGGTCAGCTTTGTGAATTCTGTCCCAAGCTCTAATGAATCCATGGCGTAGTTTGTCACTGTCTGCCTGAAACTCAAAATGAAAGTGAGGAACCAGCATTTCATGAGGCCCAACTCCTCTGGCTCTTCCAAACTGACGGAGAGCTAAGCAGGGATTGTAAGAGATTCCTCCTTGGGTACCAATCAACGGAACATTAGGGTATTCTCCGCAACGGTCAATAACAACTACCTCATCCAATCCTCTGAGAGTCCAAGTGATGTCCTTATCTGTGAGAGACATTAACCTCCAAGCCCAACCTTTTCCTTCTTCATTCTTCAGCATGAACTTAGGAAGGTGCGAAATAAACCACCTCACTAGCAAAGGAGTACAACACCACGGAGTTCCCCGTTTTCGAGCAGTACGAGCATAGAATTGCTGCAGGATATCACCCAAAAGAGTGGGTACCGGATTCCGAGACATGAAGATCCTTATGACATGGATACTGATAAAGGTGTCAGGATTGGGAAACAATACCAGACCATAGATCAAAAGAGCCAGAATATCTTCATACGCCTTGAAGTCCAAGTCATTCCAGAAATCATTAGCCTTGCCAACCAGAAATTTGACCAAAAATCCCTTGACTCCACTTCTAGTTTCCCAGTTAGCCAATACCTCTTCTTTGGTCAAGGGGAGGACTGCAGCAACCTCTTCAGGCCTAGGAGTCTTTTCCAAACCAGTGAATGGAGTTTGTTCCAAGACAGGGATCCCAAGCAGGTAAGAGAATTCTTCCAGGGTAGGAACCAGCTGGAAGTCTTGAAAGGTGAAACAATGATACAGATGGTCATAAAACTGGGTCAGAACACTTATCAGTTGTTGGTCCCACTTTGCAGTGATCAAGCCAAGGAGAGAACCATGTCTGTTGATGAAGGAAGAAGTATTTGGAATCCTACCAACCAAATCTTTGAGCAAAACTGGTGGTTGAACAAAGTTGAGCGGAACAGTATTCCTACGCACGGGCATCATGTTGTCCTACAAAACAGAGCAAAGATGAAACTTTTTTTTTGTCTTTGAAATGGGTTAGTCTTTTATACAGGATGCATGCAATGGTATGATGGCATGATGCTATGATGAAGCACACCACAAGTATTCACACAGGCAAGCATGGCAAGGCACACAAATCACACAAGACAACACTTAGGTTTCAGGCCAGCATGAAGTTTAGGTATTACCCTCTTTTTTAGTTTCGTTGGTTAAAACCTGTCCTATCAAAAGTAACCGGGTTCTAGAGGATCTCAAATCATTGGCTACCCTCAATCGGTCATAACTCCAGCATCGCAATCTTTTCTCGCGGCCAGAACCATCTCGAGAGTTTAGCCTCAATGAGTGTAGCATACTGCTACTGTCCTAATAGCCAAGTTGGTCAATTTAAGGTTCTAAGGTCGATTGGTGTTTAATGACTCCTTAGAAGACCTATATTCTCCTCATTGCAACACAAGAGATATATGTACAGACCAAGGTGCCACACCAACGTAGCCACTGCTTCACCCATGTCGGTCTACGCCGGACAAGTCCCTCACAGATTATGCTACCTAAAAAGGGTATTTCCCAGATCCGGGTTAGGATCTATGAAACTCCGATGCAAAGCCCACAAATATAAAAGCAATCAAAGCAAACAATTGAAAACAAAGGTGATCTAAACCCTAAGGTTACTCCACTTTTAAGTTAAGTCCCCAACAGAGTCGCCAGTTCTGTGATACGGTGGGAGAACTGAATTAAGGTTTTGCGTTTGTTTTCGCAAATGTTTCAGTTGAGAAAGAGTCGCCACCGACTTTTTATTTTATCCTAAGGAAAGGTTTAAAAAGCACAGCAAAAACCTTTTGAGATGTTTTCTTGGGTTCGGGGAGTAGATTATAGAAAGGGAAGGTATTAGCACCCTTTCTATCCATGGTTATCCATGGGCTCTTAGTTACTTGCTTAGATCACTTGCATTTTGTTTTCAATTGTTTGAAATGGTGCTTGTGTGTATGGGTTTGAAAAATGTTTTGAAAAGAAGCCATTGTGGTGGCAACCTTTGTAATGATCCATGTGGGGATGTATACTGAAATTCTGGCTGCAGATACTCAATGTCACGTTCAATGTTATGACACCGTATCTGACTTACTATATGACAGTAAATACAAAAGCAATAAAGAACACAATCAATTGTTTACCCAGTTCAGTGTGCAACAACACCTACTCTGGGGGATACCAAGCCAGGGAGGAAATCCACTATAAGAGATGTTAATTCAGGAATAAACCAACCAGTTTATCTCCTTCACTTAAGACCTACCCAATGCAATTCCAATCTAAGTACAACTTAAACCTGAGTTCCTACTCACTCCCCCTCAATCACAGCAGTGATACATAAAACAATTTGACTTAAGAATTGATGAAGACACTCTTCAAAAACAAACACTTGATTAAGCTTCACAGCTTTTTAATCAAGCAACACAATCACTCGTGCTTCACAGCTTTGAGTGATGCACACAACTAACTTGACTCTGCTTCACAACTTTAGTCAAGGAACATTCAAACACTCTTGCTTCAAAGCTTTGAGTGCTGCACAACCCTTACAATTAGAAACCTATTCCAAGTCACTTATCACAATGATAGTTGCTTGGAGTACAATAATCAAATCTATACAGATTACAAATGATCTTCTGATCAATAAAAAGGGATGCGTTGCAAAACAGCAGCTCTGTTGAATATATAGCAGCTGCAACTTCAGTTAGGGTTTCCACAAAAACCTAGGGTTAATTCCGTTTAACCTAAAGACCAGGTCACAACACTTTATTAACCAGGTTAGGGTTGAGCTAGGTTACCCCTCAGAAAACGCAGGATTCTGTTCAGGAAAGACTGAGTTATTTTCCTGAAAAAACTCAGACTTATCCAACCTGCAAACCTGTTAGTTCAGAACAGGATGTCATAACATCTGTTATGACATCTGAGAAAACCTGTCTACTGATTTAGCAAAATGTGATCATTTTGCAAAATGCTCAGATACACATTTATAAACATCAGTACTTGAATTACAATATTTTTCTGCAAAGGTACCTAATGAGTCAGTACAAACTAAACTAGAATGTTATGACATCAGTCATGACATTCACACATACACTTGGGTTTTACCAAAAATGCAAGCCAATACCTAAACAACTACAAACTCCCCCTTTGGCATATTTTTGGCTAAAGACCCTAAGCAATCAAAGATAGATAGCAGCAGAAATAAGTGACTGCAGAAAAATAGAATGTCTAATTGAGCAAGAACATATTAAGTACCAAAATATTCTCCCCCTCTTTAGCCACAAATGGGCCAAAGATACATGTTCATAATGATTATACAGTTATCCAAAAACAATTAATAAGAGCAGCAGCAGAAAAAAGGAACTTCCAAACTCCACTAGATATCAGCACTGACCAGCAACACCACCAAACAACAACCAACCTTCAAGCACTGTCATCAGATCCAGAGGATTCGGGCTTCTTTCTTTTCTTGTGTGCAATGTCAGCATTCTTCTCTTTGTTTGATGTCTCAACATTCTTAGAGACATCTGGATTTGTTTCAGCATTTGAACTTTCTTGGTTCAGAGGAACAGAAATGCCAGGAACTGAGTGGTTCTCGTTCAGAATTCTTGAAACAATTTTTGCTATTGCTTGATTAACATAGGCTGTCCCTTCCCTATTTGCAATTTCAGGGGGAACTGAAGAAGAAGGATGAGATGGATTACCAGAGGCAGAAGCTTGGGGCTTTCCTGCATGTCTTGTTCTCAACTCTTTGACTTTGGTGGGGTTAGTTCCCACTTTTCTACGAGAAGAGATCTCCAGAACTTCAGAGTCCAGACAAGAAGAGATTGTCCTAGAATCTTGATCAGAGGAAGAGGTTGAAATAGTCGTATTGGATGATGATGGTGTTTGAGACATTTTGACAGTCCTAGAGGACCAACAGCAACTGAGGAGAAAATTCTGATTGAGAGACTGGGTTTTGATGAGGAGACGAGAGGGGAAGGAAGCAAGGGAGTGTCTATTCAACTTCTTAAAAGAATTGTAGGAAATGAGAAAATACAATTTTAAACCAATCAGAACAGGCATAACTCCTTTGATCCTTGTTTTAAGCAAAATTAATTGCTACAATTCCTCATGTTGGCAAATACCCAACTTACCCCTTAAGTTTTCAAATTGATTTGCATCCAGAGCCTTGGTAAAAATGTCAGCCAGCTGTAGCTCAGTGGCAACATGTTCCAATTTGATTGTCTTCTCTTCTACAAGGTCTCTGATAAAGTGATGTCGTATGTCAATATGTTTGGTCCTGCTATGCTGAATGGGATTCTTGGATATGTTGATTGTACTCAGATTGTCACAGTACAATGTCATAACATCTTGTGTGACATTATACTCGGTGAGCATCTGTTTCATCCATATCATTTGAGAGCAGCTACTACCAGCTGCAATGTATTCAGCTTTAGCAGTGGAAAGAGACACACAATTCTGTTTCTTGCTGAACCAGGAAACCAGATTACTTCCCAAGAAGAAACATCCTCCATAGGTGCTTTTTCTATCATCAGCACTACCAGCCCAATCAGCATCACAGTAGCCAGTCAGAGCTGGTTCACAGCCATGAGTATACATCAATCCATAGTTGTAAGTACCACTTACATACTTCAAAATTCTCTTCACTTGATTGATATGACTGACTTTGGGATCAGCTTGGTATCTCGCACAAACTCCAACTGCAAAGGCAATATCAGGTCTGCTGGCAGTTAAGTACAACAAGCTTCCTATCATGCTTCTGTACATACTTTGATCCACCTTAACCCCACTTGAATCTTTGGAAAGCTTTAGATGAGTAGGAGCAGGGGTCCTTTTGTGACTTGCATTCTCCATACCAAACTTCTTTACAATGTTCTTAGCATACTTGCTTTGAGATAAGAAGATTGAGTCCTCCATCTGTGAGACTTGTAGTCCAAGAAAATAAGTTAGTTCTCCCATGAGACTCATTTCAAATTCAGCCTGCATTTGGTCAGCAAAGTGTTTAACCATATGTTCTGACATTCCTCCAAACACTATGTCATCAACATATATTTGGGCAACCATCAACTTTCCTCCTTCAGTTTTGACAAAGAGAGTTTTGTCCAAGCCTCCTTTTCTGTAGCCTTTGTCTGAGAGAAACTTTGTTAACCTGTCATACCATGCTCTAGGAGCTTGTTTCAGGCCATATAGGGCTTTTCTCAATTTGTAGACATGATCAGGGTGGGTTGGATCCACAAAGCCTTTAGGTTGTTCCACATAAGCTTCCTCATTCAAGTACCCATTTAGAAAGGCACTTTTCACATCCATCTGAAATAACTTGAACTTCAGAAGACAAGCAATTGACAACAAGAGTCTGATTGATTCCAGCCTGGCTACAGGTGCAACGGTTTCATCAAAATCAACCCCTTCAACCTGGGTGTATCCTTGAGCAACAAGTCTTGCCTTATTTCTGGTGACAACTCCTTCAGCATCTGACTTGTTCTTGAATATCCATTTTGTCCCAATGATGTTAGTTCCTTCAGGTCTAGGAACCAGTTCCCAAACTTCATGTTGCTTGAATTGGTTCAGTTCATCTTGCATTGCACCAATCCAATATTCATCAGTTAAGGCTTCCTTGACATTTCTTGGTTCCATTTTGGACACAAAACAAGAGTTTGAGATGATTTCTCTAGATCTTGTGATGACTCCACTATTGGGATCTCCTATGATGAGCTCTTTTGGATGATCCTTCTGAATTCTGATGGAAGGGATCTTGCTAGCTTCCTTTGATTCAGATTCTGTTGTGGTGGAGTTGGGTAGGTCATTCTGTTGGGTTAAAGTCTCAAAGAATGTCTCAACAGTACAAGGAACATCTATTTCTTCATGATAGTAATCAATTATAACATTTATTGATTCCATCATGGTTTTGGTTCTGGAGTTGAATACTCTATAAGCTCTGCTGTTTGAGGAGTATCCTAGAAATATGCCTTCATCACTTTTAGGATCCAGTTTTCTTCTTTGTTCACGATCAGCCAGAATATAGCATTTGCTGCCAAACACATGGAAGTACTTCACAGTTGGTTTTCTTCCTTTCCAGAGTTCATATATGGTGGATGAGGTTCCCTTCCTCAAGGTGACCCTGTTATGAACATAGTAGGCTGTATTCATAGCTTCAGCCCAAAAGTACATAGGAAGTCTTTTGGCATGTAACATTGCTCTGGCAGATTCCTGTATGGTCCTGTTTTTTCTTTCCACAACTCCATTTTGTTGAGGTGTTATAGGAGAATAAAACTCATGACTAATTCCTTCTGAAGAGCAGAAATCACCAAACTTGCTGTTTTCAAATTCCTTGCCATGATCACTTCTGATTCTGACAATACATCCTTCCTTCTCTCTTTGAATTCTTTTGCACAATTCTTTAAAAACTTCAAATACATCTGATTTTTCCCTAATGAAATTAATCCAGGTGAATCTGGAAAAATCATCCACAACCACATAGGCATATCCTTTACCACCAAGACTCTCTACTTGCATTGGTCCCATCAGATCCATATGGAGGAGTTCTAAAACCTTAGAGGTGGTCAGATGTCTTGACTTTAGATGTGACATCCTAGTCTGCTTACCAACCTGACATTCACCACAAACTCTTCCTTCATCAATTTGCAGTCTTGGAATTCCTCTGACTGCCTCCAAGGAGATGATCCTCTTCATACCCCTTAGATGAAGATGGCCAAGTTTTTGGTCCCACAGTTTCACCTCTTTTTCTTCTCTTGCAATGGAACACACAGATGAGAAATTAGTGTTCTCAGGCTCCCACAAGTAACAGTTGTCTTTGGATCTGACTCCTTTCATTATTATCTCTTGTTTGTCATTGATTACAAGGCATTCAGATTTTGAGAAATTGACCTTGAATCCTAGATCACACAATTGACTGATACTAATGAGATTAGCGGCCAGCCCTTTCACCAGCAGTACTTTATTCAGACTTGGAACTCCAGGGCAGTCCAAATCACCAACTCCTTTGATTTCACCTTTAGCCCCATCTCCAAAGGTCACAAAACTGGTAGTGTGAGGCTTAACATTATTGAGGAGGTTCTTGATTCCAGTCATGTGTCTGGAACATCCACTGTCAAAGTACCAATCTTCCTTTGCAGAGACCCTTAGGGAAGTGTGAGCTATCAGTGCAGTAGCCTTTTTCTTCCATTTAGGAGCATGTGGTACCTTTTTAGACTTAGGTTTGACACCTGAGTTCTGATTAGGATATCCATGTAGTCTGAAGCAGAAGGGCTTTATGTGGCCATATCTCCCACAATGATGACATTTCCATCTTTGGTACCTTTTCTTCATATGTCTCTGTTCCTGATGTTGAGAGTTGTGTTGAGACATCTGTTTTGACATTTGCTTACCAGTACCAGATTTCTTTGCTTCCATAAATCCTAGTCCAGATTTATTTCCCACATTTTGTCCAATCTGAAGGATCTCTTCCAATTTGTCTGTTCCATTGGTCAACATCTTGACAGATTTGGTCATTTGATTCAGTTGTGAGTTCAGCAATTGAACTTCTCCTTCTAGATGACTTATAGTTTCAAGATTTGCCCTTTTTTCAGCCTCCAGCTTTATGATGAGTTTTGATTGTTTCTCATTCTGCACACAAATTTCAGTACTTCTGATACACAATTTCTTGTAAGTATCAGCCAGTTCTTTAAAAGTCACTTCTTCATCACTGATGTCACTTTCAGAGGTACACACACCAGTTAAAGTAGTAACTCGTTTGGCAGATTCTTCTTCGGAATTACTTTCTGAATCACAGTCAGACCAAGTAACTGTCATTCCTTTTTGTTTCTTAAGAAAGGTAGGACATTCAGCTCGAATATGCCCATATCCTTCACAACCATGGCATTGAATTCCTCTGCCTTGAATTCCCTTCTCTTCTGACCTTGGTCTTCTGCTGGAACTGTCAATGTCAGAGGGAATGTTATGAACATTAGACCTTGACTTTGGATCTATTCTTTTGATGAGTTTGTTGAACTGTCTTCCAAGCATGGCTACAACTTCTGAAATGTTTTCTTCAACATCAGTGTTGGACATAAGTGCTATGCTCTTGTTCTTCTTGACACCATTATCAGTGATTCCCATCTCAAAAGTCTGAAGAGACCCAATAAGTTCATCCACTTTCAACTTGCTAATGTCCTGGGCTTCCTCTATGGCAGTTACCTTCATTGCAAATCTTTTAGGCAAGGATCTGAGAATCTTCCTCACCAGTTTTTCTTCTGACATCTTTTCTCCCAGTGCTCCTGAGGTGTTGGCAATCTCCAAGATGTTCATGTGAAACTCATGAATGGTTTCATCTTCCATCATTTTTAGATTCTCAAATTTGGTAGTCAACATCTGAAGCCTTGACATTTTTACTTTGGAAGTGACCTCATGAGTAATTTTGAGAGTGTCCCAAACTTCCTTGGCCAGTTCATATTGATGTACTAATCTGAAAATGTTTCTATCAATTCCATTGAACAAGGCATTTAAAGCTTTGGAATTTCCCAGGGCTAACTCATCTTCTTCTTTACTCCAATCTTCCTCAGGCTTCAGACTGATTGTCCCATCTTTCTCAGTTATGGTGGGATGAATCCATCCTTTGTCAGCAGCTCTCCAAGCCTTTTTGTCCAGAGATTTTAGGAAGGCAATCATACGAGGTTTCCAGTAGTCATAATTAGTTCCATCCAGAATGGGTGGTCTATTTCCAAAAACTCCTTCTTTGTCCATAGTGCCAGAAAGTGATATCCCTAGATCTCACCCAGTAATACAGGCAGGGTGCCTGCTCTGATGCCAATTGAAATTCTGGCTGCAGATACTCAATGTCACGTTCAATGTTATGACACCGTATCTGACTTACTATATGACAGTAAATACAAAAGCAATAAAGAACACAGTCAATTGTTTACCCAGTTCAGTGTGCAACAACACCTACTCTGGGGGCTACCAAGCCAGGGAGGAAATCCACTATAAGAGATGTTAATTCAGGAATAAACCAACCAGTTTATCTCCTTCACTTAAGACCTACCCAATGCAATTCCAATCTAAGTACAACTTAAACCTGAGTTCCTACTCACTCCCCCTCAATCACAGTAGTGATACATAAAACAATTTGACTTAAGAATTGATGAAGACACTCTTCAAAAACAAACACTTGATTAAGCTTCACAGCTTTTTAATCAAGCAACACAATCACTCGTGCTTCACAGCTTTGAGTGATGCACACAACTAACTTGACTCTGCTTCACAACTTTAGTCAAGGAACATTCAAACACTCTTGCTTCAAAGCTTTGAGTGCTGCACAGCCCTTACAATTAGAAACCTATTCCAAGTCACTTATCACAATGATAGTTGCTTGGAGTACAATAATCAAATCTATACAGATTACAAATGATCTTCTGATCAATAAAAAGGGATGCGTTGCAAAACAGCAGCTCTGTTGAATATATAGCAGCTGCAACTTCAGTTAGGGTTTCCACAAAAACCTAGGGTTAATTCCGTTTAACCTAAAGACCAGGTCACAACACTTTATTAACCAGGTTAGGGTTGAGCTAGGTTACCCCTCAAAAAACGCAGGATTCTGTTCAGGAAAGACTGAGTTATTTTCCTGAAAAAACTCAGACTTATCCAACCTGCAAACCTGTTAGTTCAGAACAGGATGTCATAACATCTGTTATGACATCTGAGAAAACCTGTCTACTGATTTAACAAAATGTGATCATTTTGCAAAATGCTCAGATACACATTTATAAACATCAGTACTTGAATTACAATATTTTTCTGCAAAGGTACCTAATGAGTCAGTACAAACTAAACTAGAATGTTATAACATCAGTCATGACATTCACACATACACTTGGGTTTTACCAAAAATGCAAGCCAATACCTAAACAACTACATATACAAAGGTGTATGTCTTTTGAAAAGGTTTTCATTTGTTTTTGAAAGTTGTTTTGAAAGTGTAGTGATGTGTGGTTTAGAAAATAGGCAAGTGTTTTGTTTTGCAAGTTTGATTCAAGTAACTAAGAGGTTATCTACTCCTAAATTTTCTCAAAGTCTATTGCTATGTTTTAACCCTTTTAATAAGTTTGTTCCACCATTGTATTTGGTGGACAATCTCATGTTAGGATGTGAAAGGGACAGGCGCGGGTCGTCGTTTAGACCATAATTGCAATGGTGCCAAGTATCTTTGGGCATTTTCTTTAAGGGACTTGATCATTTGTTTAGGCAACATTTTGAAAGTGTTATTGAGGGACTATGATCATTTGATTTGTTTGTTTTGCCCAAAGAGACCTAACATGCAATATGGCCCAATTTTGAAAGGCAACAAGTGGAATACCCTAGGGGGTGCAAGTATGATTTGTGTGTTCATTTTCATGCTTGTTTATCTTGAATTTAGGTCAACACTATTTTTCGTTTATTTTTCGCATACAAACCCTAATTCTAACATGGTATAATTAGAAAGCAATAAAGTGCGAAAATAAATTTACTAAGCTATTACAAAACCATATATGGGAAAGGGGGTACAAATGTTTGAATGGGGATTTTGACAAGGAATTTAAACCTAAAACTATTACATCAATATTGAATCATTTACAAGGTGATTAATTTGCATAAATTAAATAAAATAGAACAAATGTGCAAGATGCCAAAAATGGTTTTTATATGTATGGAAAAAGGTATTTTTACATGTCAAAAGAAAGTATTATTATTTTTTAAGTTTTTCATATTTAGGATCAAACCCTAATTCTATAAAAATGTATTATTTATTCAATATACACAATATTTGTTATTTATACATAGAAAATAAAATAAAAATAAAGTATATTTGTAAAAAATGATTTTTTAGTGTTAAATATTAATAAAATAAAATATGTATATTTTTAGTATTATTATCCTAAGTGTATTAATATATATATATATATATATATATATATATATATATATATATATATATATATATATATATATATATATATATATATATATATATATATATATATATATATATATATATATATATATATATATATATATATATATATATATATATATATGTATTATTCATTAAATATGTATTATATAGACAAATTAATAATATTTAATATTTAATAAAAAAAGTATTTTTCTATAAAATATTTTCAGAAAGTAAAACAAAATAAAAATGTATAAAAAATATATTTACACTATTTTAGTATTTTAAATAAAGAAGTATATGTATTTATTGATTTATGTACAAATAACTAGTCCAATCAAATAAATATCTAATAAATAGGAAAATGGTAAAAAAAATATTTTTATATTTTTTGTATGATGAGGAAAAATAAATGAGTCAGGCCAAAAAAAGAAAAGTAAAAAAAACATTAAAATGAATGAAATGGGCTTAGGGGGTGTAAAACCAAAAACATGGTGCAAATAAGAAAATAACTCAGGCCCAGCCCAAGAAGACATTGTCTTCAACCTTCAGACAAAACCAGTTCAAAACGCGCGCCCTTTTTCTCAAACTTCTAACTCCTGATTCCTGGCTTTTCAATGAAAACTCATAACATAAAAAATGTTCAGCATCAAGAGACGAATCCAACCATATGCAGAACTTGTCTTAACTCTCTAAGATGAGGGAGAATTTCTTCTCCCCCAAATCCTGACCTAGATTTTCTTCCAAGTTCAGACCCAAAATTCTTGCAACACACATAATATAAATAAAATCTAATTATATGGGCATGTTCAGGGCTATGATTGTGACATATTTTCTTCACAAACCTAAAGCTAACAATGCCTAATAAGAGAGATACGAATTCAAAAACTTACCTGTTCAGTTGAAGTTCTATCTGGCAATGGAGAAGCTCTCAGTGCAAAGTGATGATTGGTATAGCTTCCTTGAGGTCCAGGGATACTATTCCAAGTGTTACTTTGCTTTGAAACCTTTTGAATCGAGCTATAGCACTCCACCTGCAAATCAGAAAAGTGAAAATGGTGGAACCAGTTAGAGGGATTACAGGTCGTGTTTTAGCTTTTGGTTAGCTTGCATAGATGGTAGGGAAGGTGTATGAACTGGTTTGGGCAAGAATGCTTGAAAGGATTGAGAGTTGGAACTCAATCTGTAGAGGTTGCTCTGTTTGAGCAGTTTCAAGGTGATTCTGAGTTTTGGGAGGGATTGGAGGTGATTAAGTGTTTGTCAGCTGATATGAGAGTTTGTACCAGTTATGCTATGTTTCTTCTTTCTTAAGCAACAAAAGGCAAGTTGATGTTCTAGACTGATGCAGGCCCCCATAACATGCTGCAATCCTTTGCCTTGATCAGTGTAATGTGTCTCATAACTTGTGCCTAGAAGATTTTGACTGTACCACTTGGATTTGCAAAATGGACATAAAGTTCTACTTTTTCAAAATGGAAATAATGCTTTATCTATAAATGGATTAATCTTCTAGGCAATGCTTGAATACACAAAACATGGTCTTGGCACAAAGGTTTGTTATTAAATTTATGAGTGTCAAAGGGTTTTAGGGCCTGTAATGTAGCACAAACTATGCTGACTTGAAAATGGCCTAAGTTATGAACATGTTCATGATCCATTCAAAAGTGAATTTTTGCCATATTGTGAAATTCGATTCTCTCAAGTTATGAGGTTGTTTGATGAGTTCTTGGACATTTTGGAAATCTTGGAATGTGTACTACAATCCATCTTTGAAATGAAAATTGAAATTCCAAGTGGAAGTGTATGGAAAATGGCCTTGAAGTTAGGTAGAAAACCTTGTCAAAAGGTCAAATTTTCACTAAGTTATGAATGGTTTAGTGCCCTTATTCAAAAATTTGTAACTTGAGATACAAGCCTCATTTGGGAAAACTTTGTGAATAAAAGTTGTAGATTATGCAACAAGCTACAACTTTCATGTTTTGACTTTTGTTTGAATCCAAATGAATCTTGGTGAGAAAGTGGGGCAAAGTTGGAAAAAAATTAGGGTTTTCCATAACTTAGAAAAATTCTAAGTTATGAAAAATTCCCATTTCAAACCCTAATTTGCATTTCTTGGTTTCTTGGTGAACAAGTTTCATGATTTGGCATGTTTTGATGAAAAATGAATCTTGACTCTTGATTTTGACCAAAAAGTCAAAGTTTGACTTTTCAGTATACAGTCAAAATTGATCAATTGACTGGGAAATTCAACTGTCAATCTTGTGTACTTGGGATCTTTTGAACTTGTTGAGCATGTCAAGATAATTCCATGGGGTCCTTGAGTCCATATGTGAGCTTGGTTTGCCATTGGCTAGGTCAAACAGTAAAAAATTACCCTTGTGCAGTCAAAACCCTAAAAATGACCATTTTGCCCTTCTGATGATCTGATCAAATTTCTTGTGGGATTGTGATCCAAACTTGATCAAATGGTCCATATGAGTTCATAATGTTGATGTGGGTCAATTTTCATGAGATTTGACTGTCAATTGGCCACAGTTGACTTTTTCCCCAATACAGCTGATTTCTAGGTCATCTGTCCAATTGACTGGGCAAAACTTGGAATCAAGACTTGAAACTTGGTATGGATAAACTTGGGAGTCCAAAATGAAGCATGAAAGTCATCTCAGGCATTTTAGGTCAAAATATCTTTGTGCAAACACAAACCCTAATTTGGGTCCACAGTGCAAGGATAAGTCTTGAGCAGAGGAAACCCTAATTGGATCTTGAGCTCCAAGGGTTTTGTGATGAGAAAATTGCTGAGGAAATGGGAGGGCAAATTTTGGGGTACAATAGAGTGCTTATCGAGTTTTATGGATTGACACTTATTTTGGTCTCTTAACTTAATTCCAGGTTTCACTTCAGTCCCTTATGTAATAAATGTTTGTTTTAGGTCCCTTATGTGTAATTTCATTAGGAAATATCATCATTTCTGTTAAAAGTTGTGTACTTCCGTTAATTTTTGCTAGGGTGACAGTCCAGTTGGGATTTTTTAGGTGACATGGATTTATGCTAATACATTTGGAATAAATATTAAAGGGTTTTGAAATGTTTCATTTTAACCTCACTTGTTTCGTTTTGACTTCACTTAAGCTCTGTGAGATAACCCTAACGAAGCTATCATCCATCTTCATCTTTGTTCGCAAAGGTATCATCCATCTTCATCTTTGTTTCCAAAGGTATTTTAATCAAACTCCATTGTTTTGGTTGTTCGTTGTTGATACTTCATTCATCTTCGTATTTAGGATTTATGGAATATTCCTTACTGATACTTCCTACAATATGGAGAGGAAGAAGGATATCGTCCATCTACGATCGTAAGGTACGAATAATCAAATGTTTGTCTATAAAAATGCAAACTTTTTAGGCCTTTTGCTCTTCATTAGTTGTATTTCTCATTTATATACTTTATGTAGGTAATAGATAATCATTTTTAGTGCATTGTTCATCATGGAGGTGAGTTTTCTAAGTTCATGAAATTAGGTTATAAAGGCTTAGAGGAAATTTGGGATGTTGATCCTAATTTTTGGAGTTATTTTGAAGTGTTTAGTGGGTTAAAGGATTTAGGTTATCCAACTATAGATAGCCTTTGGTATTATGATCAAATGGAGTGTAATAACATAGTTTTGTTGAAAGATGATAATAGAACAAGGAGGATGCATACAACTGCTGAGTTGACTGGGGAAGTGCATTTATATGTCTTGCATCTTATACTACAAGCTAATGTAATTAAGGAACCAACACTATCACTTGAATACAATGTTGAAGTAGGTGACACTGAAATTGAGATAGGCGAGAACAATGATAAGGGGCCCATTGAAGTTTAGAATGTTATGGATGAGGGAGACATTACTGATAAAAGGCCCATTACAGTTGAGAATATTATGGATGATGGAGACATTACTATTGTACCCCAAAATTTGCCCTCGCTTTTCTCAAGAATTTTTCTCACAAGGATTTTCAAAAGTCCAAGTTTGCACAAATACAATTAGATTTTTGATGCCCCATATAGTTTCCATGGATCTTATTGGGCCTTCAGGCATCAAATCAAAGAAAAAGCAAGATTGCTTCGATTTCCCAAGATGCGACTGGACTTTAGCCTCCTTCAAGTTTGCTTCGATTTCCCAAGCTTCGACTGGACTTTGGTATCCTTCAAGTTTGCCTCAATTTCCCAAGCTTCGAATGGACTTTGGCCTCCTTCAAGTTTGCTTCGATTTCTCCAAGCTTCGATTGGACCTTGGCCTCTTTCAACTTGCCTTTGATCCACAAGGAAAAGAATTCCTACGGACTTGCTTTCAATCCACAAGGAAAAGACTTCCTATGGACTTGCTTTCAATCCACAGGGAAAAGGCTCCTTCAACTTTCCTTTGATCCACAAGGAAAAGGCCTCTTCATGCTTGCCTTCGATTCATTAGGCAGATACTTCCTTCAGGCTTGCCTTTGATTCACAAGGCAAGAACTTCTTTCATGCGTGTTTCAATTCAAAAAGCAGTGACCTCCCTCATGCTAGCTTCGTTTCCACCTCAGAACCTTTCAACATACAATTTACACACATTGGTGTCCCATTCGAAGAACACACAAGGAGTGCATGTGGGCTATTCTAAGAAACACCTAAGTGGTGCCTTTGAAGGATATACATTTGGCCCATTCTAAGAACGCACAAGTGGTGCATGTGGTCCATTCGAAGAACACACGAGCGGTGCCTTCGAAGGACATACAATTGGTCCATTCGAAGAACACACAAGTGGTGCCTTCGAAGGACATACATTGGTGGCCCGTTCGAATAACACACAAGTGGTGCCTTCGAAGGACATACAATTGGTCCATTCGAAGGACACATAATTGCTGGAAACAAGTTTGTTTTGTCTTTTGATGAGTCTTGGTTCAAGCTGCTTGCTGGCCAAAGTCCTACATGCTTCCAAGCCCAAGCCTCCTGCACAATTAAATTCGAAGGAAATAACAAAAAAGCTTCGAATGTCCAGAAAGAAGTGTTCGATTGGGCTAATAGGAGAATTTTCCAGGTCAAACAACCAATATAAATGGACTCAATCGAAGGAGCCATGAGGATGAAACCATGAAAAAATCGAATTGAAGCCCAGGGCCATCGAAGGAAGCCACTCAGAGCCAATCGAATAACAAGGCTTGAGGGAATTCGAAGGAGTCAGGGGGTGAAACATGTTCAAGTTCACTCAAAATTTCAAAACGGCATGAATAATTCAAAATGTCAATCCTTTAATTTGTCTAATTTTGTTTTCAAAGCCATGTTTAATGGCTAGTCCTTAATGCCATGTTTCTTTCCCCATTTCCTTGTCTCCTCCACCTCCTATAAATATAGAGCTAAGGACACATTGCCAAGGGGAACGAAGATAAAAAAGAAAGGAAAACATTTTTCCTAGACACACACGCATTGCACCCACACAGGAAAGAGACCACCTCAAAGAGCCACAAAAATAATACAAATACATCAAAGTTGCCTAAATACCAAACCAACTTTGCAAACTCCCAGGAAGTCACCCAGGCCCTCACGCTAGCAATTCGATGCCTAGGTTCACAGATCGAAGCATCTCTTGTTGGTAAGGATCTACAAAATCAAAATTGTATTTCCAGGTCATTTAAATACATATTGTTTGCATATTTGCACTACTAATGTTGTTTGTGTTTATATGAACATACCACATGTAAGATAACATGCAAAAATAAGATCGTACCATCGAAGGGCATGATCTAAATTTGCCTTCAAAGCTCATGATACAGGCAGTTTAAAGCTAAAACAATCCAGATTCGAACACAAGGGGTTAAAATTAGGGGGAAAGACCTGGGTTCGATACCCAGGTCCTGCATCTTTATTTTTGCTAACATTTGTCTTGTAGATCCAGATTGAAAGGCAACTTTCGTCCCTGGATCGAAAAACCAGATCCTTCCCTGGATCAAAACGATAACCTCCTTCCCTGGATCGAAGGACAATCTCCTTCCCAGGATCGAAGGACCATTTGCATTTTTTTATATTTTTTATTTTGTTTTATTCATTTCTTTTATTGACTTTACTATCTAAATCAACATTAAATCATAAAAATCACAAAAAACATTAGGTTAGAATTTTTATTAATTAAGCTAATTTTGTAACTAAATAAATTAATTATTTTGACATTTTTTTAAAACTAAAATCAATAGACTTAAGGTTCTAATCAACTTTAGTAACTTTTCTCAAAAAATACCAAAAAAATATTTCTTCTTAATGCTTAAGGTTTCAAGACATTTTTTGTATTTTTTTCTTATCATTTTTCTATTTATTTACCATTTAAATTCTAGAAATAATGTATAGGTTGCATGGGAAATTTTGTACTCGTTTAGTTTATTTTTCCGTATTTTTTCTAAATATTGTAACTTCTCATGGGATGTAATAGCGTAGAATTTAATTTCCGCACTTTAAATTCCTCCACATATATTAACTGTTTATATGTATGTTAATAGGATTGCATGATAAGACTAAAAAAGGAACATTAGAAAATCTAACTTCAAAGACAAAAATAACTGAATACAATAAAATTGCACATGTACACCTCTAGGGTATCCCACTTTGGTTGCCTTCAGAAAAATAGTCACAACTCTCAAAACGTGAGAGGTTTTAGTGGCTACCCTCCGGTTTAAAAATATCAAAAGTCCCTCGATGACCCTCTCGACGTTGCCTCGGTAAAAATGATCTTAAAACCCTAGGGTAGTTACTAAGATTTCTTGCCAAGTTGCCTTCGTGACTATAAACGTTCCTTTGAATGTCCCTCAAACATATACACGACTAGGGATACCTACTCACTAATAGTAGAATAGCACTGTCTAAAGGAAAGGAGGAAAAGAAAGAACCTTTCGAGTAAAGTAGATAATTCCTAGATGCTATGCTCAAAAACAAACTTTTTACACTTACATAAAATAATTTTCAATTTTTTTTTCAAAATGATTTATCAACACTCTTGAGGACTGATACAAGAGTTATCATAAAGCAAATTGCCTCACTATGACATTTCAAAATACCTTTTTAAAACACACAAAGCACAAGGTATTTTTCAAATGAGCTAAGCATCTAAGAGCCTGTAGATAACTACAGATGGAAAGGGTGCTAACACCTTCCCTTTCCATAATCTACCCCCTTACTCAGAAAAAATCTCGAAAGGTTTTTTTCTGCTCTTTTCACACTTTCCTTTGTTTGGATAAAAGAAAAGTCGGTGGCGACTCTTGCTTACTGCAACATTTGAGAACACAAACGCAAAACCAGTATAATAGTTAGTTCTCCCACCGTATCACAGAACTGACAAATCTGTTGGGGAGATACTTATAAAGTGGGGTTACCTAAGAGTTTAATTCATTTTAAAAACTGCTTTCCTTGTATGCTTTGCTTGCTTTACTTTTGAGGGTTTGTTTGGGTTTACTTGTAAAGATCCTACACCCGGATCTGGGTCACCTTTTAGGTAAGTAGCAATAGATCACGGGGACTGTGTGGAGTATACTGACACGGTTGAAACAATAGCTACGTTGGTGTGACACATTTGTTGGTACCGGTAGCCCTTGAGTAGTCAAGGAGAATACGGGGCCGTTGTATGGTGTCATGAAGCACCAAATGACCTTAGAACCTTTAATTGGACAACTTGGACATTAGGAAGTTGTGAGATAGCCGACTTTGGTGCAGTCCGAAGTTGGTTGATACTCAATACTACACTCATTAAGATCTGACTTCTGGGATATTTCGGTCGCCAATAAAGAGGCTTGCGCTGAAACAATGCCCGGTGAAGAAAGATCAGTGATATTGAGATTCCATAAAACTCAGTTACTATTAATATGACAGGTTGAACCAACTAAACTTTAAGAGGGTACTTACTTATGGAATCCATGCAAGCCTAAACCTAAGGATCTGTTTGTGTGTTTGTATATATTTGTTTGTACATAACATCATAACATGGCATGTCACACTAACCATTTCAAGGACTTTTAGGACTTATCTTTGTGTCTATTTTGTAGGACATGGCTCCCATTCGCAAAAATACTATCCAAGTCAACCTCGTAAGGGTTCCTCCTCAACTCAAAAAGTTGGCATCAAGGGTTCCTGAGAATTCCCAATTCACTAAAAGACATGGTCGACTCCTTAATTTGGTCACCTCAAGCCCTGATGAAGGCATGGTGAAAGTTCTCTTTCAGTTCTTTGACCCTTTACATCATTGCTTTACATTTCCCGATTACCAGTTCGTGCCTACCATGGAAGACTTTTCTCAGTTATTGGGAGTGCCTATTCTCAATCAATTACGTACAATGGTATGGAAAGAGACCTAAAGCCCGAGGAGATCACTCAAGCCCTATATTTACAATGGTCCGACGTTGTGACAAATTGGGAAACAAGAAGCGGTGTCAAAGGGTTTCTAGCCAAGTTTTTATTTGAGAAAGCTCACCATTTTTGGGATACTTTGGACTTACAAGACTTTGAATAGGTGTTTTCCCTTCTCATCTATGGAATGATACTGTTCCCTAATCCCGATCAACTCATAGACGTGAATACAGTCAAGGTTTTCATGTCCCGTAACCCGGTGCCTACTTTACTTGGAGACATTCTGCACTCTTTTCACACTCGCACCATAAAGAGAAGAGGAACCCTCACGTGTTGCAATTCTATGTTGGATAGGTGATTTTTTTCACACCTACCTCGATCTATGTTGAAGATGTATGAGGTGGTCTAATAGGTTGATGTCCCTCACGCATTCAGATATTCACTGGTGCCCTTGATTTGTGGAAGACGTTACCATCATTGATCGATGTAGGGAATTCCATAATGTCCCTCTTCTAGGCATTAGGGGATGAATCACTTATAACCCTTGTTTGGCGTTACGACAGTTTAGTATGCTAGGAGGGACGGTCCTCATGATGCACTGGTTCAGGGAATTGCATTTGACTATGAGAATGATGTCCAAGGGTACTATCAAAGGTTCATTCGAGCTTGGGGCATGGTGAACATAGTGGATAGAAAGACATTGGGGCATAATAACTCCATCCCTTTGGAGACTTATCTTAAGTGGGTACGAGCACATGCTCAAAATCTCATGATGCCCTACCCCGCCATCTTACCTATCATCATGGAACCTACTGTCGAGACAAATATACCTCATACTATTCTCCATCCTAACATGCCGACTACTCTCGAGGAATTGTAAAGATCTTGGATTCAACTCAAAGAGGAACAATACACCTTTGAAACTCAGTTCTATGCAAGCGAGAAGAAGGTTTTGGAGCTTACAAGACAACTGCATGAAGAACAGAGTTTGAATGCCTACATTTCACCAAAGAGGATGCGCTCATGGGAAGCCTGAGTCCTGTTTGATTTAAGAGTTTTGTTTTATCTTTGTTTCTTCCATTGTAAGCCCAAGAGGCATCATTGTAACCATTTAAACTTTTGAATGCAATTAATGTTTGTTCTCTCTTTGTCTAAGCAAATTTAAAATCTTAAAAGTCCTTGAAAACATTGCATAAGCATATCATGCTTGTCATTACATAAGCAAGTATTTTGAGACATGTTTCTTATTCTTTTCGCTGTTTATTTTAGCAAAAGAAATGGCTTTTGAACAAACAGTAAATGATCTTCAAGCTAAAAAACGCTTAGTTCTAATAAATGTTCCCAGCTTTGGCTAAGGGACAAGAAGATTTGAAATCTCTTATCATAAAGGAGAAGACCAAGAAGGCAAAGAAACCAGCTGGCATATTGAACTTGGGAAGAAGGTTCAGAAAACCGACTAAGTGAGATCTAGATTTCACAACCCCGTTAAACGAAGGGGACAACCAAGAAGAGAAGCCAATAGAAGAAAACAACAACCCAGATACTGATGAGGAAGAGGCTGATTACTCTGAGGAACAATATCCTCCTGCTGATGATAAATATAAACAGCTGAAGGATCGCCTCAATGCTATGGAGATTCAGAGGGTACCCGGGCTGGATTTTGAAGAGCTAGGACTGGTCTCAGGGGTGGTCATCCCACAAAAATTCAAGGTCCCCACATTTGCTAATTATGACGGTGCCTCCTGTCCTAAGCTGTACTTAAGGTCATATGTCAGGAAGATTCAAACCCGCACTACTGATAGGAATCTGTGGATACATTTCTTCCAGGAAAGTCTGTCAAGAACGCAGTTAGAGTGGTTCTATCAACTGGAAGTAACCAACATTCATAATTAGGAAGACCTGGCTACTGCCTTTTACAAGCAGTACCAGTATAATGCTGACCTTGCTCCAACCCGTACACAATTGCAAAGTATGTCTATGGGTTCCGATGAAGGTTTCAAAGATTATGCCCAGAAATGGAGGGATCTTGCGGGAAGAGTCCAACCTCCTCTGTCTGATAGAGAGCTAGTAGACACGTTCTTGGGCATGTTGTCTTGTCCATTCTTCAACCATTTGATTGGAAGCTCTTCAACTGGGTTTACTGAGCTGATATTGACTGGTGAGTGAGTAGAAGCCAATATTAAGAGTGGTAAGATCCAGAGGGATACATCCTCCAGTACAGTAAAGAAACCATTATCTGGGAAGAAGGAGGTCAGTGCTGCTTATGGCCAAAGAAATCAAAGCAAAACTGAACATCGTCCGACAGTAGGGGCTGTTATGATTTCCAATCCTGCGTCAAACCAACAGCAAAACAATCAACGCAAGCCGGATGCACCCAGAAGATAGTTCACCTAGATCAACATGACCTTATCCCAGGTTTTGCCACACCTGTTAAAGTCCAATCTGGTGACTCTAAAGGAAGCTCCTAAGAATCCCAATACTGCATCTCCCCGTTACAACCCAAATGCTCGATGTGCCTATCATTCTGAAAGTCCGGGGCATAATACAAACGATTGTTGGGCTCTGAAAAATAAGTTGCAGGATCTTATTGAGGAAAAGGAGATTGAGTTCGATCCTCCTAAGATCCCCAACTTCATAACTGCACCAATGCCCAAGCATGAACCAGGAGTCAGTGCCATTGAGGTTGCTTTCACCACAAAAGATATTGATAGTGACTGCGACATGGACAAGTAGATCTTCCCAACTATCAACGGTGGACTCAACAATTGGGAGGCCAAGGATTTTGTTCCTATTACTTTTATTCAAGAGTAATTGCCTTTTAGTTTTTTGGGATATGTAATATTTTAACAATTGAAACTCTAAAGCCTTGTGTCTTACTCGAGGCACAATGGCCTATTTGTGAGGGTTATTACTTCATCTTTATATGTCATTAATAAATCATTGGACGTTTTGCATGAAAATTTTACGCTCCTCGTCTTTCTTTTCTACTTTTTACTTTATCAAAAATAGCTATGTTCTCTTACACACACCCACATATCAAACTGCAGATCCACATCCACTCTGGATCCTATTGATAATGGTTATGCTATTACAAATTATGACTTTGAAAATCCGATCTACCAATCCGAGGACGAAGGTGAGGAAGATTGTGAAGTACTAGGAGAACTTGCCAGAATGTTACAATAGGAGGAAAGGGCAATACAACCTCATGAAGAGTCGGTTGAGACAATAAACTTGGGTACTAAGGAGGATAAGAAGGAAGTCAAGATAGGTTCCGATCTGGAGCATAGCGTCAAAAAGAGTTTAATTCAGATGTTGCATGACTATGTTGAGGTCTTCGCCTGGTCATACGAAGACATGCCAGGACTTGACACTGATATTGTGGTTCATCGCCTACGAACAAAAGAAGGCTTCCCTCCAGTAAAGAAGAAGGTTTGTTGTATGCTTCCTGAGACATCAGAAAAGATCAAGGCTGAAGTCATGAAACAGTTTAACACAAGTTTCTTAGCCGTTACCTCTTATCCATAATGGGTTTCTAATGTTGTTCCGGTACCTAAGAAGGACGGTAAAGTACGTATGTGTGTGGATTACAGAGACCTGAATAGGGAAAGCTCCAAGGATGACTTTCTACTTCCCCATATTGATTTTCTGGTTGACAACACCGTATAACATAAGGTATTCTCATTCATGGATGGTTTCTCCGGGTATAATCACATCAAAATGGCACCTGAGGACATGGAGAAAACAACCTTTGTCACACAATGGGGCACTTTCTGCTACAAAGTTATGCCATTTGGGTTAAAGAACGCCGGGCAACCTATCGGTGTGCCGTGGTAGCTCTGTTTCACGACATGATCCATCACGAGATGGAGGTCTACATTGATGACATGATAGCCAGGTCTCAGAATGAAGAGGAGCACCTTGATCACCTGCAGAAGCTGTTTGAAAGGCTGAAGAAATACAAACTGAGGTTGAACCCGAATAAGTGCACCTTTGGAGTAAGATTCAGTAAGCTCTTAGGCTTCATTGTCAGCGGCAAAGGTATTGAAGTAGACCCTGCGAAGGTTAAATATATATAAGAAATGCCAACTCCTCGCACTGAAAAGGAGGTTAGGTTATTCTTAGGACATCTAAACTATATTTCCAGATTCATTTCCCATCTAACCGCTACTTGTGAAACAATCTTCAAATTACTGAAGAAAGATCAAGCAGTGAAGTGGAATGATGATATCCAGATTGCCTTTGACAAAATCAAAGGATATCTTCAAGAGCCTCCAATTTTGATGCCGCCGGTTGAAGGAAGACTTCTGATCATGTACTTAACAGTATTAGAGAACTCAATGTGGGTGTGTACTGGGGAAACATGACGAGTTTGGTCGAAAAGAGAATGCAATATACTACCTTAGCAAAAAGTTTACCGACTGTAAAACAAGATACTCACTGCTCGAGAAAACTTGCTGCGATTTTGCATGAGTTGCTCTCCGACTAAGACAGTATATGTTGACTCACACTACCTTGTTGATATCTAAAATGGATCCTATCAAATACATCTTCGAGAAGCCCGCTCTCTCTAGAAGAACAACAAGATGGCAAATGATCCTGACTGAATATGATATTCAGTACACAACTCAGAAAGCAATTAAGGGAAGTGTATTAGCTGATCATTTGGCTCATCAGGTTGTGGATGACTACCAATTCATGAATTTTGAGTTCCCAGATGAGAACATCATGTTAGTAACTGATTCTGAAGAACCTGGACCGGATGAAGGACCTGAAAAAGGATCCCGATGGACCATGGTTTTTGACGGAGCTTCCAACGCACTTGGCAATGGCATCAGTGCTGTGATCATATCTCCCGAAGGCTGTCATACTCCTTTCACAGCCAGGCTATTATTAAATTTTACCAATAACATGGACGAGCATGAAGCATGCATCATGGGTCTCAAAGCTGCTATCGACTTGAGGATTAAATTATTGAGTGTATTTGGAGACTCGACCCTAGTAATCAGTCAAATCAAGGGAGAATGGGACACGAAGCATCCTAATATCATCCCTTACAAAGAGAATTTGTTGAAACTAATTCCATACTTTGAAGAAGTTACCTTTGAGCATTTTCCACGAGAGGAAAATTAACTAGCGGACGCACTGGTTACGATGTCATCCATGTTCAAGGTCAGGTGGGATAATGAAGCTCCTCAGATTACTATTGAGAGAATGGACGAACCGATGTACTATAATGAGATTGATACTGAAGAAGTAGTGGACAAACCTTGGTTTCATGAAATCAAAAGATATCTCGAAGCCCAAGAGTATCCTGAAGGAGCTTCAGTCAATGATAAGAAGTTCCTAAGAAAGTTCTCTGCCAAGTTCTTCCTCAGTAACAAGATCCTCTACAAGCACAACCACGATTCTACTTTGCTCCGGTGTGTAGATAAAAGAGAAGCAGAAAAGATTATAATAGATTTGCACAAAGGTACCTTTGGAACCCATTCTAGTGGGAACACAATGGCTAAAAAGATCCCACGGGCAGGATACTACTGGCCCACTATGGAAGCAGACTGTTATCAGCATTCATGAACTTATCACAAGTGCTAGATATACGCTGATAAAGTACATGTGCCTCCGGTTCCCTTAAACGTTTTGACTGCTCCCTGGCCATTCTCAATGTTGGGAATCAATATGATTGGAGAGATTAGACCTGCAACTTCTAATGGGAACCGCTTCATCCTCGTCGCCATTGATTACTTCACAAAGTGGGTTGAGGCAGCCTCATTTGCTTCTGTTACCAAGAATGTTGTGGCCCGATTCATCATACATAACCTTATCTGTCGGTATGGTATTCCAGAAAGAGTCATTACAGATAATGGTACCAATCTCAATAATACTATGATCACCAAGCTCTGCGTGCAATTCAAAATCCAGTATCACAACTCTTCTCCTTACCAGCCAAAGATGAATGGAGCTGTAGAGGCTGCTAATAAAAATATCAAAAATATCATACAGAAGATGACAATGACATATAAAGACCGGCATGAGATGTTACCATTTTCTCTTCATGGTTACCGTACCACAGTGCACACATCAATAGGGGAAACTCCTTTCTCTTTGGTATACGGTATGGAAGCTGTCCTACCCATCGAAGTCCAGATCCCTTCCTTGAGAATCATGAAGGATGCAGATTTGAATGAAGACGATTGGGTTCATACTCGACTTGACCAATTAAACCTGATTGACGAGAAGAGGCTCGCGGCTATCTGTCATGGTCAGATGTACCAAAAACATATGATTAGAGCTTTTAACAAGAAGGTCAGATGTCAGGTATATCAGGCTGGTGACCTAGTAATTAAGCGCATCATACTGTCACAACGTGATCCCAGGGGAAAATGGACTCCCACTTACGAAAGGCCATTTGTAATCAAGAACATATTTTCTGGTGGAGCTATGATCTTAACCACTATTGACGGTGACGACCTTCCGCACCATGTGAACGCGGGCATAGTTAAAAGATACTATGCATGAACAAAGACCCGCTAGGTTGACTGGCCCAGGAAAAAATAAGGGCATCCCGGCAAACCAAAAGGGTTCAGGTAAAAATTAGGGATATACATATGGAAAAAATCTGTACACCCGGCAAGTCAAAAACCTGAAAAGGCGGCTTGGGCAAAAAAGGGTATCCCGGTGGACTGAAAACCCGAAAGGACGGTCCAGGAAAAAGTTAGGGATTTTAAGCGTATAACTATGTCCCGTTGGATCACCTTACAACCAATCTTCGGTAACAACTATGAAGCTAAAATGGTACTAATCAATCCAGTCAGCTTCGGACAAGCAGCAAATAGATGAGATGCTCAAAGACATAAAGGCAATACCAAAATGGGAAATCAATGGGACTATTTCACATAGCTGTTTTTTATTTGTATACTATTTTGTATAGTTTTCATTCTTACGACGACATTCTCTTACTAGAATGTCCGTCTCCTTGTACAAAAACGCCTATTATAGGCACAATTTCTTGAAATTAATACAAAGCTATCTCTTTGAAAGTGAAAAACTATTTATCTTTTATTTTTCTGTTTTGTTTGAGAAAACGTCCAGTGATTATTTTTGAACATATGCATTTGAATGTGATTACCGTTAACAAATACACGCATAAAAACAGAAAGACAGTTACTAATGGCTTTAAGAAACAAGACAATGTCTAAAGGCCATCCACAAAATCCCCGTAGATACTTTCTCCAGCAGGTACAGAGGCACGGGCATCCTACTATATACTCGCTGCCATATCCTCAGCATGCAGCCTAATAATGTCAGGTGTTCTTATATCCCCAGCGAAACAAGAATCTCCAATTATTGCCCCGATATCTTAAAGAATTCCTTAACCTAGTTCACAAGCTTTTCAGGATTCCCCAATAGGATTTCAGAAAAATATCCAAGCAGTTCACGGAGTTTCCCTTCCTCAACAGAGTTTATTTCTCTAACAACGAAGATCCATCTCCTAGCATTTCAACTTCAACAAAATTTGAAGACTTACACTCTTATCCCCAGCAACAATCAGTGGTTCATTTTCCCTAGTTCAACAATACAACAATAGAACGAATGACACGTTCATACATTGCATTCATACACCATTTTACAAGCATCATAGCATATGCAGAACGAATGCATATATCACAATCTCATTTATTTTGAGAACATCATTACCCGATGCATCTCATACATCATCACACTGCATACAGTTAACTCTTTACCTTTTTTAGGAAAGTTAGCAGGCAGACAAACATCATCACCAAGTTTCAACAGTTCTAGATTAATATCTGAAACAAGACAGGACAACTATCTGTGGACGAATGATTGTAGATTAATACCCGAAACCAGATAGGAAAACTATCTACACGAGCAAACTGAAGATTAACTCCTGAAATAAGACATGGAAACTATCTTCCTTTCTCTTAGGTCAGAGATTAATACTTGAAACCAGACATGACAACTATCTCAATGACCAACAAAAACAAGTTTCAGATTAATACCTGAAACAAGACAGGACAACTATCTGTGAACGACTGATTATAGATTAATACCTGAAACTAGAAAGGAAAACCCGTCTACACGAGCAGATTGAAGATTAACTCCTGAAACAGGACGGGGAAACTATCTTCCTTTCTCTAAGGTTAGAGATTAATATCTGAAACCAGACAGGACAACTATCTCAATGACCGGAAAAAACAAGTTCCAGATTAATACCTGAAACAAGACAGGGCAACTATTTGTGAACGACTGATTATAGATTAATACCTGAAACTAGACATGACAACTATCTACATGAGCAAATTGAAGATTAACTCCCAAAACAAGATGGGGAAACTATCTTCCTTTCTCTAAGGTTAGAGATTAATACTTGAAACCAGACATGACAACTATCTCAACGACCAATAAAAACAAGTTCCATATTAATACCTGAAACAAGACAGGACAGCTATCTGTGAACGACTGTTTGTAGATTAATACTTGAAACCAGACAAGACAACTATCTACATGAACAAATTGAAGATTAATACCCGAAATAAGATAGGAAAACTATCTTCCTTTCTCTTAGGTCAGAGATTAATACCTGAAACCAGACAGGACAACTATCTCAACGATCGACAAAAACAAGTTCCAGATTAATACCTGAAACAAGACATGACAACTATCTGTGAACAACTAATTGTAGATCAATTCCCGAAACAAGACAGGGTGACTATCCACACGACCAAATGAAGCAATCTTACACGAGTTTCTTCTCTCCAGATGCAACTTTACACGGGCTCATCCTGAAGCAATCTTACACAAGTTCCTTCTCATATATTTTCAGATGCAGTCTAACACGGACTCATCCCTAAGTAACCCTACACATATTCATTCTCATCAATCTCCAGATGTAGTCTAACACAGACTCATCCTAAAATAACCCTACACAGGCTCCTTCTAATACATTTCCAGGAAGCAATTAATTTCATTCTCCCCAGCAAGTTACTGTGAAGCCAGGATTTCAACCAGAAAACAACAAACTTTCATCTCTCCAGTCCAGAGATAACTCCTCAGTAGAACCATGGACAACTAAAGCTCCTAGACTCTATTCCCCACAGAGTTTTCCTCAAGCAAGAGAACAACATGAATCAATTTTCCCCAGCGGAGTCCTCCTCAGACAACATGAACAGGAATCCCCATAAAGGGGCCTCTTATGAAGTCAACATCTATTTTGGATGGCATCTTTAAGCCCATCTCTGACAACTCTCAATCATCTTCTCCAAATGGAATCTCTAAGCCCATTCCCTACATAATCAACCATCACATCATGCGAGTGAAATTTTTTGAGCACTTTAGTGTTAAATCATCTTCCACCTTCAGATTACGAAACTAAAACAAGCCAATCTAAATCTTCAGGGTTAAGAAGATTGAACAAGGGCAGCTGTTGTACCCCGAAATTTGCCCTCACTTTTCTCAAGACATTTTCTCGCAAGGATTTTCAAAAGTCCAAGTTTGCACAAATACAATTGGATTTTTGATGCCCCATATAGTTTCCATGGATCACATTGGGCCTTCAGGCATCAAATCAAAGAAAAAGTAAGCTTGCTTCGATTTCCCAAGATTCGACTAGACTTTAGCCTCCTTCAAGTTTTCTTTGATTTCGCAAGCATCGACTGGACTTTGGTCTCCTTCAAGTTTGCCTCAATTTCCCAAGCTTCGACTGGACTTTGGTCTCCTTCAAATTTCCTTTGATTTCCCCAAGCTTTCGATTGGACCTTGGCCTCTTTCAACTTGCCTTTGATCCACAAGGAAAAGACTTCCTCTAGACTTGCTTTCGATCCAAAAGGAAAAGACTTCCTATGGACTTGCTTTCAATCCACAAGGCAAAGGCTCCTTCAACTTGCCTTCCATCCACAAGGCAAAGGCCTCTTCATGCTTGCCTTTGATTCATTAGGCAGATACTTCCTTCAGGCTTGCCTTTGATTCACAAGGCAAGAACTTCTTTCATGCGTGTTTTGATTCACAAAGTAGTGACTTCCCTCATGCTAGCTTCGATTCCACCTCTGAACCTTTCAACATACAGTTTCTACACACATTGGTGGCTCATTCGAAGAACGCACAAGGAGTGCATGTGGGCTATTTGAAGAAACAAACAAGTGGTGCCTTCAAAGGACATACATTAGGCCCATTCGAAGAACGCACAAGTGGTGCATGTGGTCCATTCGAAGAACACATGAGTGATGCCTTAGAAGGACATACAATTGGTCCATTCTAAAAACACACAAGTGGTGCCTTCGAAGGACATACATTGGTGGCCCATTCGAAGAACACACTAGTGATGCCTTCAAAGGACATACAATTGGTCCATTCGAAGGACATATAATTGTTGGAAACATGTTTGTTTTGTCTTTTGATGAGTCTTGGTTCAAGATGCTTGCTGGCCAAAGTCCTACATGCTGCCAAGCCCAAGCCTCCTGCACAATTACATTCGAAGGAAATAACAAAATAAGCTTCGACTGGCCAGAAGGAAGTGTTCGATTGGGCTAACAGGAGAATTTTCCAAGTCAAACAACCAATGTAAATGGACTCAATCGAAGGAGCCATGGGGATGAAACCATGAACAAATCGAATTGAGGCCCAGAGCCATCGAAGGAAGCCACTCAGATTCAATCGAATAATAAGGCTTGAGGGAATTCGAAGGAGTTAGGGGGTGAAACATGTCCATGTTTAATGGCTGGTCCTTAATGCCATGTTTCTTTCCCCATTTCCTTATCTCCTCCACCTCCTATAAATACAGAGCTAAGGACACATTGCCAAGGGGAACGAAGGCGGAAAAAAAAGGAATTTTTTTTGCGTAGACACACACACGTTGCACCCACACAGGAAAGAGACCACCTCAAAGAGCCACAAAAATCATACAAATACATCAAAGTTGCCTAAATACCAAACCGGCTTTGCAAACTCCCAGGAAGTCGCCCATTCTCTCACGCTAGCAATTCCATGCCCAGGTTCACAGATCGAAGCATCTTTGGTTGGTAAGGATTTACAAAATTAAAATTGTATTTCCAGGCCATTTAAAAACATATTGTTTGCATATTTTCACTGCTAATGTTGTTTGTGTTTATATGAACATACCACATGTAAGATAACATGCAAGAATAAGATCGTACCATCTAAGGGCATGATCTGAATTTGCCTTCGAAGCTAATGATATAGGCAATTTCAAGCCAAAACAATCCAGATTCAAACACAAGGGGTTCGGATTAGGGAAAGTTTGAATTAGGGGGAAAGACCTGGGTTCGATACCCATGCCATGCATCTTCATTTTTGCTAACATTTGTCTTGCAGATCCAGATTGAAAGGCAACTTCTATCCCTGGATCGAAAAACCACATCCTTCCCTGGATCAAAAAGATAACCTGCTTCCCTGGATCTAAGGACAATCTCTTTCCATGGATCGAAGGACCATTTGCATTTTTTTTATTTTTTATTTTGTTTTATTCATTTATTTTATTGACTTTACTCTCTAAATCAACATTAAATCAAAAAAATCACAAAAAACATTAGGTTAGTATTTTTATTAATTAAGCTAATTTTTTAAATAAATTAACTAATTATTTTAACATTTTTGTTTAACTAAAGTCAATAGACTTAAGGTTCTAATCAACTTTAGTAACTTTTCTTAAAAAACACCAAAAAAATCTTTCTTCTTAATGCTTAAGGTTTCAAGATATTTTTTTTTGTATTTTTTTCTTATCATTTTTCTATTTATTTACCATTTAAATTCTAGAAAGAATGTATAGGTTGCATGGGAAATTTTGTACTCGTTTAGTTTATTTTTTCGTATTTTTTCTAAATATTGTAACTTCTCATGGGATGTAATAGCGTAGGATTTAATTTCCGCACTTTAAATTCCTGCACATATATTAACTGTTTAGATGTATGTTAATAGGATTGCATGATAAGACTAAAAAATAAACATTAGCAAATCTAACTTCAAAGACAAAAATAGCTGAATATAATACAATTGCACATGTACACCTCTAGGGTATCCCACTTTGGTTGCCTTCAGAAAAATAGTCACAACTCTCAAAATGTGAGAGATTTTAGTGGCTACCCTCCGGTTTAAAAAGATCATAAGTCCCTCGATGACCCTCTCGATGTTGCCTTGGTAAAAATGATCTTAAAACCCTAGGGTAGTTACTAAGATTTCTTGCCAAGTTGCCTTTGTGACTATAAACGTCCCTTTGAATATCCCTCAAACATCCAAACGACTAGGGCTACCTACTATCTAATAGTAGGATAACACTGTCTAAAGGAAAGGAGGAAAAGAACAAACCTTTCGAGTAAAGTAGATAGTTCCTAGATGCTATGCTCAAAAACAAACTTTTTACACTTACACAAAACAATTTTCAAAAACCTTTTCAAAATGCTTTATCAACACTCTTGAGGACTGATGCAAGAGTTATCATAAAGTAAACTGCCTCACTATGGCATTTCAAAATACCTTTCAAAAAAACACAAAGCACAAGGTATTTTTCAAATGAGCTAAGCATCTAAGATCCCGTAGATAACTACGGATGGAAAGGGTGCTAACACCTTCCCTTTCCATAATCTACCCCCTTACTCAAAAACAATCTTGGAAGGTCTTTTTCTGTTCTTTTCACCCTTTCCTTTGTTGGATAAAAGAAAAGTCGGTGGCGACTCTTGCTTACCATAACATTTGCAAACACAAAGAAAAACCAGTATAACAGTTAGTTCTCCCACCGTATCACAATTACTGATAAGGGGCTCACTAAAATTGAGAATGTTATGGATGAATGGGGAATTGAAGTTGAAGCAAATATGGAGGGAGGAGACATAAACTACAAGGGGACCGAAAATTTTGCACATGATATGGAAGCTAGGGACATTAATGGTAATGGGACCATTGAAGTTGAACATGATAAGGGGGAAACTGAAGTTAAACATGATAATGGGACCACTGAAGTTGAACACAATGTGGGTATGAACTGTAACATAAAGGTGGATGAGGGACTGAATTATAATATAGAGGTGGATGAAGGACTGAACTGTAAATTTGTAGAAGATGAGAGAATATATGGTGGTAGTGATGATACTGCATTGGAGATAAATTTTGTAAATTCTGATGATTATGTGGTTATGGGTGAAGACATAGCAGTTGCTGAAGAAGAAGCTTCTGAAGATGATGTGGTTGAGGAACAAAGGTATGAAAAAGGGAGTTAAAAAGGGAAAGGTAAAGGTAAAGGTAAAGGTAAAGGTAAAGGTAAAGGTAAAGGTAAAGGTAAAGGTAATGGTAAATGGAAAGGGAAAGGGAAAGGGAAAGGGAAAGGGAAAGCTATGGGTAAAATGAAAGTGAATAAAAAAGGTAAATGTAAAGTTGGAAGACCATATGAGAAAAGTAATAAGCGTGAAACATCTGGTGAAAGAAGTATTTTGGATGATTGTGATGTAGATGAAGAAGAAACGAATTTAAATTTGAAGGATTTGAGTGACATTGAGGATGAAAATAGTGAGGATGAATTTGAATAGTATTTTAATGAAGATGAATGTGTTGGAAAGGCAATTTGGAAAACTTTCAAAATGCCTAAAAAAGATGGGTGACTATAAGTGGGAATTGGGGACATACTTTGCTTATAACCAAGATTTCAAGGATGGTATTGGGAATTATTCCATAAACAATGGTAGGAACATGAAGTTTAAGAAAAATAACAAGACGAGGATGAGAGTGATATGTATAAAAGGCTGTCCATGGGAGGCATATTGTGCAAAAATACAAAATGAAGATACATGGTAGCTCAAGATTATTGATAAACACACATGTAGTAGAGATTACAATGTGAATTCTCTCATATCTAAGTGTCTCAATAGTAATATACAGAACAATGTGAGAGAGAATCCTAGTTTAAAACTAAGAAATCATGGGGAAGATCTAACAGAAATGGAATGCGGGGATTAACAAAATTCTTGCATACAGGGAAAAGAATATGGAAATTGATATTGTTGATGGATCTTTTAGGGAGCAGTATAAAAGAATAAATGACTATGCAATTTATTTATATGTAGGGACTGTTACTAGCTCTGGAAGAATTTTTCCCATAAGTGGACCAAAGATTCTAGGTAAAGTATATGTGTTATTTAATGAATGTTCATTTTTTATTTTTGAAATGAATGTCCATTATTGGTTCATTTAATATTCATTATTAGTTTGTAAATGAAGGCATCTACAACAACTTTAGGAAGAAATACCCAAGAATTAAACTCAAGGAGTTGATGTGGAAAACTGCTACAACCAATTATGTGAATTCATTTGAAAAAGCCATGTTTGAAATAAAGGCTGTTAGTGAAGATGCATTCAAGCATTTATTAAAGCTACCAACTAGGTTTTGAGCAAGGCTTTCTTTAAGACCAATACTTTACGTGATACCTTGGTGAACAACATGTCAGAGGCCTTCAACGCTGTTTTTGTGACAGCTAGGGCCAAGCCAATCATAAGAATGATTGAAGAAATCAGAGTGTATCTCATGTAAAGGTGGGAGTCAAACGGATAAAAAATTTCCAAGTTTTAAGGTGATATTCTATCCAATATCAAGAAAAAGATTGAAAAAGAATCTGAAAGAACAAACAATTGGATTATAAGGTATTTTGTTCATTAAGATGCGTGCTTTACATTTGTTCATTAAGATGTGTGTCTGAATTGTTGTATGTTACACAAGCATGCATGTGAGTATGATTATGAGGTGAGGCACATCTCATATAATGGAGAAAGGTATACTGTGAATCTGTCTAACAAGGAGTGTTCTTGCAGGAGATGGATGCTGACAGGTTTACCATGCTGTCATGCAATATCTTGCATGAAACAATAATTGGATATTGAAAATTATGTACCTGGTTGCTATAAAAAACAATTGTATGAGGCATGCTATGCACCTATAATTTTTCCAGTGAATGGGAAAATATTTGGGAGAAAAAAAGTATGTTGAATTGCAACCACCACCAATCAAAAGGAAACCAGAAAGGCCTAAGAAGAATAGGATTAGAGATGCATCAGAGAGTATAAGAGATGAGACTCATCTAAAGAGAGATAATTTTGGAATCAAGTGCAGTAGATGCCACATGATGAGGCACAACAAAGAAACCTTCAAACTGCTAGCACCAACTCAGACCACTCAACCTGAACCAAGTCAGCCTGGTACAAGTCATACTGAAGCATGTCAGTCTGGACCAACTCATCTTGAAGCAAATCAGCCTGGACCTAGTCAAACTGTGTCCACCAATCCTGAAGCAACTGCAACTTAATCCAAGTTTATGTTTTTCTGTTTGTGTAACTTAGCGTCAATGAACACATAATTAGGCTTTTATGTATTAGTGTCAATGAACACTAATTTAGGCTTTTTTGTATTAGTGGTAATAAACATAAATTTTGGCTATTTGACTTAGTGATAATGAACCTAAAATCACGCCCTTTTGTGTTAGTGGGAATGAACACATGCTTTTATAAAGAAATATGTTTTGTTAAAGAAATATTCATCAACTTGTTCTTGACTTGATTCAGCATAAGTTTTTTTAAGTAACCATTTTGAAAGGTGGATTTTAATTTGGGGATCTATTCACTTCCCCTCTAGATAAGTCGTCGTAGTCTAACAATAGTAGTGTCATAGTCTTATTCACGATTTTGTTTGCAATTAATATTTGATCAAGGATCTGCCTATATGATATGAATGTTGTCTGAGTTTTTGATATAACCAAACCTATCACTTTTTTTAAAATTTGTTAACAATGACTTTTGAAATCACCTTGTAAACGCAGTCACTTAACAAAAATTTCCTATACTCTAAGATATTCGTCGTATTTATTTTCTTTTGCATTAGCACCACGAAAGAATAATTATCTCACTTAGCCACCCTTCCATTTTCGTGAAGTTCAACCATTAACCTAAAAATGTCATGTTTGATTTCCTCCCAAAACTCTTTCACATACCCAGAGTTTGCTCTGTTGGACCAATACTTTTGTTGCTATCACATTTCAATAGTGCTCTTCGAACTTCCTCTTCCGAAAATTCTCGTACCAATTCTTCATTGTATGCTTCTTTGATTCTTTTTAAGTTTATGCTTGAGGAAATATCATACTCCACTTCCTGAGTATTGTTGGCTAAAATGCTCAAAACTCTCATTTGTTTTCTTCACCTCCGTTACCCTTCTTCCATTCACGTTCATACTTAGTGTTGTACCCAAAAATTTTCTCTCTCATTTCTCAAGAATTTTCTCACAAGATCTTCCATGACTCAAGTTTGCAGCACTGATACATCAATTTGGGTTTGGAATTGACACAAGGGCAAAATGGTCAAAATACACACTGAAAAATCAAAATTTTATTTTTTGATCAAAATAAAGTTTCAAGAATCACATTTCACTAAGACATGGTAGAATATGAAGTTGGTTCATCAAGAAAATCAAAAGTCAAAATTACTTTGGAAAAGTCAAAGTTCTAAACACTTAGAAATTTTCTAAGTGTTAAGAAAATATGATAAATTCAGAACTTTTGGCCAGATTTTCATCATGATGCAAGATGATTCAGGAAGAACTTCTGACACAGAAGTTGTAGATCTCAATGATCTTAAACATTGCAGAACATAACTCCTCCTAGAAATGCTGGGATTTCAAGTTATAAATCCTTGAAGACACGTCCATGAAACTAAAACACTTAGTAAATTTTGAGCATTTCCAAGTCAGAATTTGATTAAAACTTTTGGGCCAGTCTTCAGATCATGCTGGAACAGGGAGAATCAAAGATCAGAAGTTGGACATTTGTTCTTAATCTAAGTCACATTTATGCTGAACTTCTGATCCAGTTTCAAGCTATGCTGCATAACCTCATGTTGCAGGCCTTCTTGCTTGTTAAATCTCATCACAATTTAATGCTTACACCAACTTTTGAGTCTTTATCCCAATGTTTAAGCCTTTATCCAAAAGATCTCCCCATGTATGGCATAAAAGTACCACTGTTGTCCTTGAAAAGTAAACTTTTGTACAAATTTTATTTTGAGCCCATACTTTACTTTGTTTCTGAGTGTACTTCCCCAAAAATCATTCCTACAAACTCAGATTAGGCGTTTTTAAAGCTGCTAACCACCCTACCTTGCCTTGAAACCATGCTTGTCAAAGATTGCTTCAAAACAAGTCAACGATCCATAACATGTGATGGATGTACTCCTGACTTCTCCAAGCTTCTAAATCCATTGCCTATAAATTAAACTTCATTTGCAAACTATTAGAGGATTGAAAAAAGCCCTGAAACCTTGCTGAAAATTACCAAGAACCTGAAACTGCAACTCAAACACAAAACTTGCTAGTTTCTGATTTTTGCATCCAACTTCTAATTTTCTTTGTGAGTTTCTTGGCCAAATCATCCACACAGTTTCTGGTATACACGTGGAAGCGTTCCCAATTTCTGTTTTCAAACTGTAATACAGTCTTCACCAATCTCCATTTCAAAAATAAGAATTTTGCATCTTGACTGCTCCAGAGCATTCCAACCATCCACAACTCAAGTTAAGGGTTGTTTTATCTTTATGAGAACTTGAGGAAGCTGACCAGAACATCACAGCAATCTGAACTAGGCTCTAACTCACAAAACAATTTCCAACTACAAGGTAAGTTTCTTCTGATTTTCATCTCATTACTTAGGCATTGTTAGGCTTGCAATTTAAAAGACACGATGTAGATATCATGGCTCTGAATCTGTACATATTTATAAATTTCATTTATATGGCCTAAGTAGAGAGAATTTCAGATCAAAACTTCTTGAGAAAATTAGGGTTCAAAATTAGGATTAGCAAAATTCATGCTTGCTTCTGGTTTACAGTTTTGATGCTTTGTATTTCTGAAACCATGATGAAATTTACCATAACTTCTATGTTTGCATTTTCCATTTTTGTTGTGAAATGACTAAGTTGCAGATGCTCTGGTTGGCGCGAAGAAGAAGATGAAATTCATCATCAGAACTTACTTTGTAATATATGTTTATGTTTTTGCTTCCAATACCAGATGTATAGCCACCCCAGTGGTAGAGAGCGCGCGCATAAGGCATTAGTGTTAAGGCTCCAGGGTTCTAGCCCCAGAAGCATCTTTTATGTTTTATTTCTTAACATTTTACCCCATTATTTGTCAAACAATATTCCTGGACAAGAACTTCTAGATAAACCCCCTATTTGTTTGTCAAAATAGTACTCCTAGACCAGAACTTCTAGATATTCTCATCCAACAACATAGTCACCTCACCTATCCATTAACATAACTTCTAGCCTTCCAGTAACACTAGAACTTCTAGGTTTCCAGCTACACTAGAACTTCTAGGCTCTCTCAACAATCATAACTTCTAGGCTCTCTCAACAATCAGAACTTCTAGCCTTCCAGTAACACTAGAACTTCTATGCTCTCTCAACAATCAGAACTTCTAGGCTCTCCCAACATTCAGAACTTCTAGCCCTCCAATAACACTAGAACTTCTAAGTTTCTAGCTGTATCAGAACTTCTTGGCTCTCTTAACAATAAGAACTTTTAGGCTTTCCTTTGTTTCCAGCAACCCCAGAACTTTAGCGCATCTGGATCTAGAACTTCTGGCCTTCCCCATTTCTACTAACATTTTCTTTCTGATTTACAGCACGCCTGAGTCAGAACTTCTACTCTCTCTTATTTCTATTCTTTCGGAAACGCGCTGACTCTAAATCCTGTCCTCGTATTATTTTTTATCATCACTTTTATTTTCATTAATCTAAAACACCAAAAAAACTTTATATTCATATACTTTACTTTATTTCTTTTAAAACAAAGACTAAAAACATTTCCTTAAGCAAATTTATTTCTTCTCTTAATTAAAACAAAACAAATCTATTTTACATTTCAATTCTTGTACATTATTTCAATGTGGTTGTAATATATAATCAGGACTTTAATTTCTTGCAACCCCTATTTGTAAATTTTTACACACCATCCCCAAGTGATTCTAATAGCGTAGGATATTTACCTTCCGCAATTTATCGCTTTCATATAAATGCTAGTAATTAGGATTTGTATGGAAAGATAAAATCAATACTTAGAAAGTCCTAATTCAAGATAAATCAAGCATAAAATACAAACGCTTGCACACTTTACACCTCTAGGGTTAACTCTACTTGTTGCCTTATGAAAAATGGTCATGTTATGCATGTGAGGCATCTTAGCAAAAACAATAAAAAAATACAAGATCATAGTCCCTCGATGACACTTCAAATGTTTCCTTACAAATGATCTTAGTCCCTCAAGAGAAATGCTAAGATATCTCACAACATTGCTATCATGACTATGCGATGACCCACGCCCGTCCCTTTACATCGAAAGATAAGGCTTCTTACCAATCAATGGTAAGATAGTAACATCTAAAGGAGGAGGAAAAGAACAAAGACTTTTGAGTAGGTATAAACGTTCTTAGTTGCTTGCTCATCTTCAAACACAAACACCTTTTTTAATGCACCGACACTTTCCATGAAATATTTTCAAAAGTTCAACACTTTGTATACATTCTTATAGAGACGGGAATTATTACAAAGTTAGTCTAAAACAAAGGCACTTTTTCAAGATACTATCTGTTGTACCCCAAAATTTACCCTCTTTTCATACACGCATATTATTGGTTTTATGGTTATGCAATAAAGGTATATTTATCAAGCTTCTTCAGGTTACAAGTGACGTTTATTTCGCCAATGGATGTTCTCAGTGTATTTTCTGTGTTGAAGATCGGTTCGCCGTTTTACAATGATTCGGGGTTCAAAGATTCACAAGTCCAACCCGGTGTGTCATATTCAGGTGTTCTTTCACTAAGATATCTCTGATAATGTATTCTCAAATTCAGGTTCGGCTCAAGAGTCAATTCTTTAAAGAAGGTCTCCGAATGTGTGAGTTTTCTCGAAGAAATGTGGTGAAAAAGTGTGCTGAAAGTGCAGTTTTTACGCACAAAAAAATTCATAACTTGAAGATCGTGGCTCGTTTTGAACCTGTTCCGGTGGCCAAAATTCTGTATTAACGTCATCTACGTTTTCATCTCTCACGGCTGGAAGCCAATTTCGATCAGAAGGTCTTCAAAAATGCGGATTTATCAAGTATTTTTATACAGAAAATTTGTGACAGAAGCTTATTTGCGTCATGTTCAGAAAATCATAACTTGGTCGATTTTCATCGTATTGAGCTGGTTCCGGCACCAAAATTTCAAAAATTGAGTTGACTATGTTATCACAAGAGGTATCGAGTTCGAACGATATCTAGAAGGCCTTCTTTTTTTACCCAGAGTGCACGTGACACGTCGAAAATCCTGAATGCTGAATATTATTTCATCTGGGTCTAAACTTCAAAAATTCATAACTCGGTCAATTTTTATCGGATCGGGCCCATCTTTTTACACAAGATCACTGACTCAGAGATATACAACCTTTCTTCCAAAGTAGAGACTAAGTTACGCTCCAATCAATACCAGTTTTTTATTGGAGACCATGTCAGAGTCGACACTGGAGCCGGAAATAAGTTTGTCTAAGCTAAAACTTCAAAAATTCATAACTAATTCATCGTTTATCCGATTGAGCCCATTTTTGGATAGGAGTTAGCTCTCGATGTCGGATACATTTTGTTATCACATATCAACTTCAAAAATTGCACTTAAGATCCTGCGATTTAGCCTGGAACATGATGGACTCAAGTGAATAAAAATCTGCACTATTGCTTATGGTTATTGGAGACCCAATTGCACATTCAAAGCCCATTTTTTCCCTCTAATTTCCATTATACAATCTCATTCTTTTCACACAAACAAGGAACGAAAAAAAACCTTTGCCAAAACCCTGTCAAAATATCAAATTCTTTCAAGAACCCTAAAACCTTGAAATCCTTATTACAAACCCCCATCTCACTACAAACAAGCCATCATTGTTACAAATCTACATCTCACTACTTCTCCAGTAAGGGTAAGGCTGGTTTGATCTCTATGATCAAAAGAGTGTAGAAGCATTCATACATGCCATATCGGTTTTAACATTATAAAATTTCATATATTTGTTTTATTTGTATTTCATGATATAGTAATTTATTTAATGTGTTCATGAGATTAACACTGCAGATTTAGACAGGATCCCATGCAGGATTATTACAAAACGCCGAGGGCAAAACAGAACAACCAATGCATGGTTCATGGCAAGGCAGACATCCTGAGGAGGCTAAGGGCGTGAGTTCAACAACCACCCCTATTGCTTTTGGTTTTCTTCCTTTCTATTTATCCTTTTACCTATTTTTATTCTTTCTGTTTAAAATCTTTTTCATAAAACTTAACATTTTTCAGAAACCTTTGATTTTTCATAATAAACTCGAATAATTAATTTTAGGTTTTTTTAATTTTAGGTTTTAAATTAATTTTTGGGTCAACACCCACCCCTGACAATATGTATAATTTTGCTTATTTTTAACCCTGTGTGCCTCATTTCTTTCACTTTAATATCTTCCTTAAAAACCCTAAATTCATATAAACTCTAATTTAATTTAAATAAAAAACCCTATTAATTGGCAAACTTAAACTTTTTTACAAACCCTGATTAATTTAGGTTTTAAATTTTTTTTAATTATTATTAACTCTTTTTTTATTAACTCTTTAATTCTTTTCTCTTTATTTTCCTTTTTTAATTATTCATTAATTATTTTCTTTTTACAAATAACACAAAAATCATTTTTTTATCATTAAATCAAAAAATCACAAAAAACATAAAAATCATTTTTTTTCATAAAAATATTTTATTTTCTTAATTAATTAGTTTAATTAAATTAGGGCAATTAAATCTTATTTTTCATAATTAAAATTAATTAGAAATTAGGGCTTAATTTTATATATAACCTAATTAATTTTTTCTTAAAAAATAACCTAAATATTTTTTTCAACTAGATTTTTTTAGGTTTCTCAATTCATTCTCGAATTTAATTCGCCGCGCGTATTTTTAGTTTCTTTTTTATTATTATTGTAACTGCTTCGAGTTTGTAATAGTAATTAGGGTTTTAAATTTCCGCATCTTTATTTTCAGTCTAAGATAATTATGTATCTGCAAAAGCCTTGTAATAGCTAGGACTTTAAACTTTCCGCATTTTATTTTCGCAAATTATAAACTGCTTAGAAGAATGTTAATAGGCTTCCATGCCAAAGACAAATAAAATTAAAATAGTAGATCACCTTAATTATGCAAAGATTAAATAACTGAAATCAAACACATGCACATGCTCACTCTTAGGGTATGCCTCACTTGGTTGCCTCAGAAAACAATGGTCATGTCCCTCGAACATAGGGATATCTTAGCAAAAGACCCTCAATCTAAAAGTCGTCATAAAGATCATAGTCCCTTAACGTCCCTCGAGTTGCCTACAAGAAATGATCTTGTCCCTCGATGTTGCCTACGAATATATGATGACAGTCCTTTCGAACTGCTAAGGTATCTCTACATGTTTCCTTCAATGACCATAAACGTCCCTTTCGATAGTCCCTCAAACATCCAACGACTAGGGTTACCTACTCACTAATAGTAGGATAACACAGTCTAAAGGATAAGAGGAAAATAATTCCTTTTTTCGAGTAGGTAGATAACTGTTAAGTACTTGCTCAAACAAATAAACTTTTTCACACCAACACTTTTCAAACTAAAGTTTTCAAAACACTTCGTAACACTCTTGAGGACAGAAATAAGGGTTAAAATGAAGTAAAACAAAACTTTTCAAAGCAAGCACACACAAGCAATTTCAAAATGAGCAAGTACCTAAGAGCCCATGGAAAACCATGGATAGAAAGGGTGCTAACACCTTCCCTTTCTATAATCTACCCCCTGTACTCAGAAAAATCTCGAAAAGGTTTTTTCTGTTCTTTTTCCTTTTCCTTTGTTGGATGAAATAAAAGTCGGTGGCGACTCTTGCTTACCGCGACATTTGCAAACAAAAAATGCAAACCAGTAAAAACAGTCGGTTCTGCCACCGTATCACACTTTCAAAACCCATCCCAAAGCACACTTTCAAACAAAAGCAATGATCTAGCAAGCAACTAAGAGCCCATAGATAACTATGGATGAAAAGGGTGCTAACACCTTCCCTTTTCATAATCTACCCCCGAACTCAAGAAAATCATCTCAAAGGTCTTTCATGTTCTTTTCACCCTTTCCTTTATTGGATAAAAGAAAAGTCGGTGGCGACTCTTGCTATCCTCAACAATTGGAATAAAATGCAAAACACCCAAGTCAGTTCTCCCACCGTGTTACAGAACTGGCGACTCTGCTGGGGACTACTTAAAAGTAGGGTTACCTTAGGGCTAGATCACCTTTACGTGCTTTTCTTTGTTTGACTTGTTTGCTTTACATTATGGTTCCTTGTTTGGGCTTGTTTTGATCCTCTACCCGGATCTGGGGCACCTTTTAGGTAAGTAGCAATAAGTTGTTGAAACCGTGCGGGGTATACCGACATGGTCTAAACAATAGCTACATTAGTGTGACACATTTATTGGTACCGGTAGCTATTGAGTAGTCAAGGAGAACACGGGGCCGTTGTGTGGTGTCATAAAGCACTAACTGACTTTAGACCCTTTAATTGAACAACTTGACCTTTAGGAAGTAGTGAGGTAGCTGAATCTGATGCAGCCCGAAGTTGGTTGATACTCGATACTACGCTCATTGAGATTGGACTTTCGGGATATTTCGGTCGCTAATAAAGAGGCTTGCGCTGAAACAATGTCTGATGAAGAAAGATCAGTGATATTGAGATCCCTTAGAACCCGATTACTTTCTAGGACAGGTTGAACCAACTAAACTTCAAGAGGGTACTTACTTATGAACCTCATAAAATACTAAACCTAAGGACTTGTTTGCTTTGTGTGTATATGCTTACTTGTACATAACATCATAACATCATACCATTGAATTTACACTAACCATTTCAAGGACTTTTTGGGATTTATCTTTGTTCTGTTTTATAGGATATGACTTTCACCCGCAGGAATACTATCCAAGTCAACCTCGTAAGAATTCCTCCTTAACTCAAAGAGTTAGCATCGAGGGTTCTTGAGAGTTCTCCATTCACCAAAAGACATGGTCGACTCCATAACTTGGTTACCTCAAGCATTGATGAAGACATGATGGAGGTGCTCTTCCAGTTCTTCGACCCTTTGCACCATTGCTTTACCTTCCCCGATTACCAGCTTGTACCTACTATGGAAGAATTCTCTCAACTCTTGGGAATTCCTATTCTCAGTCAACTACCTTTCAACGGTATTAAAAGAGACCCAAGCCTTGAAGAGATTGGTCGAGCTTTACACTTGCAAAAATCCGACGTCACGGCTAATTGGGAAACAAGAAGTGGTGTCAAAGGGTTCCTAGCCAAGTTCCTATTGGAGAAAGCTCAAGATTGTTGGAACACTCTAGATTTACAAGCTTTTGAAGAAATCTTGGCCCTTCTCATCTATTGGATGGTACTATTTCCAAATCCTGACCAACTTATAGATGTGAATGTTGTCAAAATCTTCATATCTCGCAATCCGGTGCCTACTTTGTTGGGAGATATCCTGCATTCTCTCCACTCTTGTACCATGAAGAGAAGAGGATACCTCATGTGTTGTACCCCTCTATTGGCTAGGTGGTTTGTTTCGCACCTCCCCCAATCTGTTGTGAAGAACGAGCAAGGTTTAAGGTGGTCCAATAGGTTGATGTCACTCAAACATTCGGATATTCACTGGTGTTCTTGATCCTTGGAGGACATTACTATCATTGACCATTATGGGGAATTCCCTAATGTCCCTTTGCTTGGAATTAGGGGAGGTATCACTTATAACCCTTGCTTAACTTTGTGACAGTTTGGGTATGCACAAAGAGATGGTCCTCATGATGCGCTCATCCAAGGTGTGGTGTTTGACTACGAGAGTGACAATCAAGGCTACCGTCAAAGGTTTATACGAGCTTGGAGGATGGTAAACAAAGTGGATAGTAAGACATTGGGACAAAATAATTCTATTCCCCTTGAGCCTTACCTTAGGTGGGTATGATATCGTGCTCAGAAGCTCGTAATTCCTTACCCCTCCATCCTACCCGTTATCATGGAGCCTGTTGCTGAAGGAGATGTCTCGTATACTGTCCTCTATCCCAACATGCCTACATCTCTTGAAGACTTTAAAAAGTATTGGATTCAGCTAAAGGAAGAGTGAGACACCTTCGAAACTCAGTTCTACGCAAGCGAGAAAAGAGTTTTGGAGCTTACAAGGCAACTTCATGAAGAACAAAGCTTGAACACCTACATCGCACCAAAGTGGATGCGTTCGACATTTTTGTCTTAGGAATTTATTTTTGTAAGCCCAAGAGGCACATTGTAATCATTTTAAACTTATTAATGCAATTTGACGTTTGTTCATTCTTTTTCTAGACAAATTTAAATCTTATAAATCCTTGAAATCATTTGCATGCATATTTTTCATGCATCATAACATAAACAGGTTTTCCACAACAGGTTTCCTTATCTTTCTGCTGATTATTTCAGTAAGATGGATATCAAGAAAACAGTGAAGGACTTACAAGCACAGAATTCCCAGTTTCAAGAGACTCTGTTGACCCTGGACAAGGGGCAACAAGAGTTGATGACGTTGCTGGCATCCAAAAAAAACCAAAAAGGAAAGACCTAGTCAACATGGGTAAAAGATTCAGAGAGTCGATCCGCCAGATGTTGATAGTTGAAGATTCGTCCGAGGAAGACGAAAATCAAGTTGGAGAAGCATGGAGCACCCGGGCTGGGTGTGTTAATGATTAAGTGTCCGATGACGAAGACTATTTTGACAAGAAATATCCTCATGCCGACGATAAGTACAAGCAGCTAGTGGATAGACTGAAGGCTTTTGAGATTCAAGCCGTTCCTGGTTTGGATTTTGATGATTTGGGTTTAATATCTGGGGTCGTCATTCCCCATAAATTCAAGATAACAGTCTTCGTTAAATATGATAGGGTTTCCTGCCCAAAGCTTCATCTGAAGTCTTACGTGCACAAAATACAATCGCACACCATCGATAAGAAACTTCGGGTCCATTTCTTTCAAGAAAGCTTGGCTGAGACTCAACTAGATTGGTTTTACCAATTGGAGGGTTCCCGTCTCCACACCTGGGAAGACCTGGCCACTGCTTTCTACCACCAATACCAATACAATGCCGACCTAGCGCCGACTAGAGTTCAACTACAAGACATGACAATGGGTAAAAACGAGGGGTTCAAAGAGTACGCCTAAAAGTGGAGGGACCTTGCCAGTAGGGTCCAACCACCGTTAACTGAAAGGGAACATATTGATATGTTTATGGGTACATTATCTGGTGCATTTTTCAACTTATTGGTTGGGTGCTCTTCGTCCGGTTTCACCGAGCTGGTCCTAACCGATGAAAGGGTTGAAAGTGGTATCAAGAGCGGGAAAATCCCCATGGCGTCTGCTTCCACCTCCAACCCCGTAAAGAAACCCTTCACTGGGAAGAAAGAAACGAATGCTGTGTATGGGGAAAGGGCCCGTACCAAGAAGGATAACCGTCCGTCCGTTAATGCTGTTCTGATCTCCAACCTTACTCTAGTTTAAAGACAATCTTCCAATCATCAACGATTTGAGGCTCCACGAAGACAGTTCACAAGGATAGGCATGTCACTTTCCGAAGCCTCACAACACCTATTAAAGGCCAACTTAGTGACATTGCGTGATCCTCCGTCCAATCCGAACACTTCCTCACCTAAATACAATCCGAATACCAAGTGTGCATATCATCCAAATAGTCCTGGGCATGAGACCGATCAATGTTGGGCGTTGAAGAACAAAATTCAAGATTTGATATACAACAAGACAATCGAATTTGATCCACCTACAACTCCCAATGTGATAATGGCAACAATGCCAAACCATGGCAAAGGTGTCATTGCAATTGAAGACACTATTTTTGTTTCCTCTGTCGAATATTTAACTACTCCGTTAACTGTTGTCAAAAATAATTTGCTGAGATCCGGGGTTTTCCCTGGCTGTTTGAAAGACTGTGATTACTGCCCCAAACAAATTAATGGATGCAAATGGCTGAAAGAAGGTGTTCAACGCCTGATGAATAGTCATGAGATCCTATTTGAGAAAACTCCGTCCATCAAAAGTTTGACTGATAAGATTGAAGACCTCTCCATCATAACAATTTCAAACAAGCCTCTTAGGATCTCCTCAAAGGGTCCTATCAGGATTTCGAATGAACCGATTGTTTCTCCTCTGATAATTACTACCCCTGGGCCAATTCCGTACTCTTCCAACAAAGCAGTACCGTGGAACTATGGTGCTGAAGTGTATTACCATGGAATAAAGCAAGATGCTTGGATTGAAGAAAGCAAGGCTGATGACGTTGGGAATATTACTGGCTCTAGTAAGGTGACCAGAACTGGGAGAATCTTTTCGCCTAATATTTCACCCCCAACTACTACAATGACACCTGTCCGCATCACCGCTGATAAGCCTAGGGCTGACATTAGGGGTAAAGAGAAAGTAGTTGAGCCTGCTGAGACAGAGACGCCTGTGAAAGACGTTGCTGCTGAGGAACCTTCCGCTCAAGAAATGGATGAAATCTTGAAAATTATAAAGAGGAGTGATTTCAAGATAATGGAGCAGCTGGGGAAAACCCCTTCTAATATCTCCATGTTATCTTTACTACTTTATTCCTATGCTCATTCCCGAACATTGATCAAATTCTTAAAGAAAGCTCATGTCCCTCATAAGGCCACAATTGACCAATTTGCAAATTGTGTGGCGAGCTTGACGACTGACAATGGATTGAGGTTCTCTGATGCTGATCTGACACCACTTGGAAGGAACCATAACAAAGCTTTGCATGTTTCTGTTGAATGTAAGGGGACTACCCTAGCACATGTTTTGGTTGATACCGACTCTTCTTTAAATGTGATACCCTAGGGCGCTTTAGATCATTTAGATTGTGAAGGACTGTTGTTGAAGCCGAGTGATATTGTCGTGAGGGATTTTGATGGGTCCAAAAGGATGGTTCATGGAGAGGTGGATCTCCCTAATAAAAGTTGGCTCGCATATTTTCAATTCTACTTTCTACATCATGGACATCCATCCCGCTTACTCCTGTTTGCGTGGTCGCCCTTGGATTCATGGAGTAGGGGCAGTAACATCTACCCTTCACCAAAAGCTAAAATACCCAGTCAAGGGGAGGATCATCACTGTTTGTGGTAAGGAGGAATTCATGGTAAGCCATCTCAATTCTTTCAAATATGTGGAGATGAATGGAGAATTTATAGAAACCCCGTGCCAGGCTTTTGAAGTTGTTCTGCCTATGGTTGCTACTGCCAAAATTTCCTCCGACATTCCCAAAGCTGATAAGGTCGTGCCAAGTATGGTTTCATTTAAGGATGCTCGTGCTGCAGTCGAAGATGGAAGCTGTGCTACCTGGGGGAAACTCCCCGAGATCCCGTTCAAAACAGATAAATGTGGGTTGGGTTTCACTATCAAGGCTCAGAAAGAAGTTAGACACGCTCGTATGGGAAAGCCCCCTCTCCACATTGGAAATCATGAAGTAAACACTGTGGAGGATTCTGATGATGAATGTGCCTTCAAATAATGGATATACCCTACTACGACAGAGCTCAACAATTGGCGCGCAAAGGACTTCGTTCCCATCTCCTTCATTGAGGAGTAATTACTTGTTTATTGCTTTCTTTCAATTCAAGAGCCTTTTATCTGTAATATTAAACAATGACTTTTAAGCCATATGCCTGGCCCGGGGCACTATGGCCCATTTGTTAAGGGTTTTATTTATGTTCATTTTATCATATGACCATTCAATAAAAACCATTGGACTTTTTGCATTCAAATTTTTGAGCTCATTGTCTTTCTTTTTCTTTAATACACTTTTCAAATAACCATGTATCTTACATGCGCGCGCACACACACACACACACACACACACACACACACACACACACACACACACACACACACACACTTGCAGGTCCTCGTCCACTCCGGATCTCATTGACAATGACTCTACTATTGCCAATTATGATTTTGAACATCCAATTAACCAAGCTGAAGGCAAAAGCGAGGAAGATTGTGAAATACCGGGATAACTAGCCAGACTTCTAATGCAAGAGGAAAAAACTATTCAACCGCGTGAAGAGTCAGTTGAAGTCATCAACCTAGGTATCGAGACAGACAAGAAAGAGGTCAAGATCGGCGCCAACCTAGGAAGCAATGTCAAAAGAAGATTGGTTTAGATGTTACATGAATACGTGGAAGTGTTTGCCTGGTCGTATGAAGATATGCCCAAATTGGGTACCGACATTGTGGTTCATCGTCTGCCAACAAAGAAAGATTGTCCTCCTGTCAAGCAAAAAGTTCGCCACATACGGCCTGACATGTCTGAGAAAATAAAAGCTGAAGTGATGAAAGAATTTGATGCAGGATTCTTAGCTGTTACATCTTATCCTCAATGGGTTGCAAACATGGTGCCGGTGCCGAAGAAATATGGAAAAGTTCGTATGTATGTAGATTACAGGGATCTGAATAGGCCAAGCCCCAAGGATGACTTCCCTCTACCTCATATTGATGTCTTGGTCGATAACACTTCTCAACATAAAGTCTTCTCTTTCATGGATGGTTTCTCCGTCTATAATCAAATTAAGATGGCTCCCGAAGACATGGAGAAGACCACCTTTGTTACGCAATGGGGCACCTTTTGTTACAAGGTCATGCCATTCGGATTGAAGAATGTAAGGGCAACATATCAAAGGGCTATGGTAGCTTTGTTTCATGATATGATCCATCATGAAATAGAGGTATATGTGGATGATATGATTGCAAGGTCATAAACTGAAGAAGAGCATCTCAATCACCTATACAATCTATTCGAGAGGCTGAAAAGTACAGGTTGAGGTTGAACCCTTATAAGTGCACATTCGGAGTAAGATCTAGAAAACTTTTAGGTTTTGTTGTCAGTGGTAAAGGCATCGAAGTTGATCCTGCAAAGGTAAAAGACATTAAAGAAATGTCAGTTCTCCATTTTTAAAAAGAGGTTAGAGGATTCTTGGGTCGTCTTAACTACATCGCCCTCTTCATATCTCACTTAACTGCTACTTATGAGCCAATCTTCAAACTCTTGAAGAAAGATCAAGTAGTCAGATGGAATGATGAATGCCAAGCTGACTTCGACAAAATCAAGGAATATCTGCAAGAACCTCCTATCCTCATGCCTCCAGTTGAAGGAAGACCCTTGATCATGTACTTGACTGTGCTAGAGAATTCTATGGGGTGTGTTGGGCCAACATGACGAGTCTGGCCGAAAAGAGCATGCAATTTACTACCTGAGCAAAAAGTTTACCGACTGTGAAACCAGATATTCATTGCTCGAGAAAACTTGCTGCGCTCTGGCATGGACTGCTCGTTGGCTAAGACAGTATATGTTGACTCATACCACTCTATTGATTTCTAATATGGACCCTATCAAGTACATCTTCGGGAAACCTGCTCTTTCTGGATGAATAGCTAGATGGCAAATGATTTTGACTGAGTACGATATTCAATATACAACACAAAAGGCCATCAAAGGAAGTGTATTGGCAGATCATTTGGCCCATCAAGCTGTTGATGATTATCAATCTATGAACTTTGACTTCCCGAATGAGAATATCATGTTAGTGACCGACTGTGCAAAACCTGGACCGTATGATGGACCTGAACAAGGATCGTGATGGACTATGGTTTTTGATGGGGCTTCCAACACTTTGGGTAACAGAATTGGTGCTGTGATAGTTTCTCCCGAGGGTTGCCACACCCCTTTCACTGCTAGACTGTGCTTCAATTGTACAAATAACATGGCTGAATATGAGGCATGCATTTTGGGTCTGAAGGCTACCATTGATTTAAGGATCAAGCGTTTAAATGTATTCAGAGATTCTGCTCTAATGATTAGCCAAGTAAAAGGAGATTCAGACACTAAACATCCTAATCTCATTCCTTACAAGGAGCTTGTGTTATCTCTGATTCCATACTTCAAAGAAATAACCTTTGAACACTTCCCTAGAGAAGAAAATCAGTTAGCCGATGCTTTGGCCATAATGTCTTCTATATTCAAGGTCAAATGGGACAACGAAGCTCCTATGATTACAATTGAGAGATTTGACGAACCTGCGCACTGCTATGAGCTTGACATTGACACAGAGAAGCCATGGTACCATGAGGTGAAGAGATACCTTGAAGCTCAAGAGTATCCTAAAGGAGCTTCCATCAATGATAAAAAATTCTTACGAAGATTCTCAGCCAAATTCTTCCTAAGCAATGGAACCCTGTACGAATGAAACCATGATTCTACTTTACTCCGATGTGTGGACAAGAAGGAGGCAGAGAAAATTATGGAAGACATGCATGATGGTCTCTTTGGAACTCACTATAGTGGACATATTACGGCCAAGAAAATACTGAGAGCTGGTTACTATTGGTCAATAATGGAAACTGATTGCCATCATCACTCAAGGACTTGCCACAAGTGCCAAATCTATGCTGACAAGGTCCATGTGCCTCATATTCCTCTAAATGTCATAACTGCTCCGTGGCCATTTGCAATGTAAGGCATTGACATGATTGGAGAGATTAAACCTACTGCTTCCAATGGATATCGCTTCATTCTTGTCGTTATCGATTATTTCACCAAATGGGTCGAAGCTGCCACATTTGCCTCTGTCACAAAGAACGTGTAGCCAGATTTATCAAGCATAACCTCATCTGCCTCTATGGTATCCCCTAAAGGATCATCACTGACAATGGAACCAATCTCAAAAATGCTATGATTGCAGAACTTTGCACTCAGTTCAAAATCAAGCATCACAATTCTTCTCCTTATAGACCTAAAATGAATGGCGCAGTGGAAGCAACCAACAAAAACATTAAGAAGATTGTGCAAAAGATGATAGTAACCTACAAAGACTGGCATGAGATGTTACCATTTACTCTTCATAGCTACCGTACTTCAGCTCAGACATCGACTGGGGAAACTCCCTTTTCTTTGTATATGGCATGGAAATTGCCCCGCCAGTAGAAGTTCAGATTCCCTCCCTAAGGATTATGAATGAAGCAGGCCTAGGCGAAGACGAATGGATTCAGACAAGATTGGATCAGTTGAACTTGATCGATGAAAAGCGACTGGCTGCTATTTGTCATGGTCAGATGTACAAGGAACGTATGATCAAGGCTTTCAACAAAAAGATCAGGCCTCGAGTATATCAAGATGGTGACTTGGTAATAAAGCGCATCATTCTTCCACAAGGTGACCCCAGGGGAAAATGGACTCCCACTTACGAAGGGCTATTTGTTGTCAAAAAAGTTTTCTCTGGCAGTGCCATGATGCTGACTACCATGGACAATGAAGATTTCCCATACCCTGTGAACGCGAACATAGTTAAAAAATAGTATGCATAAGAGACCCGCTAGGTTGACACACCTAGGCAAGATAAGGGCATCCCAGCGAACCAAAGGTTTGGGCAAAAATTAGGGATATATGCAAAAGATTGTACACCCGGAAAGTTGAAAACACGAAAGGGCGACTTGGGAAAAATGGTTGTGATACGGTGGGAGAAATGACTTGAGGGATTTGCGTTTGATCACAAATGTTGCGGTTAGCAAGAGTCGCCACCGACGTTTCTTTTATCCAAAAGGAAAGGTGAAAAAGCACAGGAAAGACCTTTGAGATTGTTTCTTGAGTTCGGGGGGTAGACTATGAAAAGGGAAGGTATTAGCACCCTTTTCATCCATGGTTTTCCATGGGCTCTTAGTTACTTGCCAGATCACTTGCTTTTGTTTGAAATTGTGCTTTGTGTGGTTTTTTGAAAGTATTTTGTAAAGAGGCTATTGTTTAGGCAATCTTTGTAATGATTCTCGTTCGTAAGAATGTATACAAAGATGTTGATATTTTGAAAATGTTTTCAAGTTTTGTAAGATGTTTTTGAAAGTGTAGGTGTTTGTTTTGAAAATAGCAAGGATGTTTTGTTTGAAATTGAGCAAGTAATTATGAGCATTCTACCTACTCAAAAGTCTTTCTTGTTCATTTTTATTTTCCTTTGATATTATTATCTTACCATTGATTTGGTAAGTAACCCTATCTTTGGATGTAAACGGGACGGGCGTGAGTCATCGTATAACCATGATTAGAAATGTTTCAAGGTATCTTAGCATTCTTTTTAGGGACTAAGATCATTTGAAAGGCAACTTAGATAGCATCATCGAGGGACTATGATCTTGTATTTGCTTGTTTTTGCTAAGATACCTCACATGCGTAATATGACTATTTTTGTAAAGGCAACCAAGTGGATTTACCCTAGGGGGTGCTTGTGTGAAAGTGTATTGTTTTCATGCTTGATTTTGTCTTGAATTAGGATTTTCTAAGTATTAATTTTAGTCTTTCCATACAAACCCTATTATTTTTTGTGAGAAAAATAAAATATACTAAGTCAAAATATAAATCTATTATTTTTGTATTTTTTATGATTTTTTAATATTAGAAAATATATTAAGAAAATAAATAAAGTAAAAATAAGAAAATAAAATAAAATAGGGCCAGTAGTGTATAAATGAAACAGAGAGGTTAGCTAGCAAAAACAAAAACAAAACAAAGCCCAAAGAGGCCCAACATCCTGCCAAAAAAACAAAGTCAAAAAAGCAAAAAATGTGAAAAAATTAAAAGGGTACCACTGAGGCTCGAACCCAGGTCCCAAAGGTTACAGGCGCGCGCTTCTACCACTGGGGTGGCTATACATCCGTTAACATAAGCAAATCAATAAATATATGATACAAAACACGCCCTGATTACTTCATCTTCAACCTCCAGCCAGACCAACTGTAACTTGTTCATTTCTCATCAAAAATGAAAGCTGTAAACATGAAACTTGTAGCAAATTTCCTCACGGTTTCAGAAATGTAAAGCATTAAAACTATAGATCTAAGATAAGTATGAATTTTATTGGCCCTAATCTGAACCCTAAAAATCTCAGAAACTTCAATCTTAAAATTCTATAAGCTCAAGCAAAATTAATGGAAACTATGAACATGGTTAGCTTTACGACAATGATATCTACATGTTTTGTTCACAAATAAATCATTGATGATGCCTGTATGAGAAGTTCCAAAGTTAGAAAACTTACCTTGCAAAAGGGTATCGAGTTTGAAGTTTGAGCAGCTTTCAAGGAGTTCCAATGGTTGGGTTAGCTTCCTCAAGTTCCCAGGAAGCTAATGGAATGCTTAGCTTGAGCTGAAAGGGCCTGAGGAGTTCTAGAGAAGTCCAAGTGCAAAGCTCTTCTTTTGAAAATGGAGGATGGTGTTAATGGTGTTACAGTTCTGTAATAGGGTGTGGGATCAGTTCTAAAGGATGTTTAGAAGCTTTAGAAACCAAAAGGCTTGAAAACGCACGAGGGAGTTACGAGTTTCAAGTTTTTGGTTAGTTTGTATGAAAATGGAAGTATATGACGTGATTCCGAGTTCTAGCTGTTTTTAGGGCTTGAGCCTTCGTGTCTTTGGTGCAAATAGTTTGTTTATCTATAAGCAAAAGGATTGGAGTGCATTGGCCAGTCAGAAGTACAAGTTTTTAGCTTTTGGCAAGGTTACTTGATTTTGAAGAAAAGAGGGAAATCAAGTTTCTTTGTTTAGTACAAGCATGGGCTGGGTGATTATAAGTGTCTAAACCTTTTCTCATGTGTTATAAGACATGTATGATCAGAAGAGAACAAGTGCAAGGCTCAAGAACAAGTTTTGTGCAAAAAGTCACTTTATCAAAATGGCAATGTACACTTTCTTCCAAAAATGGATATAAAGCATGTCCATGCATTGAATGCTTGAAGTGAGACCTCTAAAAGCTGTGTAAAGCATTAATTATGGAGTTCCTAACAATTTTGAGGCCTGCAAAGTAGAGTTTATGCAGCATAGTTTGAATTTTGAATTTGGTTCATCACAAAATGACTTGTAATTCAAGTGATAAAACCCTAACTTCATCTCTTCGATTCTCCCTACTCAAGAATGATCTCAAGGAGTTCTTGGACATTTTGGAAAGATTGTAATGTGCTATACAACCCATATTTGAATTTCTTTTGAAGATTACCCTTGGAACTATATGAAAAAGTGCCATGAAGTTGGGTCAAAATCCTGACCAAATTAGGGCAAAATTTCACTAAGTGTTTTGTTTCATGACCACATGTTCATAAAATTATAACTTGAGATCCAAGCACTTTTGGAAGGAGTTGTGTAAAGCAAAGTTGTAGATTTCATGGAGATCTATAACTTTCGTGTTGGAAGTTTCGCTTGAATCATCTTGCATCATGGTGAAAAATTTGTTCAAAGTTGTGAAAAAACATGAAATTTCCAACACTTAGAAAAATTTCCAAGTTTAGAAATTTTGACTTTTCAAAATGAAATCTTAACTTTTCAAAATGAAATCTTGAATTTTTGATTTCTTGATGAATAAGTTTCATATTTTGACATGTTTTGATGAATTGTGATCTTTGGCATTTGAATTTGACCAAAAAGTCAAAGTTTGACTTTTTAGTATACAGTTGACTTTTTGATCAGTTGACTGAAAATTCATCTATCAATCCTTTGAATTTGAGTGATGTTTTGAACCATATTATTAGGTCAAAATGATGCAATTGATCTCTTGAGATCATTCCTTAAACTAATTGATCATTTGCTAGGTCAAAAATCAGAAATTGCCCTTTCCCAGTCAAAACCCTAATTTTGACCATTTTGCCCTTTTGGAGATTTGATCAAATTTCTTGAGGAATTATGGTCCAAACTTGATCAAATGATACATATGAGTTTAAAATGTTTATGTGGATAAAAAATTATGAATTTTGACTGTAAATTGGCCATGGTTGATTTTCCCCCCAATACAACTGATTTTTAGGTCAACTGCTCAATTGACTGAGCAACAATGTGATCCAAGGCTTGAAACTTGACATGAGTAATATTGGGGTTCCGTAATTATCCATGAAAGTCATATGGGGAATTGAAAGCTCAAACATCCTTGTTCAATCTCAAACCCTAATTTTGGTCATCAGTGCTTAAGGAGGTGTCTTGAGCTGATCAAACCCTAGTGCAGTCTTGAGCCCAAGGAGATCTTGTGAGAAAATTCTTGATAAGTGAGAGGGAAAATTTTGGGGTACAACAACTGCCCCTGTTCAATCTTCTTAAACCTGAAGAATTAGATTGACGAGTTTTGCCATTCGTGACTCGAAGGTGGAAGATGATTGGACACTAGAGTGCCCAGAAATTTGCACTCGGTGATGTGATGGTAGAGGAAATGGGCTTAAAGATGCCATTTGGAGAGATGATAGAAAGTTATTGGATATGGGCTTGTAGATGCCATCTAGAAATGGTTGCTGAGCAGTATCTGTAAGTTGAAAGAATGAGTATCAGAATGACGTCTGTGTCTAGAGCGTATCTGAACTGTATCTGGAGACTGGATTTGAATGAGTATCAGAATGGCGTCCGCGTCTGGAGCGTATCTGAATTGTATCTGAAAGTTGACTCTGAATGAGTATAAGAATGGCGTCCGTGTCTGGAGCGTATCTGAAAGTTGACTCTGAATGAGTATCAAAATGACATCCGTGTCTGGAGCGTATCTGAACTGTATCTGAAAGTTGACTCTGAATGAGTATTAGAATGGCGTCCGTGTTTGGAGCGTATCTGAACTGTATCTAAGAGTTGAATGAGTTTTAGAATGGCATCTGTGTCTGGAGCGTATTTGAACTGTATCTGAGAAGCTGAACCTGAATGAGTATCAGAATGGCACCCGTGTCTGGAGCGTATCTGAACTGTATCTGAATAAGATTCTGAATGAGTATCAGAATGACATCCGTGTCTGGAGCATATCTGAGCTGTATCTGAAAATTAACTCTGAATGAGTATCCGAATGGAATCCGTGTCTGGAGCGTATCTGAACTGTATCTAAAAATCTTGAAAAGGGTAAAATGTTAGCTAAAATGCAAAGTCATGTTGTATGAAATGTATGATATAATGCACCAGTGTTATCAATGTTTATGATATATGGATGTGATGTATGCGTATGTGAGCTAATCTATTGCAATGCTGTTGGATTTGGGCAAATAAATCCCCGACTATTGCTGAGGATATGGAGTGTAAGTCTTCATGTTGTGAAGTTGGAGAATTTCCGTTTAGAGAAATAAACTCTGTTGTAAGGGAAATGTCGTGTACTGCTTGTAAATTCCTGTTGGGAAACCCTGAGAAATTGAACGACTTCTACTGGGGATTGATAATTGGAAGCTTTATTCCGCTGGCGATTAAACTGCACACTGCGGGGGATTTTATGGAAATAACTTAGAGAGGTTTCCCTATCTCTTAAAGCCATCAATGATTGTCTCTCTATTTTTTTAATTTGTAAACAGTAATTATGTTCAAATGCATATGTTCAAAAATAAATCATTGGACGTTTTTGTAAACAAAGCACAAGAGCAAAGAAAAACAGGTAGTTTTGCACTTTCAAAGGGATATCTTTGTATTGACTTTGAGTAAGTATTTTTGTACAATGAGACAAACATTCTAGTAAGATAATGCCGTTGTAAAAAATGAAAAATTTGATACAAAGAAAAGATAGCTATGTGCAATAATCCCATGGGGGTCCCATTCTTCTATAGCCTTTGTGTCTCTGAGCATCTTGTCTGTTTGTTGCCTTGTCCGAAGCTAATTGAATTGATCAGAACCGTCACATTTGCAGGTTGTCTGTAAGGTGATCCAACGGGACATAATCGTATGCTTTAATTCCCTAACTTTTTCCCGGACCGCCCTTTCGGGTTTTCAGTCCACCAGGAAACCCTTTTTTGCCCAAGTCGCCCTTTCGGGTTTTCAACTTTCCAGGTATACATATTTTTGTTTTATCCCTAATTTTTGCTCGAACCTTTTTGGTTCGTCGGGATGCCCTTGTTTTGCCTAGGTGCGTCAACCTAGCGGGTCTCTTACGCGTAGTATCTTTTGACTATGTTTGCGTTCGCAGGGTGCGGCAGGTCTCGCCATCTATGGTGGTCAAGATCATTGCCCCACCAGAAAATATGCTTTTGATCACAAATGATCCTTCATATGTAGGAGTCCACTTTCCCCTGGGATCACCTTGCGACAATATGATGCGTTTGATCACCAGATCCCCAACTTAATACACTTGGCGTCTGACCTTTTTGTTGAAAGCCTTGATCATCCGTTTTTGATATATTTGACTATGACAGACAGCAGAAAGCCTTTTCTCATCAATCAAGTTTAGTTGATCAAGTCAAGTCTGGATCCAATCTTCTTTGCTCAGTCATGCGTCCTTCAAAATTCTTAGAGAGGGGATATGGACCTCAATAGGCAAAACAGCCTCCATGTTGTATACCAGAGAGTAGGGTGTTTCCCCAGTTGATGTGCGTACTGTGGTACGATACCCGTGGAGAGCGAATGGTAGCATCTCATGCCAGTCTTTGTATGTGACTGTCATTTTCTGTATGATCTTTTTAATATTCTTATTTGCGGCTTTGACAACATCATTCATCTTTGGCCGATAAGGGGAAGAATTGTGATGTTGAATCTTGAATTGCTCACACAGGGCGGTGATCATAGTATTGTTCAGGTTCATACCATTGTCTGTGATAATCCTCTCCGGGATACCATACCGGTAAATGAGATTCTGCTTGATGAACCGGGCGACAACATTCTTGGTGACGGAAGCGAAAGAGGCTGCCTCAACCTACTTTGTAAAATACTCAATGGCCACTAAGATGAAGCGATGTCCATTGGAGGCTGTTGGTTTGATTTCCCCAATCATATCGATGCCCCATATAGCAAAGATCCAAGGAGCCGTCAAGATATTCAGAGGAACCGAAGGTACATGCACCTTGTCAGCATAAATCTGACACTTGTGGAAGGTTCGAGAGTGTTGATAGCAATCTGCTTCCATGGTAGACCAGTAATAGCCTGCCCGTAGGATTTTCTTTGCCATCGTATGCCCACTGGAATGGGTGCCAAAAGTGCCTTCATGTAACTCAGCCATGATCTCTTCCGCTTCAACCTTGTCTATGCACCAAAGTAACACAAAGTCATGGTTGCGTTTGTAGAGAATGCCATTACTAAGGAAGAACTTAGCAGAGAATCTCCTTAAGAACTTCTTATCATTGACTGAAGCTCCTTCCAGATATTCTTGAGCCTCGAGATACCTCTTGACTTCATGAAACCAAGGATGGTTCACTACTTCTTCAATATTAATCTTGTAACAGAGCTGGTTCATTCATCCGTTCAATGGTGATCTGGGGAGCCTCATTATCCCATTTAAGTTTAAACATGGATGACATTGTGGCGAGTGCGTCTGCTAGCTGATTTTCTTCTCGCGAGAAATGCTCGAAGGTAATCTTCTCAAAATGTGGAAGGAATGTCAACACAAGTTCTTTGTAGGGGATAAGGTTAGGGTGTTTGGTGTCCTATTCCCCTTTGATATGGCTGATGACCAAAGTTGAATCTCCGAATACACTTAAGGATTTGATCCCCAAGTCTATGGCAGCTTTGAGACCAAAAATGCACGCTTCATATTCTGCCATGTTGTTTGTACAATTGAAGCAGAGTCTTGCCGCAAAATGGGTATGACATCCTTCAGGAGATATGAGTACATCACCAATACCATTGCCTAGTGCGTTGGATTCCCCATAAAAAACCAGGGTCCATCGGGATCCCTTTTCAGGTTCGTCATATGGCCTGAATTCTTCACAGTTGTTTACCATCATGATGTCTTCATCTGGGAATTCGAACTTCATGGACTGGTAGTCTTCTACATCTTGGTGAGCAAGGTGATTAGCTAGTACCCTACCCTTTATTGCTTTTTTGGTAGTATACTGAATGTCATATTCTGTCAGGATCATCTTCCATCTCGCTATTCACCCAGAGAGAGCAGGTTTCTCGAAGATGTATTTTATTGGATCCATTTTAGATATCAACAAGTTAGTATGGGCCAGCTATACTGTCTTAGCCGACGAGCAGCCCATGCTAGAGCACGACAAGTTTTCTCGAGCAGTGAATATCTTATTTCACAATCGGTAAAATTTTTGCTCAGGTAGTAAATAACGTCCTCTTTTCGGCCATACTCGTCATGCTTCCCCATCACACACCCAATTGAATTTTCCAAAACAGTCAGATACATGATCAATGGTCTTCCCTCGACTAGTGGCATCAAAATAGGAGGTTATTGTAAGCACTCTTTGATCTTGTCAAAAGCAGTTTGGCATTCATCATTCCATTTAACTAGTTGATCTTTCTTCAGTAACTTGAAGATTGGTTCACAAGTAGCTGTCAGATGAGAAATGAATCTAGCAATGTAGTTCAAACGTCCCAAGAATCCTCTGACTTCCTTCTCAGTACGAGGAGCAGGCATCTCTTGTATCGCTTTCACCTTGGCGGGATCCACTTCGATACCTTTATTGCTGACGACAAAGCCTAGGAGTTTACCAGACCTCACCCCAAATGTGCATTTATTTGGGTTCAACCTCAGCTTGTACTTCTTTAACCTCTCAAACAGTTTCTGTAAATGGTCAAGATGCTGTTCTTCTATTTTATATCTAACTATCATGTCGTCCATATAGACCTCTATTTTGTGATGTATCATGTCATGAAATAGAGCTACCATGGTACGCTGATAGGTTACCCCAACATTCTTCAGTCCAAATGGCATAACCTTGTAGAAGAATGTGCCCCACTATGTGACAAAGGTTGTCTTCTCCATGTCCTCAGGCGCCATTTTAATTTGGTTGTAGCCTGAGAAACCGTCCATGAAGGAAAATACTGTGCTGTGCTGTATTGTCAACTAAAATAACAATTTGGGGAAGAAGGAAATCATCCTTAGGGCTTCCCCTATTCAAATCTCTGTAGTCCATGCACATTCGCACCTTGCCATCCTTTTTGGGTACGGGAACAACATTAGCAACCCATTATGGATAAGAGGTGACGACCAAGAATCCAGCATTGAATTGCTTCTTGACTTCTGCTTTAATCTTCTCTGACATATCTGGTCGCATACGGAAAACCTTTTATTTTACTGGTGGACAATCCTCTTTTGTAGGTAGACGATGTACCACGATATCTGCATCAAGTCCTGGCATGTCTTCATATGACCTGGCAAAGATCTCAACATACACGTGTAGAAACTGAATCAAACGCTCTTTGACACTGGGTTCTAGATTGGCACCCACCTTTACTTCTCTTTTGTCTTCTTCGGTACCTAGGTTGATTGTATCCACTGGTTCCTCGTGGGGATGAATGGTTCTCTCTTCTTGTTGTAGTAACCTGGCGAGTTCCCCTGGTACTTCACAATCTTCCTCACCTTCGTCTTCGGCTTGGTAGATTAGATTTTCAGAGTCACAAAAGGCCATAGCAGAACCGTTACCCATGGGAACCCGAATGGATGTAGACCTGCATTGTGAGTGTGAGTGTGTGTAAGAGTATATCTATCTTTGAAAGAAATGAAAATGTAAGAAGAAAAACAATGAGGACAAAGTTTGTATGCAAAAACGTCCATGATTTATTGATGTCATATGGAAATAAGATAATAACCCTTACAAATGGACCATTGTGCCTCGGGTAAGACACAAGGTTTTAAGAGTCTGAATTGTTTTAATATTACAGATCCGACAAAATATAAAGACAAGTTACTGTGGGATAAAAGTGATCGGGACAAAATCTCTAGCCTCATAGTTGCTGAGCCCTCCAATGACAGTTAGGAAAATCCAATCCTCCAGGTTGTAGCTGTCTTCATCATCCTCCACGGTGCTGGCTTGGTGGTTGCTGATCTTCAAGGGTGGTCCTCTGGCACGCGGGTGGCGTACAACCTTCTGGGCACCTGAAGTGAAACCCAAACCAAATTTGTCAGATTTGTATGGGATATCTGGGAGTTGTCCCCAAATAGTGCATCCACCCTCTTCTATCACTGCCTTGGCGTCCTTAAAAGATGACATCTTGAGCGGAGGCCTTGTAATTTTGGGGACTTAAGACACAACCTTGGCCACTGCCACATCTTGCGGAACTTCTTCAAAGTGTTGGAATGGAGTTTCAATAAATTCACCATCTAATTCCACATATATGAAGGTATTTATATGGCTGACCATATACTCTTCTTCTCTGTGAACAATGATGATCTTCCCTTGAATTGGATATTTCAGCATTTGGTGCAACGTAGAAGTAACAGTGCCAGCATTGTGAATCCACGGTCGGCCTAGCAAGCAAGAATATGAAGGGAGAATATCCATTATATAAAAAGTTGAATCAAATGTTTGGGTTCCAACCTTTATGGGGATATCCACTTCCCCATGCACCATCCTTTTTGAGCCGTCAAAGGCCCTCACTACTATGTTGCTTGGTTTCAATGTCAATCCTTCGCAGTCAAGCCTATCAAGAGCCTTTTTAGGCAACACATTCAGAGACAAACCGGTGTCAACCAAGACATGAGCCAACGTCGTACCCCTACATTCCACTGAGACATGCAATGCCTCATTATTCTTCCTCCCTCTTGGCATTAAATCAACATCCGAAAAGCCTAAACTATTATCTACAGTCAAGCTGGCTACGCAGTCTTGGAACTGATCGGTAGATGTTTCTTGCGGTATATGGGCAGTTTTCAGGAATTTTACCAAGGCCTTTGCATGAGCCTCGGAACATAGTAATAAAGCCAACATGGAAATTTTTGATGGAGTTTGCCCCAATTGCTCGACTACATTGTAGTAGCTTCTTTTTATGATCTTTAGAATTTCCCCCATCTCTTTCCGGGATGTCTCAAGGATAGTCATTGATTGTGCCTTCGTTCGGACAGGCTCAATCAGAATACCTTTACCTCGAGTCTCGGTTGACTCGGCAGCAGGAATGTCAGTAGGGGTGATAACAGGGATCATGACAGCTTTTTCAGTTGGAGTACTAGTAGAGATGATTGTAGGACTGGGAATAACCTTTGGAGTAGCAACAACAGCAGGAACGATTATGGGTCAAGAAACTGCTTTTGGGGGAGCAATTTCTGGAGAGAATATCCTTCTACTCCGGGTTATCTTACTAGTTCCTGCCATATTACTGAAATCAGAGTCAACTTTCTCAGAACTTGAATCTTCGGCAGCTGGCCAATCTTGCTTGATACCGTGGTAGTAGACATCCCCTCCATAATTCCATGGTACAGTTTTGTCTGACGAATACGGGATTGGTCCAGGCATTGTAATTATCAAAGAGCTACTTTAGGAACTGATGTAATTCTAACGGGTCTTTTGGTGGAGATCCTGGAAGAATTGTCGGAAATGGTCATGACGGAAACATCATTATAAGAAACAATTGGAACATAAGTCTTCTCGAACAAAATCTCCTTGTTATCTATTAGGCACTGAACGCCAGCTTTTAACAAAGGACAACTGGTTGGTGAGGACAAACATAAATGACAGCTTCCATCACAGCCTGGGAATACACCGACATTCAACAAGTTCTTTTTGATAGTCAGGAGTGGGGTCACAAGTTCATCAACTGAAGTAGCAAACATATCTTCCTCAACGGAGTTGGCATTATGGTCGTGCTTGGGCATAGGAGCAGTAATGACATTGGGAATTTCTGGCGCATCAACTTCAATCTCTTTGGCTTCAAGGAGGTCTTGTACTTTGTTCTTCAGAGCGTAACAATTGTTAGTGTCATGGCCAGGACTCTCAGAATGGTGTGCACAGCGGGCATTAGGATAATAGTGAGGAGAGGATGTGTTAGGACTCTTCGGAGCTTCTTTCAAGGTTACTAGATTGGATCTTAACAAATGTGGCAATACTTGAGATATGGTCATGTTAATTCTGGTGAGCTGTCTGACTGGTCTTTCCATTCTTGGCTGGTTGTTTCTTTGCTGAGCAGGCGCTGATTTAGGAATCATGACAGCCCCCACCATTAGACGGAGTTCAACCCTATCTTGATTTCTCTAAGGATGTACATCAACCACTTATTTCTTTCCGATGAATGGTTTCCTTATAGAAGCATATGATTCATCGTTTTGAATCTTTCCATTCTTTTGTAATCTCAAGCCTCAACTCAACTTTAGTTTTGATGAAAGACAAACAAGCTAGTTTGATGAAAGACAAACAAGCATTATTGAAAGAAGGAAAAGAAGTGGAAATCAACTTAAAGCATCATTCACTCAAAGCTTCAAGGAACTTGGCAAGCAATCAAGTATATCAATTCTCAATTAAACTACATTGATTAGAAATGCTCAAAAATGATATACACACTTGCCATCACTTCAATTATATTTCAAAACATTTTTTAAGTTTTTCTCTGCTGTAAATCGATTAACATATTGTGTAAATCGATTTACACATGTTTTTTCAAAAAACTGTTTGCTCCTGCCAGCAATCGATTTACAGGTTGTGTAAATCGATTGATCACAGAACAAACTGATTTTTTAACTCTTGTAAATCGATTCACACAACATGCTAATCGATTTACACTTCAAATTTTTTGAAATTCTGAACGTTACAAACACGTGCAATCGATTTGCATCTTATGTTAATCGATTTGCACATTGAAAATTTTGAAAAATCTGAACTGGTTTCAAGATATCCTTCACACCTTTTCTCCAATAGTTGCATGATCAAACATTGCATCTTGTCAAGTTTTTCAAACAGAAAAGTGTCCTTTTGGAAAGGTATCTTGATTACTATATATTACAAAATATTTCAAATCATAAACAACTCTTCTCTTATGCAATAAAATCTGAACTTTGTAAAATATTCAAACTTCATATTTCTTAACTTTTAAGAACAAAGATTTTCTGCACTTTCACACATATAAAGAACAGAAATATTTGAGCATTATCTAACCATTGTGTTACAGTTTGAATTGCTTACAAGAGAAGAAAGAAGAAACTTCAAAGAAGTCACTCTATGTGATCAACATCTTTCAAGAAATCATACTTCATAAAAACATACAAAGTGTAACTTATTTCCAGGATTGTTGGAATTAAGTATTAGATTACTTTTGTTCCTTGTTGTCCATTATTGGAAACAAGAGGTATCTTTTGAGAGGATTGTTCTCATTAGACTTATTGGAAATCCAAGAGGGTGTTCTTGGTTATTTGTTAGGTTCTTTAGTGGATAAGACTAGGAAGAGTCTTGTAAAAGTTCTAACAATATAGTAAAATCTCTTGCGTGTTTGCAAGGGGACTGGACGTACTTCCGGGGTGTGGAAGGAACCAGGATAATTCTCTGTGTCTCTTTACTTTCTGCACTTTACAGTTTTCAAAGCACTAAATCAAAACCAGAAAGTATAAAATAAGTCAAAAATCGACCACCACCTAATTCACCCCCCCTCTTAGGCGCAATCTTAATCTTACAATTGGTATCAAAGCACTAGAAGATGATTAATGGATCCTTGCCATGCAAGAGGAGTTAAACCAATTCGAGCGGAACGAAGTTTGGGAACTTGTTCCTAATCCAGGAAATAAACGTATCATTGGAACCAAATGGGTTTTCAAAAACAAGATGGATGAAAATGGAATAATCACTCGAAACAAGGCAAGACTAGTTGCTCAAGGATACAACCAAGAGGAAGGAATTGATTTTGAAGAAACTTTTGCTCCGGTAGCACGTTTGGAAGCAATAAGATTATTACTTGCATATGCATGCTCATTGGACTTTGAACTTTTTCAAATGGATGTAAAAAGCGCATTTCTCAACGGATTCATAAATGAAGAAGTCTATGTAAAGCAACCTCCCGGATTTGAAGACTTCAAACATCCTAATCATGTCTTCAAACTAAAGAAAGCTCTCTATGGGCTGAAGCAAGCACCAAGGGCTTGGTATGATAGACTAAGCGCATTCCTATGTGAAAAAGGGTTTGTAAAGGGTAAAGTCGATACCACTCTCTTCATAAAAGATGTTAATCATCATACCTTACTTGTACAAATCAATGTAGATGATATTGTTTTCGGTTCAACTAACCAAAATATGTGCAAGGAATTTTCGTCTATGATGCAAGGAGAATTTGAGATGTCTATGATGGGAAGATTGAATTTCTTTCTTGGTCTTCAAATTAAGCAACTCAAACATGGTATCTTCGTAAACCAATCAAAATATTGCAAAGACCTTATAAAGAAATTTGAGATGGAAAGTAGCAAAGAAAGTGCAATTCCTATGGGATCAGGCACCTATCTTGATCCAGATGAATCAGGGAATTATATTGACATAACTAAGTATCATGGAATGATTGGCTCACTCCTCTATTTAACAGCAAGTAGACCTGACATTATGTTCAGCGTTTGCCTATGTGCAAGATATCAAGCCAATCCTAAAGAGTCTCACCTTGCAGCAGTCAAACGCATAATAAAATATCTCAAAGGAACAACCAACGTCGGATTATGGTATCCAAACGGTAGTATGTGCAATCTAGTTGGTTATTCTGATGCTGACTATGCAGGTTGCAAAATTGATCGCAAAAGTACAAGTGGAACATGTCACATTCTTGGAAATGCCTTGGTTTCATGGTCATGCAAAAAGCAAGCAAGCGTAGCTCTCAGCACTGCCGAAGCAGAATACATTGCGGCTGGAAGTGGATGCGCTCAAATTCTTTGGCTAAAACAACAATTACTTGACTATGGAGTAAACCTTGGATGCATTCCTCTTTGATGTGATAACACAAGCGCGATCAATATTACGAAAAATCCAGTTATGCATTCCTGGACGAAACACATTGACATCAGACATCATTTCATCCGAGACCATGTACTCAAAGGAGATGTCGAGATCACATTCGTGGACACTCAAAATCAACTCGCGGACATTTTCACAAAACCTCTTGCAAAGGATGCATTTTTCAAAATTCGTCGTGAACTTGGAATCCTCGATGAACAAGATATTTAAGGTGCACTCAATCCTTAACTATACCTTAATGTACATATATATGTGGTTAGACATTGTTTCAAATGTTAAAAATAATGATTTTTAAAATTTTTCTTTAAGTAAATCGATTTACACCATATGTCAATCGATTTACCACTGAAGCAAATCATTTTTTATATAAAATCTTTTGTGTAAATCGATTTACACAATATGTAAATCGATTTACCACTGAACGAAAATTATTTTTTATAAAAATGTTCTGTGTAAATCGATTTAACCAAGGGGCAAATCGATTTACCACAGAATCTGAAGCATTTTCTGTATATTTTCTCTATGCAATTTATTTTTTAACATGTGATACTTGTATGAGCTTTTAATATATTGGTCAAACATTCATTGTCTCTCAACCTCCCATCCTACTATTGCCCAATCAATGAAACCTTGACCAAATCACCAAATTAAAACCTCATAAAGACCTCACTTACTCTCTATATTATTTAAACTCACCAAAACTATCTCATAACACCAACACACTCTCTCACATAACAACACAAAGAACTCTATATCTCTCTTTTCAAAACCCTAACAAGATCCATGGCTCCCAAGAGAAAAGCCTCTGCCTCAGAGAAAGGAAAGAAGCAAGCTACGTCAACATCTGAAAACTCTGTGCTCGAATACCTCTCGGATCCACAGCGGGACAGATTTATCAAGCATTTTCAAAAGAAAATCATCTCTGCTCCAAAGTTTGGTATGTTATCTACTTTTCCAGATGAATGCTTCTCGTTTCAAAGAGATTTCATTGCTCTTGGTTTAGAACCATTAATATCTTCACATGGTTTCTATTACCCGGATCTGGTTAGAATTTTCTACAGCAATATGTGCTATGACAACAACAAATGTTATACCTATGTCCTTGGAAAAAGAATCCCTCTGTATTCCAAAACTATTGGCAGAATTTTGAACATTCCATATTCTGGAAGTACCCTCTATGATCCAGAAGATGCTGCTTGGGAAAACTATCAGAAGCGAGAATTTTTCTATAGCATTGGAAGGTTATCAGAATCTGAATACCGTGCCAAGCGGATTCGAAGTCTTGGCGGGGTTATTCCAGCTAGGGACACATGGAGTGCTGGAAACTTTCATATTGATGATAGGTTGTTTCACTATTTTCTGGTGTATATTCTGTTTCCTAGAGCAGGGAATCATTGTACGGTGACCGACCTAGAACTGCAAATCATCTATGCAAGGAAAAATGGAATTCCGGTTAATTGGGCAAAATTGATTGTGATGCATATGCTAAAAGTTGCCGCAAGGGCCACCTTTCTACCATATGCATATTTCATTACAAGGATTATGGCAGCTTTTGATATAGATTTCACTGGATTTGAGCGGATTGAAATGGATCCAATCACCACTAGGATCTCCATCAAAAATGTTGATTCAAGGATGGGTGTTCATTTCAATGCTGAAGCAAAAACCATCACTTACATTGGAGAGGATGTTGTCGGCGATGACGGTAATAATGCAGATGAAGAAGACCATGAAGTTCCTCCTCCTGCTGCTTCTTCTGGTCCAACAAATTAAGATGTTATGGATTTCATGACGCAAAAGTTTGCTTCTCTCAATTCTAACATCAATGCTCGATGGACTGAGATAAATGACTCTACCTCATCTCGAATAAATGCTTTTCAGAATGATGTGAACCAACAATTTTCATATCTTTATTCACATCTTCATATCCCTCCATACGACCTAACCAATCCTGCTCCTCCGCCTCCTCAATACACCGAACCACCCCTTCAACAACAATTTCCATATCAAGGACCTTTCTAAAATGTTCCTGATCAATGTTATTAAATTCTTGTTATAAGTATCATTATGGTTTTTGTCTTGTTGTATTTCAAGTGTTCATTTTATGTATTGTGTTCTTAAACTTTGTTCGATAATTTTGAAAGTTCTTTGTTTTTTATTCATGTTCCTGTACATTTCTTTCTGTTATAATTTCTTGTTGCATCTTTCCCTTCTTTTTGATAATGTCAAAGGGGGAGAAGGATGTAATATCACTTTATGGTTGTTTGTTTTCATTGTCTTTACAGAGCAAGCTTTCAAATCTTTTTCTCCATAGGGGGAGAAATCTTCTCAGGGGGAGAAAACACATTTCTGCTCAAATTCTGATCAACACATAAAGGAAAATGGTTTGTCATCATCAAAAAGGGGGAGAATGTAATCTCAAGCCTCAACTCAACTTTAGTTTTGATGAAAGACAAATAAGCTAGTTTGATGAAAGACAAACAAGCATTATGGAAAGAAGGAAAAGAAGTGGAAATCAACTTAAAGCATCATTCACTCAAAGCTTCAAGGAACTTGGCAAGCAATCAAGTATATCAATTCTCAATTAAACTACATTGATTAGAAATGCTCAAAAATGATATACACACTTTCCACATCACTTCAATTATATTTCAAAACATTTTTTAAGTTTTTCTCTGCTGTAAATCGATTAACATATTGTGTAAATCGATTTACACATGTTTTTTCAAAAAACTGTTTGCTCCTGCCAGCAATCGATTTACAGGTTGTGTAAATCGATTGATCACAGAACAAACTGATTTTTTAACTCTTGTAAATCGATTGACACAACATGCTAATCGATTTACACTTCAAATTTTTTGAAATTCTGAACGTTACAAACACGTGCAATCGATTTGCATCTTATGTTAATCGATTTGCACATTGAAAATTTTGAAAAATCTGAACTGGTTTCAAGATATCCTTCACACCTTTTCTCCAATAGTTGCATGATCAAACATTGCATCTTGTCAAGTTTTTCAAACAGAAAAGTGTCCTTTTGGAAAGGTATCTTGATTACTATATATTACAAAATATTTCAAATCATAAACAACTCTTCTCTTATGCAATAAAATCTGAACTTTGTAAAATATTCAAACTTCATATTTCTTAACTTTTAAGAACAAAGATTTTCTGCACTTTCACACATATAAAGAACAGAAATCTTTGAGCATTATCTAACCATTGTGTTACAGTTTGAATTGCTTACAAGAGAAGAAAGAAGAAACTTCAAAGAAGTCACTCTATGTGATCAACATCTTTCAAGAAATCATACTTCATAAAAACATACAAAGTGTAACTTATTTCCAGGATTGTTGGAATTAAGTATTAGATTACTTTTGTTCCTTGTTGTCCATTATTGGAAACAAGAGGTATCTTTTGAGAGGATTGTTCTCATTAGACTTATTGGAAATCCAAGAGGGTGTTCTTGGTTATTTGTTAGGTTCTTTAGTGGATAAGACTAGGAAGAGTCTTGTAAAAGTTCTAACAATATAGTAAAATCTCTTGCGTGTTTGCAAGGGGACTGGACGTACTTCCGGGGTGTGGAAGGAACCAGGATAATTCTCTGTGTCTCTTTACTTTCTGCACTTTACAGTTTTCAAAGCACTAAATCAAAACCAGAAAGTATAAAATAAGTCAAAAATCGACCACCACCTAATTCACCCCCCTCTTAGGCGCAATCTAAATCTTACATCTTTACCCCGACTTCTACCCTTTCTCCAGTCAATATCAATTCGGTGAAACCTGCCGATGAACTCCCAATTAAGTGATTGAAGAAGGGACCAGACAAGGTGCCCAAAAACATGTCTACCAACCCTCTTTCAGATAAGGGAGGTTGAACTCTTTCGTCTAAGTCCCTCCACTTTTGTGCGTAGTCTTCAAAGCCTTCACTTGAAACCATGGCCATACTCTGGAGTTGAGTACGGGTAGGTGCAAGATCAGCGTTGTATTGGTAATGTTTGTAAAAGGCAGCGGCCAGATCTTCCCAGTTATTAACATTGGCTCTTTCTAACTGATAAAACCAATCAAGTTGAGTTCCAGACAAAATGTCTTGGAAGAAGTGTACCCATAAATCCTTGTCAGCGGTATGGGGCTAGATTTTCCTCACATAGGACCGGAGATGCATTTTGGGACATGAAACTCCGTCATATTTGGCGAACACAGGTGCTTTGAATTTTGGAGGAATGACAATCCCCGATACTAACCCCAACTCCTCAAAGTCCAATCCAGGCACTTTTTGGATTTCCATTACGCTCATCCGCTCTTCTAGATGCTTATGCTTGTCGTCGGCTGGAGGGTATTGTTCTTCAGAATAGTCTTCTTCTTCCTCTTCCTCTTTTGACTGGACAACTGTTTCTTTTCCCTTCCCATCTTGATTGTCTTTCTCACCGGATGTCGTTGCAAAGTCTAGGGTCCTTCTTGCTTGTCCTTGGAATATTATTCCCATGTTTAGAACTCCAGTTATCTTTTTTGTCTTCTTTTTCTTCTCCTCAACCAGCAAAGTCTTCAACTCTTCTTGTCCTTTGGCTAGAGTTAATAACAACTGTTGAAACTGTGCATTATGAGCTTGGAGGTCCTTCACTGTTTGCTCGAGATCCATCTTACTGAAATAAACAGTAGAAATATGAGGAGACTTGTTGCAAGAAACCTGCTTATGTTATGATGAATGGTAAATGCATATGCAATGATTTCAAGGATTTTAAAGATTCAAATTTGTTTTAGACAAAAAGGAAACACATGTTATATTAATAAATTAAAGCTTGAGTACATCAATGCCTTTTTGGGCAAATAATACAAAAAACTCTAAGATAAAAAGGTAGTACGCATCCTCTTTGGTGTGATGTAGGCATTCAAGTTCCCCTCCTCATGAAGTTGCTTAGTGAGTTCCAAAACCTTCTTCTCACTTGCGTAGAATTGGGCTTCGAAAGTATCTCGCTCCCCCTTGAGTTATATCCAATCTCTTTGTAAGTTTTCAAGAGAGGTGGGCATGTCAGGATGTCGGATAGTGTATGGAACATCTCCTTTCATGACAGGCTCAATGATTACTGGGAGAATGGAGGGATAAGGCATCATAAGACTTTGAGCGCGAGTTCGTACCCATTTGAGGTAAGGCTCAAGAGGGATGGAATTCTTATGCCCCAATGTCTTGCTATCTACCTTGTTCAACATCCTCCAAGCTCAGATAAATCTCTGGTGAAGACCTTGATCGTTGTTCTCGTAGTCAAATACCAAACCTTGAATCAGCATCTCATGAGGGCCATCCCTTCCGGCGTAACCAAACTGTCTTAAGGCTAAGCAGGGGTTGTAGGTGATACCTCCCCTAATGGCAAGCAAAGGGACATTAGGAAATTCTCCACAACGGTCGATAATAGTAACATTCTCTATGGATCGAGAACACCAATGGATGTCTAAATGTTTGAGCGTCATCAACCTTTGTGACCACCTTGAACCTTGTTCGTTCTTTAATACAGATTGGGGAAGATGCAAAGTAAACCATCTTGCCAAGAGAGGAGTACAACACATAAGGACACCTCTTTTCCTCATTGTGCGAGTGTGAAAAGAATGTAGGATGTCCCCTAGCAATATAGGCACCGGGTTGCTGGATATGAAGATTTTGACGGTGTTCACGTCTATGAGTTGGTCAGGATTTGGAAACAAAACCATCACATAGATGAGGAGAGCCACAATTTCCTCAAAGTCTTGCAAATCCAAGGAATTCCTACAGTTTTGGGCTTTCTCAAACAAGAACTTTGCTAGGAAACCTTTGACACCACTCCTTGTTTCCCAATTAGTTGCGACATCAGATGATTGCAAGTGTAGAGCTTGAGCAATCTCTTATGGATTTGGGTCTCTTTCTGTACCATTAAAAGGTAGTTGATTGAGAATGGGAATCCTCAAGATCCGGGAGAATTCTTCCAAAGTTGGCACAAGTTGATAATCAGGAAATGTGAAGCAATGGTGTAAAGGATCAAAGAACTGAAAGAGCACCTTCATCATCTCCTCATAGGTGTTAGAGGTGACCAAGTTGAGTAGGCGACCATGTCTCTCGGTGAATGGAGAGTTTTCAAGAATCCTTGAAGCTAGCTCCTTAAGTTGTGGAGGGATCATTACAAGATTGACTTGAATAGTTTTCCTGCGAAGAGAATCCATATCCTACAAAACAGAACAAAGATAAATCCCAAGATTCTTGAAATGGTTAGTGAATGAGTATGATGTTATGATGTTCATGATGTTCATGATGTTATGTACAAGAATGTATATACAAACAAAGCAAACAAGTCCCTAGGTTTAGTCTTTCATGGAGTCTTATAGGTAAGTACCCTCTTGAAGTTTAGTTGGCTCAACCTGTCCTAGCAATAGTAATCGGGTTCTAAGGAGCTCAATATCACTGGTTTGTTTCCTTGGTTATTGTTTCAGCACAAGCCTCTTTAATGGCGACCGAAATATCCCAAGAAACTAAACCTCAATGAGTGTAGTATCGAGTATCTACCAACTTCGAACTGCACCAAAGCCGGTCATCTCACTACGTCCTAAAGGCCAAGTTGGTCAAGTAAAGGTTCTAAAAGTTCATTAGTGCTTCATGACATCACTCAACGACCCCGTATTCTCCTTGATTAACTCAAGGGCTACCGATACCCACAAATATGTCGCACTAACGTAGCTATTGCTTAGACCATGTCGCTATACCCCGCACAGTTTCTACAACGTATTGCTACTTAACTAAAAGGTATCTCAAATCCGGGTAGAGGATTCAAACCCAAACAAAGAACCATAATGTAAAGCATACAAGTCAAACAATGAGAGGAAGTAAATATGATCTAACCCTAAGGTAACCCCACTTTTAGAATTTTCCCTAGCAGAGTTGTCAGTTCTGTGATACGATGGGAGAACTGACTTGAGGGTTTTACGTTTGATCGCAAATGTTGCGGTTAGCAAGAGTCGCCACCGACTTTTATTTTATCCAAAAGGAAAGGTGAAAAAGCACAGGAAAGACCTTTGAGATTGTTTCTTGAGTTCGGGGGGTAGACTATGAAAAGGGAAGGTATTAGAACCCTTTTCATCCATGGTTTTCCATGGGCTCTTAGTTACTTTCCAGATCACTTGCTTTTGTTTGAAATTGTGCTTTGTGTGGTTTTTTGAAAGTATTTTGTAAAGAGGCCGTTGTTTAGGCAATCTTTGTAATGATTCTCGTTCGTAAGAATGTATACAAAGATGTTGATCTTTTGAAAATGTTTTCAAGTTTTGTAAGATGTTTTGAAAAGTGTAGGTGTTTGTTTTGAAAATAGCAAGGATGTTTTGTTTGAAATTGAGCAAGTAATTAGGAGCATTCTACCTACTCAAAAGTCTTTCTTGTTCATTTTTCTTTTCCTTTGATATTGTTATCTTACCATTGATTTGGTAAGTAACCATATCTTTGGATGTAAACGGAACAAGCGTGGGTCATCGTATAACCATGATTAACAATGTTGCAAGGTATCTTAGCATTCTTTTTAGGGACTAAGATCATTTGAAAGGCAACTTAGATAGCGTCATCGAGGGACTATGATCTTGTATTTGCTTGTTTTTGCTAAGATACCTCACATGCGTAATATGGCCATTTTTGTATAGGCAACCAAGTGGATTTACCCTAGGGGGTGCTTGTGTGCAAGTGTATTGTTTTCATGCTTGATTTTGTCTTGAATTAGGGTTTTCTAAGTATTAATTTTAGTCTTTCCATACAAACCCTAATTACTAACATGTTATATATAAAGCGATAAATTGCAGAATTAAAAGTTACTACGCTATTACAACACTCGTGGGAGAGGGGTGTACAAATTGTAAATGGAGATTGCAAGAATATAAACCTAATTAATCTATTACAACCATATTGAATTGGTATAAATGTACAAGAATTTAAATGAATATAATGTATAAAAATGAATAAATGTACGAAAAATGTGAAATGTAAAGTAATTGGATATTTGTTTGGATTTTTAGGAAAAGGGAAATTGTTTTAACCTAATTAATTAAGGGAAAAAAATATTAATTAACATAATAAAAAGTAAACCCTAAATTTATTAAGAAAAGATTTTTAAACAAAACCCTAAATCTATTAATTAAAAATAAAAGAAATTAAGTTTTTATAAGAAAAGTATTTTTGGTATTTTTGTCTTGAAAATAAATTATAGTATTATAAAATATTTTTGGCCTTTTTTATATTAAAATAAATATATTTTAATGGTGTAAAAGAAAATAAATAATAACCTAGTTTTAAATTAAATTTACAAGACTAGTTAGTAAAATAAATAAAGTATAGTTAAATAAAATATTTTTTGTGAGAAAAATAAAATATACTAAATCAAAATATAAATCTATTATTTTTGTATTTTTTATGATTTTTTAATATTAGAAAATATATTAAGAAAATAAATAAAGTAAAAATAAGAAAATAAAATAAAATAGGGCCAGGAGTGTATAAATGAAACAGGGAGGTTAGCTAGCAAAAACTAAAACAAAACAAAGCCCAAAGAGGTCCAGCATCCTGCCAAAAAAACAAAGTCAGAAAAGAAAAAAATGTGAAAAAAATTAAAAGGGTACCACTAGGGCTCGAACCCAGGTCCCAAAGGTTACAGGCGCGTGCTTCTACCACTGGAGTAGCTATACATCCGTTAACATAAGCAAATAAATAAATATATGATACAAAACACGCCCTGATTACTTCATCTTCAACCTCCAGTTAGACCAACTGTAACTTATTCATTTCTCATCAAAAATGAAAACTGTAAATATGATACTTGTAGCAAATTTCCTCACGGTTTCAAAAATGTAAAGCATTAAAACTATAGATCAAAGATAAGCATGAATTTTATTGGCCCTAATCTGAACCCTAAAAATCTCAGAAACTTCAATCTTAAAATTCTCTAAGCTCAAGAAAAACTAATTGAAACTATGAACATGGTTAGCTTTAGGGCAATGATATCTACATGTTTTATTCACAAATAAATCATTGATGATGCCTGTATGAGAAGTTCCAAAGTTAGAAAACTTACATTCCAAGAGGGTATTGGGTTTAAAGTTTGAGAAGCTTTCAAGGAGTTTTGTTGTACCCCAAAATTTGCCCTCTCATTTTACTCAATACATACTCTTAGAGATCCTCAATTTGCTCAAGTTTGCCCAAGAGTTGACCAGACAAACTCTCTCCTAAGGCAGTGTGTCTCAAATTAGGGTTTCCATTTTCATCAAGATAGGTGGAATCCAAAGACCTCATATGCTCTCCATGGTCCTAATATATTCTCAAGACCCTCCATGTAAAATTTCAAGCACTGCACAAGAAGTTTGCTCAGTCAACTGCTCAGATTGTTGAGGATCGACTTAATTTGGTCAAAAGTCAACTGTGGCCCACATACAGTCAAACTTCAAGATTTTGGTCAACATAAACATTTTGAAGTGATATCCATCATTTGAACAAGGGTTGATCATTATTCTTTAAGGAATGCCCTAAATTCATCAAAACCCAAAAGTTGACCAAGCATAACTTCCACATACTTTATCACAAATTTTCCATCCAAGGCTCATTTTGAAGAGGATGCAATTCCATACAATTCATCTTCATCCCACAAGTTCAAAATATGCACTCATCAAAAGATATGAATTTCTACATTATAGGTCTTTTTGAAAAGTCAACAAAAACACCTTTTGGGTCAAAGCTTGTTACATGAACATGGAAGACCCAATTGAAATGATACACAAAGGGTTGCTTAGGGGACATCCTAAGCTTTCTAAAAAGTCCAAGAACACATCTCTAGGGTTAAAATTGGAGGAGATATGCCTTGTCAAATTTGACCTTTTTTGCAAAATTGCCAAAAGTCAAATATGCTCAAAAGTGAATTTTTTTTACCAAATGGGCCTAGCATTTCATGATTGCACCTCACTTATAACATGGTCCACGACCCAATTACTTATCCACATGTTATTTGCTTCATTTTCCATTTTATTTCGATTTTTTATTAATTAAAAATTGAATTAAATCAAATAATTGGTAAATAATAGCAAAGATATGTTTTGATTTGATTTTTGGACAGGATCTCAATCAAAATATGCTGAGATATCAAGACCAAAACGAATCAAGCATGATTGGTACAAAATTAGGATAATTTGGCTCAATTTGGAAAGTTTGCATATGGCTAAAGAATCAAATCAAATCTCATCAAAACTTCAAGATCCAATTTGTTTTGCAACCCTAATTCATTCTAGCATATATAATGAACAAGTACAAAGCATAAAAGAAGGGTTGGCAGTCGTGAATGAGCAAGAACAAACTCCAAAATTTCAAAGAAAAGTGTGGATCGGATTTCAATCTGCAGGCCAATTCAAGCCATTCTAACATTGCCAATCCCTTCCTAGACATTCTCTGAAGCGATTGCAAGCATCACCCAGCCTCCACAAGCCCGAAAACATGCTGTATGAACATCACCGTTTGCCCTGTTTTTCCAAATCCGGTTACCATGATTCTTACATCATAAACATGTTTTAATGGTATATTTGTGTTTGTTATCATGTTTGCAACGTGTTGGTTAAGTTTAATTGATGTTTTAGCGCATGTACTGACAATTGCCATTTCTAGGGTTTTCATCTTCGTTTTAGGGTTTTTGTCCACATGTAAAATTAGGCCACGAATAAGGTACCATGATGATCGTGACAACATGACCAGTTGAACCCTGGTCTTCAATTTCATTTATCTTGCATTTTGTGAGTTTTTGAGTTGTACATGGTTGTAGCCACAAACATTGTCCGTAGGTAAAAGTGCAGGGACCTAATACGACGGAGGAGGAAGAAGATGGTGGCGTGGCAGCCAACCATTGAACAATTCAAAATTCGCGCGCATTTTTGGTTCATTTATTTTGTTTGATATAATATATTCTGGCCTTATTATATTGACAACTAAACAACGCAGCGCAACTGGCAAAGGCGTACGGTGGTAAGCGTGAGGACCTGGGTTCGATCCCAGGTCCCAGCATTTTCCTTATTTTAATTCTCCAACGCAGGATCCTGTGTATCTCCCACTCAAGCGTCTTCTATACACTTCCAACATCCAACCAATGGATCAATGCTTATCCAGATCCAACGATCAGATCAAGGGATGGCCATAATGCACCATCAGGAGAGCATCCCAGGGAATCAGGCGCGTTGACTGGGCTCAGCACTATTGGGCCTAATAATTCAACATGCACCTCCCTCATTCAACAATACATGCCCACTCTTTTTCCTTTTTCTATTTTTATTATTCTTATTATTCTTAATTATTTTCCCTTTTTACAAATAATCCTAAAATCATTTTTTTTATTTAATCAAAATCACAAAAACATCAAAAATCTTTTTTTAATAAAAAATATTTTTTATTTCTTAATTAATTTAGTTTAATTAATTTAGGGCAATTTAATTCTTTTTATAATTAAAAATAGTTAGAATCAGGGTTTTAATTTTGTACATAACCTAATTAATTTTTTATCAAATAATAACCTTAATATTTTCTCAATTATATTTTTAGGGTTTCCAATTATTCCCGCATTCAATTCGCCGTGCGCACTTTAATTCTTTTTATTATTATTGTAACTACTCCAAGTTTGTAATAGTAATTAGGGTTTTACATTTCCGCATTTTTATTTTCAGTCCAGATAATTATGTAACTGCCAAAGCCATGTAATTGCTATGACCTTTAAACTTTCCGCACTTTTAATTTCCGCAATTCTAAACTGTTAGATGTATGTCAATAGTATTGTATGCAAAAGATCATAATTTAAAATGGTAGAAAACCCTAACTGTGCAAAGATTAAATAAACTGAAAAACAAACACTTGCACATGCTCACTCCTAGGGTTTGCCCCACTTTGGTTGACTTCGGTAAGACAATTTTTTAAGCATAGGAGATTTTAGTGGTTGCCCTCTTGTCTAAAAGATCAAATGTCCCATTCGAATGTTGCCTCAGAAATGTTGCCTCAGAAAGATCTTTACGACTCTAGGGTTACTACTAAAGTTTACAATATATTGGTTTAGTGACTGTACTCGTCCCTTTCGAACGTCCCTTATAAATTCCAACGACGGGGCTACCTACTCCTTAATAGTAGGATATCGCTGTCTAAAGGAAATGAGAATGAACAATCTTTTTTAGAGTAGGTAGAATCTTAAGTACTTGCTCAACAAAACTTTTCAAACAAACACCTTGTAAAATAATTTTCAAAAACAAACTTCGTCACACCCTTGAGGACTGATACAAGGGTTATCACGAAGTAAAACTTTTTTCAAACAAGCACATACACAAGCAATTTTAAAAAATATGAGCAAGTACCTAAGAGCCCATGGAAAACCATGGATAGAAAGGGTGCTAACACCTTCCCTTTCTATAATCTACCCCCCGTACTCAGAAGTCTCAAAAAAAGGTTTTTTCTGTTCTTTTTCCTTTTCCATGATTGGATGAAATAAAAGTCGGTGACGACTCTTGCTTACCGCGACATTTTGCGAACAAAAAATGCAAAACGCAAACCAGTAAAAATAGTCGGTTCTGCCACCGTATCACAGAACTAGCGACTCTGCTGGGGAATTATGTATAAAGTGGGGTTTACCTTAGGATCTAGGTCATTTCAAAAATTTCTTTCTTGTTTGTTTGCTTTATTTTTAAAGGGTTATTGCTTGGGTTACTATAGATCCTACACCCAGATCTGGGGGGCACTTATTAGGTAAACATCAATAGATCGTGGAGACTGTACGACATAGACTGATATGGTTTAAGCGATGGCTGTGTTGGTGTGACACTTTGGTGGGTACATGTATCCTTCATGTGGAAACGAGGAGAATACGGGGCCGCCGCGTGGTTTCGTGAATCACTAACGGACCTTAGAACCTTAGTTGAACAAACTTGGCCATTAGGAAGTAGTGAGATAGCCGGCCTCGGATTAGAGCTGAGGATTGGTTGCTATACCTGTGGTTTATCATGACATCATGCATCATAACATAGCATCCATTCTTATTGCACTAACCATTTCAAAGACCAAGGGAATTTATCTTTGTTCTGTTTTGTAAATCATGGCTTCCGTTCGTAGAAACACTATCCGAATCAGCTTTGTGAAGATACTTTCCCAACTCAAAGAGCTAGTATCAAGGGTTTCTGAAACTTCTGCATTCACTAAGAGACATGGTCGACTTCTCAACCTGGTTACTTCAAACTTTGATGAAAAGATGTTGAGTGTACTCTTTCAGTTCTTTGATCCCAAGCACCACTGCTTCACCTTTCTAGACTATCAGTTGGTGCCTACCTTAGAAGAATTCTCTCAGCTGTTGGATACACCCATTCTTGAACAGTTGCCCTTCACAGGTCTAGAAGAAGTTCCTAAGCCAAAAGTCATTGCCTCAACTTTGCATCTGAAACAGGCCGACGTGGTATCTAATTGGGAAACAAGAAGTAGAGTCAAGGGTTTTCTAGCTAAATTTCTGATAGACAAGGCCCAGTTGTTTTGGGATGATATGGATTTTCAGGCTTTTTAGGAGGTTTTGGCTCTTCTAATCTATGGGTTAGTCCTATTCCCTAATCTGGACTCATTCGTAGATGTGAATTCTATCAAGATCTTCCTTTCCCACAACACTGTGCCTACCTTGCTCAGAGATATTTTGCACGCCCTCCATACTCGTACCATAAAGAGAAGAGGGGTTCTTATGTGTTGCATGCCATTGCTATCGAGGTGGTTTATTTCTCACCTCCCAAAGTCCGTACTAAAGAATGAAGAAGGTTTGGGTTGGTCGCAAAGGATAATGTCACTCCCTCACATGGATATTCTCTGGTGTTCCCGAGCTATGGAAAACACTGCTATTATTGACCGTTGCAGGGAGTACCCTAATGTACCGTTACTTGGTATCAGAGGGGGTATAACCAACAATCCTTGTTTAGCTCTATGACAATTTGGTTACTGTGATCGGTGGATCTGGAACTGACTGTTTAACGCTGGTTCGCGAAATGTCGCGGAAGCAAGAGTCGCCACCGTCTTTTATTTTCTCCAAATGGAAAGGACAAAAGCACAGAAAAATTCCTTAAAGAGATTGCTCTCGGTTCGGGAGGTAGGTTATAGAAAGGGAAGGTGTTAGCACCCTTTCTATCCATGGTTATCCATGGGCTCTTAGATACTTGCTCATTGTGTTTTCAAAATTGTTTGCTTGCTTTTCAATGTGGGTTTTTAAAAAGTTTCTTTGAAAAATTTCAGTTCGACTCGTACGTCAGAGTGTTTGAAAAATTTGCTTTGAAAGCTTTTGAAAAGTGTTGGTGTGAAAAGGATTTTTGTTTGAAATTAGAGCAAGTATCCTTGAGAACCTACCTACCCTAAGGAATTCGTCTGTGTAGATGTCCTTTAAAGTAGTGCCATCCCACCATTGAGAGGTAGGTAGCACCACCGTTGGAGGTGTTCGGGTCAATTCGAGTTTGTAGGGACATGGTGATCACCAGAGCAATGGGAAGACACCTTAGAAGCTACCCTCATGCCAGGTTCCCGGATCATGAGGACTTACTAAGACATCCTCTACTCGACGATCACCTTTCGAGGCAAGGCAACAGTGAGGCGTACCCTAGGGGTGGTGTGTGCGATTCGTGTGTCGTTTTCATTGATATTTGTCTTTTGTCATGTTCATTGTGATCTACGCTTGATTTTATTATGGCCATTCATTCTTGCATGCTTTTAACAGTTAAAATATTTGCGGAAAAATAAATCTAAGGCTATTACAAATGGCGCGGGTCCACATCGCCAAAATTAAACCGGACCCGATTTGACGGAAAATAAATAAAGCAAAAGAAATAAAAGTGCGAGAAATATAAATTGTTACAACGCTTTGGGAGAATTACATAATTATAATAAGCGACATGAAATAAATGTGCGAAATTAACAATTAAAAATATGGGCGTTGGACCCTTTTGCAAAAAATTAAATTAATAAGGAATTAAAATAAAAAATGAAAATTAAATGTTTTTGGTATTTTTGTGTTTTTTAAGATTTAAAAGAAAAAGAATTAATTAAAACTAAAAATTGGATGTAAACCCTAATTCTAATGTTTTTTAAGTTTATTAAGAAAATATTGAAGTTTTTAACTAATTTAAACCTAAGTTAATTTATATACAATTAATTATGAAAATCAATAAATAATAATATTATGATCAAAAGGAAAAATTAAAAGGAATGAAAATTGTCAATTAACCTAATTCTACCTTTTTTATATTTAATATGAAAAGAATTAAAATTGCAAAAATCCTAATTAAAACTAAATTCATTATATGTTAATTTATTTACAAGAAAATAATTATAATAAAAATATTTATTATTTTTTTGGGTCTTTTCTGATTTTTTTGTGAAGTTTTTTTTGTATTTTGTAAAAAAAAACAATTAATTAAAAAAAGACAATAAAACAAACAAACAAAAAATTAAAAATAATAAAACATAAAGAAAATTAGAAAAGATAAAACCAGGGGGGTTTGCTGTCCCATTATGGAGGTATAATCCAAAAGTTTGAGCCCAATAGGCAGTGGCCTGTTTGACTTTCTGAATCATGTGTGACACGTTTGACTAAGGCGTAGTATGCTCTTTGAATCTATGCCTTTGGTGTGGTCGTCTGGGACACGCGTATGCTTGGATCATGAGGTGTATGGTGAGTCTTAGGATTATGCCTGCATGGGAATTATTATAGCAAAATAATATGGAAATTGTCCAGACCTGGGACTCGAACCCAGGTCTTGGGCATTGCAAAGCGACACCTGTACCACTGAAGCATTTCAACGCGTTTATTATATTAGCAACAAATAAATAATATAAACGAAAAGCGAAACGCTAGTGGGTCCTGCGCGCCAACTTTTAAATAGACGAATCACGCTTCGCCACGATACCATCGTCTTCGTCGTCCCTGTAAACAAAAGCATATGGCAACGGTTTATGATGCGTTTCCTTAGGCAGGCTATTGAAAAATAGCGATTAGCTTATCTCCAAACATAAATTAGGCGCGAGGGTTGGTCTTCGTTCGTTTGGGCATGGTGATTCCAGTGGTACTACTCATGAATCCTAATTTTGCCTTGGGTAAAAAACCCCAATCTCAAGCTCTGCAAACCCTAACATTTAAACATGGCATAATCGTATACAGTGCACAAAAAAACAATTGGATATGTTGGTTAGCATCAAAACATCATAAGCAATACAAATCCATGGTTAGAATGCTATGAGAATGCCTAGAATTAAGAACACGATCATGACTTTTTCTCTGTACAGGGGAGGTCCTCGTTACCAATTCTTTGCGTTTGGATGGACGATTTTGATTGGAATGCGTTCAGGAATTGCCAAGGAAGCTTTTGGAATGGGTTTGGTGCCTTGAATCGACCTAGAACCTGCTTTTCAGTTTTGCACTTTTTGCCAAAAAGTCTAAGTTTGTTCAATGGTTTTCTGCGCAGCATTCAGTCTCATGCAATTAGGTTTATCATTCTGAATATGTAGTAAAGCTTTTAGGTCAACAAAATTGAACAAAATCCATGGCATTCAATGATTTGCATATTTGATTTCCTTAAGATCTTTTTGAATCTTTTTCATGTGCATTTTTGTTCAATCATGCCAATCAGCTCCAAATCTTTCCCCATTTGTATTTACACGAAATATTGAGTATCAAACATGTATAAAAAGATTGGTTAAGGCAACTTTGATATTTTTCATGTATTTAATTGATTTAATTGAATTAATATAAATAAAAATCCAAATAAATAAATAAAAAATGAGAAAATACTTCCCTTTGGGCCAAGTGGTCGTGCATATGCTTAGAATGATGAATCATGGGAGAAAAATGGGCCCATTAGCAATTTTAGGCCATTTGAAGTAAAGTTGACTTTTCAAAATTCCCAACAATTTCCCAACTTCCACAAGGCATAACTTGCTCAATTTTCAAGCTTTTCACATGTTCTTGGACATTTTGGAAAGGTCTTTGAGTCCTTTAACCAATGCCTTTGGTCCCATGTCATTTTGATTTACCAATCTCAAGTTATGGCCTTTGACTTAAAGTCCCTTTTTGTTGACTTTTGAAAATGACCTATAATGTTGAAATTGATAACTTTTTGTGAGAGCATTTCTTGGACTTGGAATATGAAGATGAGTTGTAGGAAATGTCTTTCTCTTCAAAATGAGCTTTGGATGGAATTTTTATGATAATCCATGTGAAAGTTATGCCCTGATCAATTTCAGTTGACTTTTTCAGCTGTCCAAATATAGTAACTTTTGCATCTTTGATGATTTCTGAGCCAAATTTTGAGAATCATGATCAAGCATTGATCAAATGATGTTTGTGGCTTCAAAATGATATGTTGACCAAAAATTTGAACTTTTGACTGTCAAATGACCATTTTGCCCCTACAGTTGACTGTAGTGCAATATAGGGTTTTGACTGTGCAATTTTGAGCTGAATGCCTTGAAACTTGATATGAGGATACTTGACCATCTTTATAGGCATATGAGACTTGATTGGGTCCTTGAAAACTTCCTTTCTTTGATCAGAACACAAACCCTAATTTTGACTGTATAGGAGACAGTTGTACTGCACAACCCTTGGGGAATTTTGTGACTTAGCTTGGCAATTTCTTGAAGAATATGGGAGGGCAAATTTTGGGGTACAACAGTTACGCTCGAAGAGATGGTCCCCATGAGTTACTTTCGAGGGCATTGTTTTCAACTATGAGGATGATGTTCAAGAGTATCGTCGGAGGTTCATACGAGCTTGGGGCATGGTAAACAAATTTGGTGCCAAGGTTTTGGGGCCAAAGGCTTCCATTCCTATGGAACCTTACCTCCAATGGGTACGAGCTCGCGCCCAGAAGCTTATGATGCCCTATATGGCCGTTTTACCAGTGATTGTGGAACCCACTACTGAAGGGGGGTATTCCTTGCATGGTTCTCTATCCTTATATACCCACTGACCTTGGGGAATTACAGAGGTCTTGGATTCAATTGATGAAGGAGCGGGATACTTACAGGGATCCGTTCCATGCTCAGGAGAGGAAGGTTTTAGAGCTCACAAAGCAACTCCATGAAGAAAGAGGACTCAATGCTTATCTCAGCACAAAGAGGAAGCATCCATGGGAATTTTGATTTCTTTTCTAATTTTAGATTTATTTTTAATTGTAACGCCTAAAAGGAATTTGAACTTCAAATTCAGCTAATAAAGTCTTTGTTATTTTGGTTTGCAAATTTAAATTTCCCAAAATCTTTGAAATCATTGCATGCGCATTCCATTCATAGCATTGCATGTACAGGTACCATTACAGGTTTCTCATCTTCTTCGTTGTTTATTTCAGCAGAAATGTATTTCGAACAAAGCATCAAGGACCTGCAGGCACAAAACTCCCAATTCCAACAAATGTTCATAAGTCTGGCAAAAGGGCAGGAGGATTGAAAGCCCTCATCCTGAAAGAGAAAAAGAAAAAGAAGAAGGCTGCCGATATTCTGAATATGGGCAGAAGGTTTGGAGAGCGGTTAAAGCGATAAGTCGATCTGACCTCTTCATCTAAGGAAGGGGAGAATCAAGAAGAAGAGACAAGAGAAAAGGATCCCAGTCCTGCAGTTTCTGACAATGATACCGACTACAATGATGAGCAGTATCCTCCTGCTAAGGATAGATACAAGCAGTTGTAAGATCGCTGGAGTGCCATGGAAGTTCAGAGGATACCTGGTGTGATACGGTGGACGAACTGACTGTTTTTAGAAATGCTGGTTTGCGTTTCGCGTTTGTTTTTGCAAAATGTCACGATAAGCAAGAGTCGCCACCGTCTTTTATTTTATCCAACAAGGAAAGGAAAAAAGCACAGAAAATTTTCTTTTTCGAGATATTTCTGAGTACAGGGGATAGATTATAGAAAGGGAAGGTATTAGCACCCTTTCTATCCATGGTTTTCTATGGGCTCTTAGGTACTTGCTCATCATTTTCAAAATTGTTTTCTTTGTGCTTGTGGGTTTTAAAAAGTTTTTGTTTTAACTTTGATTTAACTCTTGCTTCTGTCTTCAAGAGTGTAATGAAGTGTTTTTGAAAACTTGTTTGTAAAAGGAGTGTAAGTGTGAAAAAGGTTTTGTTTTGGATGAGCAAGTATCTAAGAACTAATCTACCTACTCGAAAAAGGAATCGTTCTATGTTTGTTTCCTTTAGACAACGCCATCCTACTATTAGTGAGTAGGTAGCATCGTCGTTGGAGTTTGAGGGTCAATTCGAAAGAGGGGCATACGGTCACTAAAGCAATGTTAGGACGTCTTAGCGGTAACCCTAATGTTTTAGATCTTTTATTCGAGGCAACAATATTTGAGGCAACTATGATCTTTTAGACAAGAGGGCGACCTCTAAAACAACCTATACTCAACGACCGTTTACGAAGGCAACCAAGTGGGATGTATCCTAGGAGTGCGCATGTGCGAGTGTGTTGATTTCAGTTATTTTTATCTTTGCACATGTTTAGGGTGATCTAACTGTTTTAAGATTAAGCATTCATTCTTTTCATGCAAGCCCTATTATCAAACATCTAACAGTTGGATATTTGCAGAAACTAAAGGTGCGGAAATTAAACTAAATTATTACAAGGCGTCAGGTATTTACATCGCCAAAAACAACCCTTTGAAAATAAAAGCAGTAAAAGTTAATGTCCTAATTAATTATTACAACCCGGGAGCAGATACAATAATTTGGATAAAGAAAATAAAGTGCGCGATGCAAAATTAAATCGAATGCGAAATTAGGGTTTTGACCCTCTAAAAGAAAATGTTCATTGTTGTTTTTATTTTTTAAGAAAAGAAATTAAATCCTAAAATTAAATGCTAAATTAATTATTAAATGGAAAATAATTATATGACATATTTTTGGAGTTTTGTTAATTTAAGAAAGAAAATAAAATAATTAAATTAGGGTTAAAACCTATTAATTCTAATTAGTTTTAAATATTTACAAAATCAATTAAAGTTATCTAACATTAATATCCTAATTAAATTAATTAATATTTATTAATGAAAAATAAAATTCTAAGATTTAATTGGGTAAAAAATATTTTTTGTGATTTTTTTGATGAAAATAAAATTAATTTTGGTTAGTAATTAAATTAAATGAAATAAAATAATTAAATGAAATGTAGAAAAGAAAATATAAAGAAAGAGATTGGGCCTGATTTTCAAGGGTGTGCATAGCAATTTTCTGGCCCAATGACATGAGATCCGTTGGACTTTTGTAATCCCGTGCACTGGTGTTGACTTGGTCCTTTGGTGCACCTTCAATGATGGCCACCAGATCTGGCCATCTGGCCATCTGGCGTGTTGGATGGTGAGGGAATATGATGGACATTAGGCTTGCATATGCATTGAATTACCTGAAAACAAACAAGAAAATGGCAAATTGCTGGAGGCAGGGATCGAACCCCTGACCTCCAGCCTCTGAATCCTTATGCACTGACGTGGTCACCACTAGGATGCTTGTTTTTATTTGTTAACATATTACAAAACAATAATAATATAAAAAAACAAATGCAATAATGTGTTTTTCAGAAAAACTCGCGCCAATGTTTGAATGGACGAATGGAGGAGTGACAAACCTTCATCCCTGTTCTTGAACCGTGGCTAAAAGTTGAGCCACTTATACCTACGGACATATGTCTGTCGCTACAAATAGGGGTTCATCCAAAATCTCCTACAGGCCATGGAAATGATATCTAAGACCATAGTTGAGGTCGTCTCATCCTCCTAATTGCAACCATGCCCATTATGAAGGCTAATTATTCCTGAAACAAAAAGCCCTAAAACCAAATACGAAACCCTAACAATGGTGGTTTTCATTACAGACCATTAAAATGCAATTGGGTAATGTCAAAAGCTTGCAAATGATTCATAGGTTAAGAATATGCAATTGATTCAGGTTAACAATATGTAAATTCCAAGATAGGAATTCAAGAACAGAGTCAGTTTGTGAGCGACTTACAGCATGTTCTGGGATTGGAATGGACCGGTTCTGGGTTGCTTTAGCTTCTAGAAAATGCTAGGAAGCGATTGAGACAAGTAACAGGCCTTGAGGATGCCTCTAACCACCAATTCGATCTCCCACTTTCTTTGATATTTTTCAGATTTTGTTTTCTCTCTAGCGCCTGTCTCCAACCCCCTTTTTGATCTGCACGCAACCCTTATGTATCACACAATGTATTAGGGTTGTTTATTCAGTCCAAATCTTCTTCTTTCAACGACTTTGGATTTGATTTGATTCTTCTTTAACAACCTTCTAAAATTGGTCCAAATCCAATCTCTTTGTACACATATGCTTTGATGCGAATTTGAATGCCTTGCTAGCTGTAATTAGAGCCTGAAACAATCACAAAATCCCTGTTATCAATGCTTTTGGATTTTATTTGATTTTATTTGATTTAAATCAAATTAATTCAAATAAAAAATCAAAATAATTAATAAAAATATAATATAGACAAATGGCAAGGGCTAGAGCACGTGGGCTATATTTCCAACTCAAAACAAGTGAAAAAGATTGGGCCCATTTGGCAAAATTTGAAGTTTTGGGGATAGTTGACTTTTGGCAATTTTGCAAAAAAGGTCAACTTCAACAATGCATAACTTCCTCAATTTTGACTCTTTGGATGTGTTCTTGGACTTTTTATAAATCTTGAGATGTCCTATAATTAACCCTGTTGGTCTCATCTCAAATTGATATTCCATACTAATGTATGAAGCTTTAACAAAAAAGGTGTTTTTGTTGACTTTTCAAAATGACCTATAATGTCCAAATTCATAACTTCTTGTGAATGCATATTTTGATCTTGGGAGCTGAAGATTGATTGTAGGGAATTGCATCCTCTTCAAAATGAGCTTTGGATGGGTCATTCTCATAAAGTATGAGAAAGTTATGCTTGGTCAAAGTTGAGTTGACTTTTCCTGCAAAACCCTAATTTAGCAACTTTTGAATCTTGATTAATTATGATCAATACTTGATGAATCATGATCAACCCTTGATCAAATTATGAAATATACTTCAAAATGAGGATGTTGACCAAAAATCTTGAAGTTTGACTGTATGTAGGTCACAGTTGACTTTTGCCCTAGCATAATCGATTTTTGGACCTTTGAGCAATTGACTGAGCAAACTTTTCTATGCAAGGCTTGAAACTTGACATGGATAATCTTGAGGACATATTAGGACAATGTTGAGAATTTGGGATCACTTGGACTCAAGGATCTTGATGCAACATGAAGCCCTAATTTGGGGTAGACTGCCTTAGGAGAGAGCTTGTATGGCCAACCGTTGGACTACCTTGAGCAATTTGGAGATCTTTCTTGAAATGTTTTGAGAAATATGGGAGGGAAAATTTTGGGGTACAACAGCTGCCCCTGTTCAATCTTCTTAAACCCGAGGATGTAGATTGGCTTTCGTGCCTTTCGCAGTCCGAAGGTGGAAGTGGATTGAACACTAGAGTGCCCAGAAATTTGCACTCGCATGAAGTGGTAATTGTCTTGTGATGACGGGAATGGGCTTATAGATGCCATTTGGAAGAGTGTCGATCGCATAAAAGATTCCTTGGCGAGAAATTGTATATCTGTTGTTGAGGAAGATTCCGCTGGGGAAGTCTGATCTTTGTTGAGAGAGGTAGAATCTTAGGAGCTTTGGTCGTCCGTTATTCTGCTGGTGAGTCGTCTCTGTTGGTATTTAGGAATTTTGGTCATCCGTACTCAACTGGGGAATCAACTTTGCTGAGATTTAGGAGCTCGTCCGTAATTCAACTAAGAAGACATCTCTGCTGAGATTTAGGAACTCGTCCGTAATTCAACTGAGAAAGCAATCTTTGTTGAGATTTAGGAGCTCATCCGTAATTCAACTGAAGTAATATCTTTGCTGAGATTTAGGAGCTCGTCCGTAATTCAACTGAGGAAATATCTCTGCTGAGATTTAGGAACTCGTCCGTAATTCAACTGAGAAAGCAAACTTTGTTGAGATTTAAGAGCTCGTCCGTAATTCAACCGAGGTAACAACTTTGTTGAGATTTAGGAGCCTGTCCGTAATTCAACTTGAGGAAACATCTCTGTTGAGATTTAGGAGCTTTCCCGTAATTCAACTGAGGAAATATCTCTGTTGAGATTTAGGAACTTTCCCGTAATTCAACTGAGGAAATAACTTCGCTGAGATTTAGGAACTTGTCCGTAATTCTACTACTTTTCTGAGATTTAGGAGCTCGTTCGTAATTCAACTTGAGAAACAACTTTGTTGAGATTTAGGAGCTCGTCCATAATTCAACTGAAGAAAGATCTCTGTCAAGATTTAGGAACTCGTCTGTAATTCAACTGAGGAAATATTTATGCTGAGATTTAGGAGCTTGTCCGTAATTCAACAACTTTATGAGATTTAGGAACTTGTCCGTAATTCAACTGAGAAAATAACTTCGCTGAGATTTAGGAGCTCGTCCATAATTCAACTGCTTTGCTGAGATTTAGGAGCTTGTCCGTAATTCAAACGAGGTAAATATATATGTCTAGATTTAGGAACTCGTCCGTAATTCGACTGAGGTAAACATCTCCGCTGAGATTTAGGAACAACGTCCGTAATTCAACTGTGGAAAAATTTTTGTCGAGATTTAGGAGCTTGCCCGTAATTCGACTGAGGTAGAAGCTTTATAGCTCGAACTTTGTGAGAATTTAACTGTATATTTCCTAAAATGTAAAAGTTAGTTGTATGTAATGCATGATATGTATCAAGCAATGATATTCTCAAAATAAATGAGATTGTGTCTTATGATGCGTATATGCATGTGTCATGATATATGGAAATGTGATGTTTTGAGTTGGGGAAAATAAATCCTGGATTGCTGCTGGAGAACAGACATGAATTCTTCGTTTCCGCTGGAGATAGTGGATGAAGATGATTGTGAGAATAAACCTGCAGGAGAGGATAACTCCGCTGGGGAATAGACTGATGAGAAAATGACTCTGTGGGGAAGAGATGCTCTGTTGGGGATTCCACTGATAAATTCAGCTGGGGATGAAATACCGTTGCTGGTGATAATGAACCTTGTTGGGGATTGAATTCCTGTTTGTGAAAGGAAAGAACTCCACTGGGGATGACTTTCCAATAGCGACCTTACTGGGGGTAGCCCTTTTAGACTTTACTGGGGATGATCTTCCGGAGTCTACTGGAGACAATTCTTCCAACTCCACTAGGGATATTTTTATACTCCGCTGGGGATGATAAGACTTTTTAGTGCTGATGATAGATAAACTCTGCTTGGGGGAGAATATTACTGATTCATTCACAGTTGCGAGTCTCAGCTGGGGAGAGCTAACACCACTGTCTTTCTCCTTACTTTGCGGAGAATGAATGTACCTTCAATCATTTCCTCCAGCTAGGTCTATCCCTATACCTGGTGGATAGAGCAATTGTACGGCTTGGACATTTCTCGTTTGCCCTTGTTTCTGACATTACAAGTAATCGTCTTTTGTTTCGCATGTAAATTTTTATGAGCAACAATCAATGTCAAATGCATATATCAAAAATGAACATTGGACGTTCTCGCAAAACAAAACAGAAAAAGGAAAACAGTTTGAAATTTATTTGTGAAAATAACTTGTATTGATTTTTGAAGTTAGCCTTTAAATAGGCGTTTTTTGTACAAGAGGCTGACGTCTTAGTAGGAGAACGCCGCTGAACAAATAGAATTTATACAATTTGTGAAAAACAAATAAAAACAGCTATGTGAACAATCCCACTGGGTTCCAACTCTGCTATTGCCTTTATGTCCTCGAGCATCTCATCACTTTGCTACTTGGTTGAAGGTGGATTAGATTGATTAGTGTCGTCCGAGCTTGATAGTTGATACCGAAGTATGGTTGCAAGGTGATCCAATGAGACATAGTGTTACGTTTTGATCCCTAATTTTTGCCTGGACCACCCTTTTGGGTTTTCAGTCCACCGGGATACCCTTTTTTTCCCAAGCCGCCTTTTCAGGTTTTCGACTTGCCGGGTGTACAGTTTTTTTTCATTTTCATCCCTTATTTTTGCCCGAACCCTTTTGGTTCGCCGGTAATCCCTTATTTTTGCCTAGGCCAGTCAACCTAGCGGGTCTTTGATTATGCGTAGTATTTTTTCACTATGTCTGCATTGATGGGGTGAGGAAGGTCATCACCATCCATGGTGGTTAGAATCATAGCTCCTCCTGAGAAAATGTTCTTAACCACAAATGACCCTTCGTAAGTAGGGGTCCATTTGCCCCTGGGATCACCTTGTGGTAGGATGATGCGCTTGATCACCAGATCCCCAACTTGATACTCTTGTCGTCTGACTTTCTTGTTAAATGCCTTGATCATCCGCTTTTGATACGTTTGACCATGACAAATAGCAGTAAGTCTCTTTTCATCGATTAAGTTCAGCTGATCAAGCCGGGTCTGGATCCAGTCGTCTTTGCTCAAACCTGCATCCTTCATAATTCGAAGAGAGGGTATCTGAACTTCAATGGGCAAGACGGCCTCCATGCCATAAACCAAGGAATATGGTGTTGCCCCTGTTGACGTCCGCGCTGAGGTACGGTACCCATGAAGAGCAAACAGTAACATCTCGTGCCAGTCTTTGTATGTCACCATCATCTTCTACACAATCTTCTTGATGTTCTTATTAGCCGCTTCAACAGCCCCATTCATCTTCGGCCGGTAGGGAGAAGAGTTGTGATGCTGTATCTTGAACTGCTTGCAGAGCTCAGTAATCATCTTATTGTTGAGATTTGTACCATTGTCCGTAATGATCCTCTCTGGTACACCATATCGACAAATCAGATTATGCCGAATGAACCGTGACACAATGTTCTTGGTTACTGTAGCAAAGGAAGCCACTTCAACCCACTTTGTAAAGTAATCAATAGCTACCAGGATGAAACGATGCCTGTTGGATGTCGTAGGTCTGATCTCACCAATCATGTCGATGCCCCACATTGCAAAAGGCCAAGGAGCTATCAAGATGTTCAGAGGTACTGGAGGTATGTGCACCTTATCAGCATAGACTTGGCACTTGTAACAGGTCCGAGAATGCTGATAACAGTTGGCTTCCATAGTAGACCAATAGTATCCTGCCCGAAGGATCTTCTTTTCCATGGTATGTCCACTGGAATGAGTTCCTAAAGTACCTTCATGCAACTCTACCATAATCCTTTCTGCTTCGTTCTTATCCATGCAACGCAGTAAGGTGGAATCATGATTACGCTTGTAAAGAATGCCATTGCTGATGAAGAACTTCGCCGCGAACCTCCTCAAAAACTTCTTATCGTTAACAGATGCACCCTCGGGGTACTCCTGAGCTTCAAGATACCTCTTTACCTCATGAAACCAAAGTTTATCTGCTACCTCTTCAGTCTCAATGTCACAGCAATGTGCCGGTTTGTCCAACCTCTCAATGGTAATCTGGGGAGCTTCATTGTCCCATCTGACCTTGAACATAGAAGACATCATAGCTAACGCGTCCGCCAACTGATTCTCCTCTCTAGGGAAGTGTTCAAAGGTTATCTCCTCGAAGTGGGGAAGCAACGTCAATACATACTCTTCGTAAGGAATAAGATTAGGGTGTTTCGTATCCCACTCGCCTTTGATCTGACTGATCACGAGAGTGGAATCTCCGAAAACACTTAAGAACTTAATCCTTAGGTCAATAGCTGCTCGAAGACCCATGATGCACGCTTCATACTCCGCCATGTTGTTGGTGCAATTGAAACATAGTCGGGCGGTGAACAGAGTATGAGAGCCTTCAGGAGACATGATCACGGTGCCAATGCCATTACCTAAAGCGATTGAAGATCCATCAAAGTACATAGACCATCGGGATCCCTCCTCAGGTCCTTCATCTGGTCCAGGTGTCTCACAATCAGTCACCAATATGATATTCTCATCCGGGGATTCAAAGTTTATAGACTGGTAATCGTCCACTGCCTGATGTGCCAAATGATCTGCCAACACACTTCCCTTGATTGCTTTTTGGGTCGTATATTGGATGTCATACTCAGTCAAGATCATCTGCCATCTTGCTATTCTTCCGGATAGGGCAGGCTTTTCAAAGATATACTTGATTGGATCCATTTTTGATATCAATAGAGTAGTGTGAGTCAGCATATACTGTCGCAGCCGACGAGCAGCCCATGCCAAAGCGCATCAAGTTTTCTCAAGTAACGAGTATCGGGTCTCGCAGTCGGTAAACTTTTTGCTAAGGTAATAAATAGCATACTCTTTTCGGCCAGACTCGTCATGCTGCCCCAACACGCACCCCATTGAATTATCGAGTACTGTCAAGTATAAGATTAAAGGTCTCCCTTCAACTGGAGGCATCCGAATAGGAGGCTCTTGGAGATATTCTTTAATCCTTTCGAAAGTGGCTTGACATTCATCGTTCCATCTTACCACTTGATCTTTCTTCAGTAACTTGAAGATTGGCTCACAAGTAGCAGTCAGGTGCAAGATGAATCGGGAAATGTAGTTCAGACGTCCCAGAAAGCCTCTGACTTCTTTTTCTGTTCGGGGAGCTGGCATTTCCTGTATAGCCTTCACCTTTGCAGGATCCACTTGAATACCTTTATCACTTACGACGAAACCCAGCAGCTTACCAAATCTCACCCCGAAGGTGCACTTGTTCGGGTTTAACCTTAATCTGTACAACTTCAACCTATCAAATAGCTTCTGAAGGTGGTCAAGATGTTCTTCCTCAGTATGGGATCTTGCAATCATGTCGTCAACGTATACCTCAATCTCATGATGAATCATGTTGTGGAACAGAGCGACCATGGCGCGCTGATACGTTGCCCCAACATTCTTCAATCCAAAAGGCATGACTTTGTAGCAAAAGGTGCCCCATTGAGTAACAAAGGTTGTCTTCTCCATATCCCCGAGAGCCATTTTAATCTGATTATAACCGGAGAAACAATCCATAAAGGAAAAGACCTTATGCTGTGCGGTGTTGTCAACCAGAATGTCGATATGAGGCAGAGGGAAATCATCCTTGGGGCTCGCCCTGTTCAGATCCCTATAGTCAACACACATCCGAACTTTACCATCCTTCTTCGGCACTGGAACCACGTTGGCCACCCACTGTGGGTAAGAAGTAACTGCTAGAAAACCAGCATCAAACTGTTTCATAACTTCAGCCTTGATTTTCTCAGACATCTCTGGGTGTATTCGGCGAACTTTCTGTTTCACTGGAGGACAGTCTTCCTTGGTGGGCAAGCGGTGAACCACAATATCGGTATCCAACCCAAGCATATCTTTATAAGACCAGGCAAAGATCTCAACATAGTCACGCAACATCTGAATCAACCGTTGCTTAACACTAGACTCCAGATTTGCACCGATCTTGACCTCTTTCTTGTCTACCTCTGTACCCATATTTACTATTTCCACTGGCTCTTCATGCGGATGTATGGCCCTCTCTTCCTGAAGTAAAAATCTAGCAAGTTCACCAGGCACTTCACAATCATCCTCACCTTCGTCCTCGACTTGGTTGATCGGACTTTCGAAGTCATAATTGGTAGTAGTAGAGTCGTTATCAGTGGGATCCAGAGTGGATGTAGACATGTATATGTGAGTGTGTGTAAAATAGCTATTTTGCAAGATAGAAAAGAAAAACAAGGAGCGCAAAATTCGTAATGCAAGAAAACGTCCAATGCTTTTATTAATGATATATGGAAATGACACACAATAATCCCTCAAACAAAGCCACGGTGTCTCGGGTAAGGCACTGGGCCGTAAAGTTTAAAATTGTCTGTTACAAATTTAAAACAAAAGTCTCATTACTGGGTAATAAAAGAAATTGGCACGAAGTCCTTTGCCGTCCAATTGCTTAGTCCACCGTCGGTGGTCGGGTAAATCCAGCTGTCAATATCAAACTCTTCATCATCATCTCCAATAACATTTACTCCCGCATCATATTTCGGCATAGGAGATGACATTAGGCTTTTCTAACGCTTCAAACTCGATCTCCTTAGCTTCAATCAGATCCTGTACCTTATTCTTCAAGACCCAGCAGTTATTCGTATCATGCCCCGGACTATCGGAGTGAAAAGCACAGCGGGCGTTTGGATTATACAGCAGTGATGTAGTATTGGGATTCTTCGGGGCTTCCCTCAGAGTCACCAAATTGGTTTTCAACAGTTGCGGTAGAATCTGAGATAAAGTCATGCTGAGTCAAATGAATTGTCTTTGAGGCCTCTCTGCTCTTTGCTGATTGTTGCGTTGTGGGGCAACAATTGGTCTTAAAATAACCACCGCATTAACTGCTTGGCGGAGCTCAGGTCGACTCTAGCTCCTCGAGCTGTAAAATGCACTAGACTCCTTCCTGAAAGGCTTCTTCTCGGTACCTGACGAAGCACCTTTCTATAACTTTCCTCTCTTAATACTTGCTTCAACCCTCTCCCCAGTCATAACCAATTCTGTAAAACCTGACGATGAACTTCCGATCAAATGGTTGAAATACGGACCAGACAAGGTTCCCAGAAACATATCCACCAACTCCCTGTTAGCCAATGGGGGTTGGACTCTACCAGTAAGATCTCTCCACTTCTGAGTGTAATATTTAAAACCTTCGCTCGCACCCATAGACATACCCTGAAGTTGGGTACGTGTGGGAGCAAGGTCGGCATTGTATTGGTACTGCTTGTAAAAAGCAGCAGTAAGGTCCTCCCAATTACGGACGCTAGCCCCTTCGAGTTGATAGAACCATTCAAGTTGAGTCCCTGAAAGACTATCTTGAAAGAAATGAATCCAGAGGTTCCTGTCAGCAGTATATGGTTGAATCTTTCTAACATACGAGCAGAGGTGTAACTTTCTGCAGGAGACCCCGTCGTACTTAGCAAAGATTGGTGCTTTAAACTTGTGCAGGATTACCACCCCAGATGCCAAACCCAACTCTCTAAAATCCAGCCCAGGTATCTTTTGGATCTCCATCGCGCTTAACCGGTCTTCAAGTTTCTTATACCTGTCCTCAGCCGGAGGATAATGGTCTTCGTCAAAGTCAGTCTCATTGTCGGGAACCACAGGGCTAGGAGCCCTCCTTTCTTCTTGATTATCTCCCCCTCCAGATGAGTGAGACAAATCAACCTCTTCCCGCAACCTGTTTCCAAACCTATGACCCATATTCAGGAGTGTTGTACCCCAAAATTTTCCCTCTCATTTCATCAACATTTCTAATCACAAGACTCTTGGAACTCAAGATCAAGCTAGGGTTTGCTCTGCTCAAGACACCTCCTTGCACTGTTAACCTAAATTAGGGTTTGAGTTTGCACAGGGATATTTTGACCTACAATTCCCAAAGTGACTTTCATACTTCATGTTGGACTCACAAGTTTGTCCATACCAAGTCTCAAGCCTTGATTCAAATTTTTGCCCAGCCAATTGGATAGTTGACCTAGAAATCAGCTGTATTGGGGAAAAAGTCAACTGTGGACAATTGACAGTCAAACCTCATGGAATTTGACCCACATCAATATTATGAACTCATATGAACCATTTGATCAAGTTTGGATCACAATTCCACAAGAAATTTGATCAGATCACCAAAAGGGCAAAATGGTCATTTTTAGGGTTTTGACTGCACAAAGGCAATTTTTGACTGTTTGACCTAGCCAATGGCAAATCAAGCTCACACATGGACTCAAGGACTCAATGACACTATCTTGACCCATTCAAAAGTTTAAAAGATCTCAAATGCATAGGATTGACAGATGAGTTTTTCAGTCAACTGATCAAAATTTGACTGTACACTGAAAAGTCAAACTTTGACTTTTTAGTCAAAATCAAGTGCCAAGAGTTATTTTTCATCAATACATGTCAAATTATGAAACTTGTTCATCAAGAAACCCAAAAATGCAAATTAGGGTTTAAAATGGAAAAATTTCATAACTTATAAATTTTCTAAGTTATGGAAATTTCTTATTTTTTTCTAACTTTGTCCCATTTTCTCACCAAGATGAAAATGGATTCAAACAAAACTTGCAACATGAAAGTTGTAGTCCATCACAAAGTCTACAACTTTGATTCACAAAGTTTTCTCAAAAGAGGCTTGTATCTCAAGTTATAATTTTTGGAACAAGGGTACCTAAAACTTTTAACTTAGAGAAATTTTGCCCTATTTAGGCAGGATTTTGACCGATCTTCTTGGCTATTTTTAACATAGTTCCACTTGGAGTTTCAAGTTGTATTTCAAATATGGATTATAGTACATGTTACAAGCTTTCCAAATTGTCCAAGAACTCCTCAAACACCCTTGTGGTTAGAGAGAATCGAATGCTTGAAGTTGGAAAAAACTCACTATGATCCATGGCCAATACATGTTCATACCAATTTGCGAATCCGATCTAGCTAGCTTGGTTCACAATTACAGGCCTAAAAACCAGTTTGTACTCCATAATTTAATGCATAACCATTGAGTTAAGGTATTATCTTGGTCATTTGGACATTACATACAAAATTAAGCCCTAAATTGTAAAAGGTATATTGCCATTTTTGCAAAAGGTTACTTTATGTCAAAACACTAAGCCTTGAGCCTTGAACAAAATCTGATACTGCAAACCAAATCCATGAATTAGAGTGGCCAAGAGTGTTGTGTGCAGGGTGATAGGAGGGCCTGTACAAAGCTATAACATCACTTCCACTCTTTTGCTTCAAGGAGAAGAAACTTGCAAAACAGAAGCAATCCCTCACATCTGAAAAAACCAACTTATACAAACATTGTAAACAAGTTTGATACCTCCTAACAAGCCAGAAACACGACCCCTCTGCCTCTTAAAACTCCTAGTGCACAAATTCCCTATTTTCTTGCAAAACAGGGCCAGTTCTGCAAATTTCAAGCCATAACCAAATTCCATCGTGCGTTTTGTCCAAAGATACTTCAAACACCTTCCAACCAACATATCTAAGCTATCCAGATCATCCATTGCTAGCTATAACATCCTTAACACACATTTCCATTTTTGTTTCAAAGCTTTGCAGGTTGAGTTCTGTAGCACGATTCAGGCTACTTCAAAACAAGCCAAGCATTGGAAAAGCTTCAATGGACCTCAGGCAAGCTCAACAGAACCTCACACACTCTTGGAAGTTGCTGCATTGGCCAGCTCGAAGTCAACTGACACAGGTATTTCATGAACTTCTATCTCTCTATTTAGGAATAGTTAGGCTTAGGTTTGTGAATGAAATATGTTGTACTCATAGCCCTGAAGCCATACATATGCTTAGTTTTCATTTACATTAATCGTGCTAGGATAATTTCACCCATGAACTTTCTGAAAAAACTAGGTTAGAAATTAGGGCCAGAGAAATTCTCTCTGGTCTTTGAGAGTTAACTCAAGTTTTTTATATGGTTGGATTCGTTGTTTGATGTTCTACAAATTTCATGTTATAAGTTTTGTCAAAAAATAAAGAATCAGGAGATAGCAGGTGATGTACAGAACGCCCGTTTTTGTGAACCAAGGAAGAAGATGAAGTCTGATTGGGCTGGGCCTGGTCATTCTTACTTCTAACACCCCATTTTTCAGTTTACACCCCCCTGGCCCATTTATTTGTATATTTGTCATTTTGATATTTTTATTTTTATTCTGACTTTGTTATTTTTTGTCCAAATATAAAAAATACCAAAAAAATTATTTTTATATTTTTTCATATTTATTTGATATTTATTTTCATTTTTACTAGTATGAGTATGTAATTAATCTATTTTTCTTTTTATTAAAACTCTAAAATAATATAAAAAAAAATACTTATCTTCATTTATTATTTTTATTTACATTTGAAATTTTTTTCTTAAATATACACATTTTTTTTTGTAAATAATTAATTTTTTATTTTTATATATTTAATATGTTTAATATATATATATATATATATATATATATATATATATATATATATATATATATATATATATATATATATATATATATATATATATATATATATATATATATATATATATATATATATATATATATATATATATATATATATATATATATATATATATATATATATAAAGTATAGACTTATATACTTTATTTTGTTAAGTAATTAGAATAAAAAACACAAAATAATACATTTTCATTTTTTTAAATATTTTACACAAAAAATATCTTTTTTTACAATATACTTTTATTTTTGTATAAATTAATATATTATTGTATATAATTAATAAATAATACTATTTATTTAAGAATTAGAGTTTTGCCCTAAATAACAAAATAATTAAAATTGATCTTTCTTATTTATTTACATTTCATATTAAAAAAATACTTTTTACATACATAAAAACTTTTTGCATAATACATTTTATTTAACATTTATTTGTTGTATTTTTTTAATTATTGTACATTTAAATATTACCTTGTACATTCGATTTGGTTGTAATAATTTAGAATTTAATTTCTTGTCAAATACCCCCAATTCAAATTTGTACCCCCTCCCTATATCATGTTGTAATAGTGTAGGCTTTAAATTCTCGCACCTTTAAATGCTTTCAATTATGCCATGTTTAGACCTAGGGTTTGTATGCAAATAAAATCAACAACTAGCTTGACCTAATCCAAGATAAACATGCATGAAAAATAAACACAATGCACACTTGCACCCCTAGGGTTTCAATCCACTTGTTGCCTTCAAAAATGGGCCATGGTTGCATGTCAAGTACTTTGGCAAAACAAAAACAAAACAAAAGATCATAGTCCCTCGATGACGCTATCTTGGTTGCCTAATCAAAATGATCAAGTCCCTTAAAGAAAATTGCCAAAAATACTTGACATAATTGCTATCATGGTCTATACGATAACCCGCGCATGTCCCGTTTCAACATCCTAACACAAGGTTGTTCACCAAATACAATGGTGAAACAACACTGTTAAAAGGGTTAAAAACATAAGAAAGATCTTTGAGTAAAATAGGGTAGATAGCTCTTAGTTACTTGATCAAAACTTGAAAAAACATCCTTGCTATTTTCAAAACACACTTCATAACACAATTTCAAAACCCTACTTTCAAACATTGAAAACTTTTCAAAAGACAAAAACACCTTTGTATACATTCAAACAAGAATCATTACAAAGGTTGCCACAACGATGGCCTCTTTTCAAAACATCTTTCAAAATCACACACAAAGCACCATTTTAAACAATTGAAAAGCACCATTTCAAACAATTGAAAAGAAAAGCAAGTGATCTAAGCAAGTAACTAAGAGCCCATGGATAACCATGGATAGAAAGGGTGCTAATACATTCCCTTTCTATAATCTACTCCCCGAACCCAAGAAAACATCTCAAAGGTCTTTCCTGTGCTTTTTGACCTTTCCTTAGGATAAAATAAAAAGTCGGTGGCGACTTTTGCTAAACCGAAACATTTGCGAACACAAACGCAAAATCCCAAGTCAGTTCTCCCACCGTATCACAGAACTGGCGACTCTGCTGGGGAGAAATTTTAAAAGTGGGGTTACCTTAGGGTTTTAGATCACCTTTACATGCTTACCTTGATTGCTTTGATTGCTTTACTTTTTGGGTTCCTTGTTTGGGTTTATTTTAAATCCTACACCCGGATTTGGGGGTACCTTTTAGGTAAGTAGCAATAAACTGTGAGGGAACTGTGCGGGGTATACCGATATGGTTGAAGCAGTGGCTATGTTAGTGTGACATATTTGTGGGTACCGGTAGCCTTTGAGTTAATCAAAGAGAATACGGGGCCTCTGAGTGATGTCGTGAAGCACTAATAAACTCTTAGAACTTTACTTGACCATCTTGGCCTTATTAGGGGTAGTGAGATGACCGACTTTGGTGCAGTCCGAAGTTGGTAGATACTCGATACTACACTCATTGAGGGTTGTTTTCTTGGAATATTTTGGTCGCTAGTTAAGTGGCTAAACCAAAACAATGAACATAGAAAGCAATCCAGTGATATTGAGCTCTTTAGAACCCAGTTACTATTTATAGGATAGGTTTGAGCCAACTAAACTCAAGAGGGTACTTACCTATGAAACCTCGTGCAAGCCTGAAACTAGGGTTTTGTGTGATTTGCTTGTACATGTGCTTGTGCATACATCATAAACATCATAAACATCATATGCATCCACTAACCATTTCAAGGGTTTGGATCTTCATCTTTGTTCTTGTTTTGTAGGTCATGGAATCTCTTCGCAGGAAAACAATTCAAGCCAACCTTGTGAGAATCCCTCCTCAACTCAAGGAGCTTACTTCCAGGATTCCAGAGAATTCTCTCTTCAGTGAAAGACATGGTAGACTCCTCACTTGGTCAACACCAACATTGAAGAAGACATGGTGAAAGTTCTCTTCCAGTTCTTTGACCCCCTACACCACTATTTCACATTCCCTGATTACCAGTTGGTGCCTACTTTGGAGGAATTTTCTCAACTCTTGAGAATTCCTATTCTTAATCAACTACCTTACAATGGTACGGAAAAAGAACCAAAGCCTGAAGATGTTGCTCAAGCATTACACTTGCAACCATCTGACATCAAGGGGCATTGGGAAACCAGAAGTGGTGTCAAGGGCTTCTTGGCAAAGTTTCTGTTCGAGAAAGCACAAGACTGCTGGAATTCTCTTGATCTACAAGCCTTTGAAGAGATTGTGGCACTCCTCATCTATGGGTTGGTCTTGTTCCCAAACCCTGATCAGCTTATAGATGTGAATGCTGTCAAGATTTTCATATCCAGGAATCCTATACCTACATTGCTTGGGGACATCCTACACTCATTTTACACACGAACAATGAGGAAAAGAGGTGTTCTCATGTGCTGTACTCATCTCCTAGCAAGGTGGTTTATTTCTCACCTTCCACAATCAATTCTGAAGAATGAGCAGGGTTTAAGGTGGTCACAACGGTTGATGACCCTCACACATTCTGATGTACATTGGTGTTCTCGGTCTAGAGAAAATGTCATCATCATTGATCGTTGTGGGGAATTACCTAATGCCCCACTACTTGGAATTAGGGGAGGAATCACCTACAACCCTTGTCTATCTTTGAGACAATTTGGATATGCTCGGAGGGATGGCCCTCATGACATGCTAATTCCGGACCTAGTTTTTGACTTCGACAACGATGCGCAAGGACTTCAACAAAGGTTCATCAGAGCTTGGAGGATGCCTAACAAAGTGGATAGTAATATACTTGGGCACAAGAATTCCATCCCCCTTGAGCCTTACCTCAAGTGGTTACGAACCCGCTCCCAGAATCTTATGATGCCATACCCTCACATTCTCCCCTTGATCAAATAGCCTGTTATGGAAGGAGAGGTTCCATACACCATCCTACATCCTGACATGCCAACATCATGGGAAGAAATGCAAAAGAGTTGGATCTAACTCAAGGAAGAACGGGATACTTTTGAAGCCAACTTCTATGCCAGTGAGAAGAAGGTTTTGGAGCTTACCCACCTACTTCACGAGGAGGAAACTCTCAACACTTACATCGCACCAAAGAGGATGCGCAATGTCTTTTTACATTAAGAATTTTGTAATATTTCGCCCATGGGGCACTTATGTACTAACAAATTTCTTCTTAATATGACATGCGTTCTTTTTGTTTGCAACAAATTTGAATTTCTAAACCCTTGAATGCATTGCATGAATCACATACCATTCATCATATGCATAAACAGGTCTTCACGCCAGGTTTCCTTATCTTTCTGCTATTTATTTCAGCAAGATGGATTTGGAGCAAATGGTAAAGGATCTGCAGGCACAAAATTCACAATTCCAACAACTCCTCATGGCCTTGGCAAAGGGTCAAGAGGACCTCAAAGTTTTGTTGGAGAAGAATAAATAGAAAAAGAAAAAGAGACCTAGGGTGGCCACTTTTGGAAGAAGGTTTGAGAGCAATGCTAGGAAGGTTCTGGAGTTCCCCTCAACGTCTGACGAAGGGGTCGGTAAAGGGAAAGGGACTGTTGTGCCTTCTGAATCCGAGGTTAAAGAGGAGGAAGAGGAAGAAGACGAAGACTACTCCGAACAACAGTATCCACCAGTGGATGATAAATATAAGAACCTTGAAGATAGACTGGCAGCTATGGAGTTGCAGAGGGTTCCCGGATTGGATTTTGAAGAACTAGGGCTGGTAGCTGGGATTGTTATCCCTCCCAAGTTCAAGGTGCCAACATTCACCAAGTATGACAGTCTGTCATGCCCAAAGATGCACCTGAGGTCGTATGTCAGAAAAATCCAACCCCACTCGTCCGATAAGGACCTCTGGGTACACTTCTTCCAAGACAGCTTGTCTGGCACGCAGTTAGACTGGTTTTATCAACTCGAGAGATCAGAGGTTCACAATTGGGAAGACTTGGCAGCTGCTTTTTATCGTCAGTATCAATACAATGCTGATTTGGCGCCCACTCGTACTCAGTTACAAAGTATGGGGATGGCTTCCAATGAAGGGTTTAAAGAGTACGCCTAGAAGTGGCGTGATCTGGCTGGAAGGGTGAAGCCACCGCTATCAGATAGGGAGTTAGTTGACATGTTTCCGGGGACCCTGTTTGGCCCTTTCTTCAACCATCTAATCGGGAGTTCTTCCGCGGGATTTACTGAATTGATTTTGACCGGCGAAAGGGTTGAGGCCGATATTAAGAGTGGAAAGATTCAAAAGGATGCTTCCGCATCCAATACTGTTAAGAAACCCTTCCCAGCCAAGAAGGAAGCATCTGCTGTGTATTCTCATAAGGGACAGGGAAGAACTGAGCGCCGACCAACTATAGGGGCTATGATGATTCAAAGCTCGTCAAATGATCAACCTCGTAATAATCAGTCGAGACCTAATCAACAACGGGTGGAAAGGCCACAACGGCAGTTCACCTGGATCAACATGACGCCCGCTCAGGTACTTCCCCATTTGTTGAAGCTGAATCTGACCAGTTTGAAGGAAGCGCCAAAGAACCCTAACACCTCCTCTCCATACTACCACTCCAATGCCAAGTGTGCTTACCATTCCGACAGTGCTGGGCACGATACCAATAATTGTTGGGCGCTTAAGAACAAAATCCAGGATCTGATTGATGCTAAGGAAGTAGAATTTGATGCTCCTGAGAAGCCCAATGTTATATCTGCTCCGATGCCCAAGCACGACCACAATATTCATGCTGTTATGGAGGACACTCACGTTACTGATGTTGTCGACCTGTTGACGCTGTTACGTGTGATTAAAGAAAATTTGTTGAGAGCCGGGGTCTTTCCTGGTTGTGGTAAAGACTGTTATTTTTGTTTAAACATACGAGGTGATTGCCCAATGTTGAAGTCAGGTGTCCAACGCCTGATGGATACTCAAGAGATACTTTTCCAGAAAACCCCTGTTGATACCTTCAATCCTGTTACTCCTGATACTTTTGCTACTTCAACCAACGATATTGCAATTATAACCATTTCCGACAATCCTCCCAAGGCTTGCAAAAGGCCTGTCAGGATTACACCCAACTCTGAATGTGTACCATTAAAGATCATCATGCCGGGACCCATCCCGTACCAATCCAGCAAAACGATACCATGGAACTATGGGGGAGAAATCTTCTACCATGGTATCAAACAAATCGAAACAGTCCAAGAGATTTCTGAAGAAGAAAGCCCTGATATAGGGAACATTGTGGGAACAAGCAAGATAACCTGCAGTGGCCGGATCTTTTCTCCGGAGATTGCTTCCCCTCGAGCAGTTTTCGGACCCTTGAAAGCTTCTGTACCTGTTGGACCATCTGTGCAAGGCCCAGTGATTGAAGAATTGGATACTCCTGAAATAAGACCATCTGCTGATACTACCGACAAGGGTAAAGGGATACTGGAAGTGCCTGTCAGGATGAAGGCCCATGTTGTGGTTATCCCCGAAACCACTGAGAAAGAAATGGATAAAATCTTGAAAATAATCAGAAAAAGTGACTACGATGTTGTGGAACAGTTAGGGCAGACCTCTTCTAAAATTTCAATGTTGGCTCTTCTGCTCTGTTCCGAGGCCCACGCTAAGGCCCTAATCAAATTCTTGAAGGTGGCACATGTACCCCAAGAGACTTTGGCTGACCAGTTTCAGGAATGTGTGGCCAGTCTTACTGCTGATAATGGCCTCGGCTTTTCCGATGTTGACTTAACTCCCAAAGGAAGGAAACACAACGATGCGTTACATGTTTCAGTTGAATGTCGGGGAACCACTCTCTCCCATGTCTTAGTTGATACTGGTTCTTCCTTGAATGTGCTGCCAAAGAAAGCCTTAGACCGTTTGGACTGCGAAAGACTGACTCTCAAACCTAGTAACATCGTTGTTAGGGCTTTTGATGGTTCCAAGAGAATGGTTCATGGATATGTTGATATTCCTATCAAAGTAGGCACATAAGTTTTCAACTCCACCTTCTACGTGATGGACATTCGTCCATCATATTCATGTTTGCTAGGGAGACCATGGATCCATTATGCCGGGGCAGTTACCTCCTCTTTGCACCAAATGCTGAAATATCCTGTTAAGGGTAAGATTATAACAGTGCACGGCGAGGAAGAATACATGATAAGTCATCTCAGTTCCTTTCGCTATGTGGAGTTGGATGGCGAGTTCATCGAAACGCCTTTCTAGCATTTCGAGGAAGTGTCTCCTGAGGTAGCAGTTGCGAAGACAATGGTTGAGGTGCCTATAGTTCCCAAGCATGTATCTAGGATGGCATCTCTCAAGGACGCAGAGGCGGTGATCAAAGAGGGGAAGAGTATAGTATGGGGGCAATTGCTTGATTTTCCCCATAAGACGGACAAGTTTGGGTTAGGGTTCACTGCTGCAGGACAAAAGGCTGTGCGTCGCTCCAAGGCTGGAGGGCCACCCGTCAAGATCTCTCACCATGGAATCAATGTTGTAGAAGATGAAGATGAAGAGAGCCACTTTAAAGATTGGATATTTCCGACCATCGAAGGGGGTTTGAGCAACTAGGAAGCAAAGGATTTTGTTCCCATCACCTTTATCAACCAATAATTTTATCTTTGAACAATTTCCCATTTTTATGGTCTGTAATAACTAAAACAATTCGCACACTATTTTCACCTCATGCCTCGCCCGGGGTATGTAGGTCCATTTGTAAGGGCTTGATTTTCTTCATAATCATATGCCATGTTTTAATGAATCATTGGACGTTTTTCATCTATAAACTGTTGTGTTCATTTTCTTTCCTTTTTCATTTTTGCTTGTTTAAGGATGGCTATCTCTTACACACACCCACACTCACAAATGCAGGTACCCATCCACTCTGGATTCCCTGGGTGACTATTCTGCTTTAGCCTTCGATAACTCTGAAGATTTGGTCAATCATGCTGAGTACGAAGTTGATGAAGATTGTGAAGTGCCGGGAGAGTTAGCCAGACTTCTACAACAAGAAGAGAGGGCCATTCTGCCTCATGAAGAGTTGCTAGAAACCATCAACTTGGGGACAGAGGAAGACAGGAAGGAAGTAAAAGTGGGTGCCAACCTGGAACCAAATGTCAAGGAGCGCTTAGTGCAATTGTTGAACGAATATGTTGAAATCTTCGCCTGGTCTTATGAAGACATTCCAGGGTTAGACACAGATATCGTGGTTCACCGTCTCCCTACAAGAGAACACTGTCCACCGATCAAGCAAAAGGTGCGCCGAATGAGGCCTGACATGTCTGAGAAAATCAAGGCTAAAGTAATGAAGCAATTCAACGCTGGCTTTCTGGCTGTTACCTCCTATCCACAATGGGTTGCTAACATCGTGCCCGTACCTAAGAAGGACGGCAAAGTCAGAATGTGCATGGACTATCGGGATTTGAACAGGGCTAGCCCTAAAGACGATTTTCCACTACCGCATATCGACATCTTGGTTGACAACACAGCTCAACACAAGGTTTTTTCCTTCATGGATGGATTCTCGGGCTACAACCAGATTAAAATGGCCCCCGAGGACATGGACAAAACTACTTTTGTCACCCAATGGGGTACCTTCTGCTACAAAGTGATGCCGTTCGGACTGAAGAACGCAGGGGCAACCTATCAACGCGCCATGGTAGCTTTATTTCATGATATGATACATCATGAGATCGAAGTTTACGTAGACGACATGATAGCTCGATCATAGACAGAAGAAGAACACCTTGGTCATTTGCAAAAGCTGTTTTCCAGGTTGAAGGAGTATAAGCTCAGACTGAACCCAAGCAAGTGTACTTTTGGAGTTAGGTCTGGTAAACTTTTGGGATTTATTGTCAGCAACAAAGGCATTGAGGTTGATCCAGCTAAAGTGAAGGCTATACAAGAAATATCTGCCCCCGTACTGAAAAGGAGGTTAGAGGATTCTTGGGACGCTTGAACTATATTGCGAGGTTCATCTCTCACCTGACATCTACCTGTGAGCCAATTTTCAAACTGTTGAAGAAAGATCAGGTAGTTGAATGGAACAATGATTGTAAAGTTGCTTTTGATAAAATCAAGGAGTATTTACTAGAGCCTCCTATTCTGATGCCACCCGTCGAAGGAAGGCCATTAATCATGTATCTGACTATTTTGGATAATTTAATGGGGTGCGTACTGGGCCAACATGACGAGTCTGGCTGAAAAGAGCATGCCATTTATTACCTTAGCAAAAAGTTTACCGACTGTGAGACTCGCTACTCACTGCTCGAGAAAACTTGTTGCGCTTTGGTATGGGCTACTCTCCTACTAAGGCAGTATATGTTGACTCATACCACTCTACTGATTTCCAAGATGGATCCGATCAAGTATATCTTCGAGAAGCCTGCTTTATCTGGAAGAATCGCTAGATGGCAAATGATCCTGACTGGGTATGATATCCAGTATACTACCCAAAAAGCCATAAAGGGGAGTGTACTAGATGACCATCTAGCTCATCAAGCCGTCGAAGATTACCAACCTATGAGATTCGACTTCCCTGACGAGGACATCATGACATTGGACAACATTGAAGGTAACGGACCGTATGACGGACCTGAACAAGGATCCCGATGGACCCTGTACTTTGATGGTGCTTCAAATGCACTTGGCAACGGTATCGGTGCGGTACTCATTTCTCCGGAAGGTTGCCATACACCCTTCACTGCCCGACTTTGCTTTAGCTGTACCAACAACATGGTTGAATATGAAGCTTGCATCTTTGGTCTCAAGGCTGCTATAGACTTGGGAATCAAATCTTTGGTCGTATTTGGGGACTCGAATTTGGTTATCAGTCAAGTCAAAGGAGAGTGGGACACCAAACATCCTTATCTTATCCCATACAAAGAACATGTTTTGACATTGTTGCCTCATTTCGAGCAGATTACCTTCGAGCATTTCCCGTGAGAAGAAAACCAGTTAGCCGATGCTCTGGCTACAATGTCTTCCATGTTTAAACTCAACTGGGATAACGAGGCTCCCCAAATTACCATCAAGCGAATGGACGAACCTGCGCACTTTTATGAGATTAATACCGAAGAAGTAGTGGAATAACCCTGGTTTCATGAAATCAAAAAGGTATCTCCAGACTCGAGAATACCCTGAAGGAGCTTCCGTCAATGACAAAAAGTTCTTAAGGAGATTTGCTGCCAAGTTCTTCCTAAGCAATGACATCCTTTATAAGCGCAGCCATGATTGTGTTCTACTTCGTTGTATGGATAAAGCTGAAGCAGAGTCGATCATGACTGAGATACATAGTGGCACATTTGGCACCCACTTGAGCGGACATACGATGGCTAAAAAGATTCTAAGGGCAGGCTACTACTTGTCTACCATGGAAGCTGATTGTCATCTACACTCTCGCACTTGCCACAAGTGCCAAATCTACGCTGATAAGGTACATATTCCTCCTGTTCCTCTCAACATTCTGACATCTCCTTGGCCATTTGCAATGTGGGGCATTGACATGATTGGAGAGATCAAGCCTACGATATCCAATGGGCATCGCTTCATCTTAGTCGCTATCGATTACTTCACCAAGTGGGTCGAAACAACTTCCTTTGCTTCCATTACAAAGAATGTGGTTGCTTGCTTTATCAAGCAGAACCTCATATGCCGGTACGGTGTCCCCGACAGGATCATCACAGACAACGGTACAAATTTGAACAATACTATGATCACCGCTCTATGCGAACAGTTCAAGATTTATCATCACAATTCATCTCCCTATCGGCCGAAGATGAACGGTGCTGTTGAAGCCGCGAACAAAAATATCAAGAAGATCATTCAAAAGATGACAGTCACCTACAAGGACTGGCATGAGATGTTACCATTTGCTCTACATGGATACCGTACAACGGCACGTACTTCAACAGGGGCAACCCCATTTTCTTTAGTATATGGAATGGAAGCTTTGCTACCCATGGAAGTTCAGGTTCCTTCCTTAAGGATTATGAAGGACGCTGGTTTGAGCGAAGACGATTGGATTCAGACCTGACTTGATCAACTTAATTTGATCGACGAGAAGCGACTTACTGCTATTTGTCATGGTCAGACGTATCAAAAACGCATGATCAAGGCTTTCAACAAGAAAGTCAGACGTCAAGTATATCAAGTCGGAGATCTTGTAATCAAGCGGATCATCTTGCCGCAAAGTGATCCCAGGGGCAAGTGGACTCCTACTTACGAAGGACCATTTGGGATTAAGAGCATCTTTTCTGGTGGGGCAATGATTCTGACCACCATGGACGGCGACAATTTTCCGCACCCTGCGATCGCAGACATAGTCAAAAGATACTACGCATAAAATGACCCGACAAGTTGAAAACCCGAAAGGGCGACTTGGGCAAAAATGGGCATCCCGGTGAATCGAAAACCCAAAAGGGCGGTTCAGGCAAAAATTAGGGATAAAACAAAAAAAAATATCTCTGTACACCCGACAAGTTGAAAACCCGAAAGGGCGACTTGGGCAAAAAAGGGTTTCCCGGTGGATCAAAAACCCGAAAGGGCAGTCCAGGCAAAAGTTAGGGAATTAAAGCGTATGACTATGTCTCGTCGGATCACTTTAAGAACAATCTTTTCACCAACAAGCTCCAAGCTTCTGATCAATCCAATCATCTACGGACGAAGCAACGAATGGACAGATACTCAGAGTTGTGAAGGCTATAGCAGAATGGGAACCCCATGGAATTGTTACACATAGCCATCTTTTTGTATAAATTTTTTCTCAATTTTTATAGCAACATTCTCCTACTAGGATGTCTGTCTCCCTTGTACAAAGATACTTACAAAAATTAATACAAATATACTTTAAAGTACAGAAATTTGCTTGCCTTTCTTTTTCTTTTTACACTTATGTTTTATTTGAAAACGTCCAATGTTTTGTTAAATATGCATATGCATTTGAATATAATCACTGCTTACCAATAAAACGAAATTGGGAAAGGATAATCACTGATAGGTTTGAAGGTGTAGGAAGATATCTTGGTGCCATGTCAGAAGAAATCACTACGATACGTCATTCAGATCCTCAACAAGGCTAAATTTGGAGTATAGTTCCCCATCGAAGTTAAGCTTTAAGATTCGCAGTGGAGCCAGTGCAGTCTAAAACTTGATTCCCCAACTGAGTAAAGTTTCAAAATTCCCATCAGAGTTAAAGCTTCAAGATCCCCAGTAGAGCCCGAAAACTCTGAAAACCCAATCCTTAGTGGAGCCAGATTAGTCTAAACATTCTCCCCATAGAGTTATTTCCCAGCAGATTGAAGATTCTCAGTCTCATTTCTCCAGCAGAAGTCTCCCAGGTTTTAACTCCCCAGTAGAGATTTTCAGAGTTTTCCTTATTCCCCAAGCAGTCAGCAGTCAGCAAGGATTTCTCATCTTCAAAGATTTTCTGGAATCCCCAGCTTTGGTCAAGGATTTACTTTCCCCAACAGCAATCAAAGATTTCATTATCTCCAGTTATCAAGGATTTATTTTCCTCAGCAAGACAGTTACTCAGCTTACATGCGCAACCATTGCATTCATATATCATAAACATTGATGAAACACAATTCATTGCATCATACATATCATGCAACATAACTTTGTGTTTCAGCTAACATTTTACCCTTTTCAGGATAAGATTAAAAGGCTATTGTTAACAATTATTCAGATACAGTATGGATACACCCCAGACACGACGGTCATTCTATTACTCATTCAAAACTTCAAGTCAAAATACAGTATGGATACACCCCAGATGCGGCAGTCATTCTATTACTCATTCAGACTTCAGCAATCAGATACAGACTAGATACGCTCCAGACATGGCTGCCATTCTATCTCTCATTCAGATTCAACTATCAACTACAAGTTCAGGTACGCTCCAAACATGGATGCTGTCCTGTCCTTTACACCAGCAGTTTGATCCCCCCAGTGCAGTTGCCACAGAGGTTATTCTGTCACTTATTCAGATCTCGGTTCCAGTACGGACACACCCCAGACACGGCGGTCATTATACTACTCATACAGATCTCAACTTCAGATACATTCCAGATACGCTCCAGATACGGTTACCATTCTGTCACTCATTCATAGTTTATCCCCAGCACACAGTTGCTCCATACGCAGATGTTTCTCTGTTACCTAGATACAATACAGATACACTCCAGACACGGCAGTCATTCTGATATTCATTCAAAATTCAAATACAGTTACAACTCAGATACGCGCCATACATGGACGCCATTCTTTTTCTCATACAAACTCAGTCTCCAGATACAGTTCAATGGCATTCCAGACACGGATACCATTTTAATGCTCATTCTTTTAACCTACATCATTGCAATTCAACAAAGATTCTTGGATGGCATCTTTAAGCCCATCTCCAACAAGATTCTACCATCTCCAAATGGCATCTTTAAGCCTATTCCCGCATCTATGTTTTGACGAGTGCAAATTTACGGGCACTCAAGTGTCCAATCCTCTTTTACCTTCGAGTCGCGAAAGGCAAACTTGCCAATCTAACTCTTCAGGTTCAAGAAGATTGAACAGGGGCAACTGTTGTACCCTAAAATTTGCCCTCTCATTTCATCAACATTTCTCATCACAAGACCCTTGGAACTCAAGATCAAGCTAGGGTTTGCTCTGCTCAAGACACCTCCTTGCACTGTTGACCTAAATTAGGGTTTGAGTTTGCACAGGGATATTTTGACCTATAATGCCCAAATTGACTTTCATACTTCATGTTGGACTCACAAGTTTGTCCATACCAAGTCTCAAGCTTTGATTCAAATTTTTGCCCAGTCAATTGGACAGTTGACCTAGAAATCAGCTGTATTGGGGAAAAAGTCAACTTTGGCCAATTGACAGTCAAACCTCATGAAATTTAACCCACATCAACATTATGAACTCATATGAACCATTTTATCAAGTTTGGATCACAATTCCACAAGAAATTTGATCCGATCACTAAAAGGGCAAAATGGTCATTTTTAGGGTTTTGACTGCACAAAGGTAATTTTTGACTGTTTGACCTAGCCAATGGCAAATCAAGCTCACACATGTACTAAAGGACTCAATGACATTGTCTTGACCCATTCAACAAGTTCAAAAGATCTCAAATGCATAAGATTGACAGATGAATTTTTCAGTCAACTGATCAAATTTTGACTGTACACTGAAAAGTCAAACTTTGACTTTTTGGTCAAAATCAAGTGCCAAGAGTTATTTTTCATCAAGACATTTCAAATTATGATACTTGTTCATCAAGAAACCCAAAAATGCAAATTAGGGTTTAAAATGGAAAATTTTCATAACTTAGAAATTTTCTAAGTTATGAAATTTTCTTATTTTTCCCTAACTTTGTCCCATTTTTTCACCAAGATGCAAATGGATTCAAACAACACTTACAACATGAAAGTTGTAGTCCATCACAAAGTCTACAACTTTGATTCACAAAGTTTTCTCAAAATAGGCTTGTATCTCAAGTTATGATTTTTGGAACAAGGGTACCTAAATCTTTTAATTTAGAGAAATTTTGCCCTAATTTAGGCAGGATTTTGACCCATCTTCTTGGCTATTTTTCACATAGTTCCACTTGGAGTTTCAAGTTGAATTTCAAAGATGGATTATAGTACATGTTCCAAGATTTCCAAATTGTCCAAGAACTCCTCAAATACGCTTGTGGTTAGAGAGAATCAAATGCTTGAATTTGGCAAAAACTCACTATGATCCATGGCCAATACATGTTCATACCAATTTGAAAATCTGATCTAGCTAGCTTGGTTCACAATTACAGGCCTCAAAACCAGTTTGTACTTCATAATTTAATGCATAACAATTGAGCTAAGGTATTATCTTGGTCATTTGGACATTACATACAAAATTAAGCCCTAAATGGTAAAAGGTATATTGCCATTTTTGCAAAAGGTTACTAAATGTCAAAACACTAAGCCTTGAGCCTTGAACAAAATCTGATACTACAAACCAAATCCATGAATTAGAGGGGACAAGAGTGTTATGTGCAGGGTGATAGGAGGGCATGTACAAAGCTATAACATCACTTCCACTCTTTTGCTTCAAGGAGAAGAAACTTGCAAAACAGAAGCAATCTCTCACATCTGAAAAAAACAACTTACACAAACATTGTAAACAAGTTTGATACCTCCTAACAAGCCAGAAACACGAACCCTCTGCCTCTCAAAACTCCTAGTGCACAAATTCTTCATTTTCTTGCAAAACAGGGCCAGTTCTCCAAACTTCAAGCCATAACCAAATTCCATCGTGCATTTTGTCCAAAGATACTTCAAACACCTTCCAACCAACATATCTAAGCTATCCAGATCATCCATTGCTAGCTGTAACATCCTTAACACACATTGCCATTTTTGTTTCAAAGCTTTGCAGGTTGAGTTCTGTAGCACGATTCAGGCTACTTCAAAACAAGCCAAGCATTGGAAAAGCTTCAGTGGACCTCAGGCAAGCTCAACATAACCTCACACACTCTTGGAAGTTGCTGCATTGGCCAACTCAAAGTCAACTGAAACAGGTATTTCATGAACTTCTATCTCTCTATTTAGGAATAGTTAGGCTTAGGTTTGTGAATGAAATATGTTGTACTCATAGCCCTGAAGCCATACATATGCTTAGTTTTCATTTACATTAATCGTGCTAGGAGAATTTCACCCATGAACTTTCTGAAAAAACTAGGTTAGAAATTAGGGTCAGAGAAATTCTCTCTGGTCTTTGAGAGTTAGCTCAAGTTTTTATATGGTTGGATTCGTTGTTTGATGCTCTACAGATTTCATGTTATAAGTTTTGTCAAAAAATTAAAGAATCAGGAGATAGCAGGTGATGTACAGAACGCGCGTTTTTGTGAACCAAGGAAGAAGATGAAGTCTGATTGGGCTGGGCCTGGTCATTCTTACTTCTAATACCCCATTTTTCAATTTACACCCCCTGGCCCATTTATTTGTATATTTGTCATTTTGATATTTTTATTTTTATTCTGACTTTGTTATTTTTTGTCCAAATATAAAAAATACCAAAAAAATTATTTTTATATTTTTTCATATTTATTTGATATTTATTTTCATTTTTACTAGTATGAGTATGTAATTAATCTATTTTTCTTTTTATTAAAATTCAAAAATAATATAAAAAAATACTTATCTTCATTTATTATTTTTATTTACATTTGAAAATATTTTCTTAACAAGATAAAGTATATATATATATATATATATATATATATATATATATATATATATATATATATATATATATATATATATATATATATATATATATATATATATATATATATATATATATATATATATATATATATATATATATATATATATATATATATATATATATATATATATATATATATATATATATATATACTTTATCTTGTTAAGTAATTAGAATAAAAAACACAAAATAATACATTTTCATTTTTATTAATATTTTACACTAAAAATATCTTTTTTTACAATATACTTTTATTTTTTGTATAAATTAATATATTATTGTATATAATTAATAAATAATACTATTTATTTAAGAATTAGGGTTTTGCCCTAAATAACAAAATAATTAAAATTGATCTTTCTTATTTATTTACATTTCATATTAAAAAATACTTTTTACATACATAAAAACTATTTGCATAATACATTTTATTTAACATTTATTTGTTGTATTTTTTTTAATTATTGTACATTTAAATATTGCCTTGTACATTTGATTTGGTTGTAATAATTTAGAATTTAATTTCTTGTCAAATACCCCCAATTCAAATTTGTACTCCCTCCCTATATCATGTTGTAATAGTGTAGGCTTTAAATTCTCGCACCTTTAAATGCTTTCAATTATGCCATGTTTAGACCTAGGGTTTGTATGCAAATAAAATCAACAACTAGCTTGACCTAATCCAAGATAAACATGCATGAAAAACAAACACAATGCACACTTGTACCCCTAGGGTTTCAATCCACTTGTTGCCTTTAAAAATGGGCCATGGTTGCATGTCAAGTACTTTGGCAAAACAAAAATAAAACAAAATATCATAGTCCCTCGATGACGCTATCTTGGTTGCCTAATCAAAATGATCAAGTCCCTTAAAGAAAATTGCCAAAAATACTTGACACAATTGCTATCATGGTCTATACGATGACCCGCGCCTGTCCCGTTTAAACATCCTAACACAAGGTTGTTCATCAAATACAATGGTGAAACAACACTGTTAAAAGGGTTAAAAACATAAGAAAGATCTTTGAGTAAAATAGGGTAGATAGCTCTTAGTTACTTGATCAAAACTTGCAAAAACATCCTTTCTATTTTCAAAACACACTTCACAACACAATTTCAAAACCCTACTTTCAAACATTGAAAACTTTTCAAAAGACAAAAACACCTTTGTATACATTCAAACAAGAATCATTATAAAGGTTGCCACAACGATGACCTCTTTTCAAAACATCTTTCAAAATCACACACAAAGCACCATTTCAAACAATTGAAAAACACCATTTCAAACAATTGAAAAGAAAAGCAAGTGATCTAAGCAAGTAACTAAGATCCCATGGATAACCATGGATAGAAAGGGTGCTAATACCTTCCCTTTCTATAATCTACTCCCCGAACCCAAGAAAACATCTCAAAGGTCTTTCCTGTGCTTTTTGACCTTTCCTTAGGATAAAATAAAAAGTCGGTGGCGACTCTTGCTAAACCGAAACATTTGAGAAAACAAACGCAAAATCCCAAGTCAGTTCTCCCACTGTATCACAAGGAGGATCGTATTCTTCTTCTTCTTATTCTTCTTCTTCTTATCCTTCAAGATAAGAGTCTTCATATCTTTCTGCCCCTTGGCCAGGTTCATGAACATTTCTTGGAACTGAGCGTTCTGAGCTTGAAGAGCCTTAATAGCTTGATCAGTGGATGTTTCAGCAGACATGATGCTGAAATAAACAGCGAGGAAGATAAGAGACCTGTAAGGGTACCTGTAATGAGGTGCATGGGAATGAAATGCGTATGATATGATTTCAAAGATTTTAGGGATACAAATTCGTAAACCAAAATGAAACACACTTTTATTAGATTAAAAACTTGAAACAATGTTTGACAAATGCCTTTAAGGCGTTACAAAGAGAAAAACTGAAAAGTAAATCAGAGCTAGAAATAACAAAAGACATCAGCGCTCCCATGGTCGTTTTCCGTTGGTGCTGACATAATTGTTGAGGACCTTTTTGTTCTTCAGCTGCCTTATGAGCTTTAGGATCTTCCGTTCCTGCTCATGATACTTTTCTCTATAAGTATCCCATTCTTCTCTCAACTGCATCCAAGACCTCTTTAATGCCCCAATGTCAGTAGGCATGTATGGATGGAGGACAGTATGAGGAACCCCTTCTTGATCAGTACTCTCAACAATTACTGGTAAGACAACTTTGTATGGCATCCCCAGTGTTTGAGCACGGGCTCGAACCCACCGGAGATACGGTTCCATTAGAAGAGAGGTCTTTATCCCTAACTCATGTGGATAAGACCGGTTAACCCTATTACAAGCTCGTATGAATCTGCAGCGATGTCCCTCACTATCCCCTTGGAAGTCAAAGACAATGCTCGGAATCAGCAACTCATGAGGACCGTCCTTTCGAGCTCGCCCAAACTGTCACAAGGCCAGACAAGGATTATAGGTTATTCCTCCCCTAATTCCAAGCAAAGGAACATTAGGGTATTCTCCGCACCGGCCAATAACAACTACTTCTTCCATGTCTTTAGTGCTCCAGATGATGTCCGTATGAGCAAGGGACATAATTATGTAGGCCCAACTCATGCCTTCCTTGTTCTTCAAAACAGATTTGGGGAGGTGAGAAATAAACCACCTCGCCAGCAACGGTGCACAACACATAAGGGTTCCCCATTTCCGAGTAGTACGGACATAAAGAGCATGCAGAATGTCACCTAAGAGAGTGGGAACTAGATTACGGGATATGAAGATCTTCACCGCGTTCACGTCGAAGAAATAATCTGAATTAGGGAACAACACCAAACCATAAATGAGAAGTGCCAGGATATCTTCGAATGCTTGAAAATCCAAATTATCCCAAAACTGATTAGCCTGATCAACCAAGAACTTAGCCAAGAAGCCTTTAGCCCCACTCCGAGTCTCCCAGTTAGACATTACCTCAGCCTTTGTCAGATGTAGGGCTGTAGCAACATCCTCTGGCCTAAGAGATATCTCCCAACCTGTAAATGGCGTCTGCTCTGGAATAGAAATACCAAGTAGATCAGAGAACTCCTCCAAAGTAGGGACCAACTGATAGTCCGGGAAGGTGAAGTAGTGGTGCAATGGGTCAAAGGACTGGCATAAAACACTCATCATTTGCTCATCCATCTTAGAAGTGACCAAACCAAGGAGGTGGCCATGTCTTCTGATAAAGGAGGAAGTATCAGGGACCTTTGCAACCAAATATCTAAGCTGAGTAGGAATCTGTACAAAGCTGATCCGAATAGTGTTTCTACGCATAAATGCCATGACCTACAAAACAGAACAAAGGTGAATCCCCTTGGTCTTTGAAATGGGTTAGTTTGATGAAATATGCATGCAATGTCATGATGCATGATGTCATGATAGAAACACATCACAAGTATTCACAGATAGCAAACATGGTAAGGGCACACAAGTCACACAGTATCCCTTAGATTTCAGGCTGGCGTGGAGTTTAGGTATTACCCTCTTTCATTTTAGTTGGTTCAACCTGTCCTAGTAATAGTAAACGGGTTCTAAAGGATCTCAATATCACTGACCACCCTCGATCGGTCATAATTCCAGTTTAGCAACCTTTTCTTGCAGCCGGAATCATCGCGAGAGTTTGGTCTCAATGAGTGTAGCATACTGCTACTTTTCTATGGCCAAGTTGGTCAATTATAGGTTCTAAGGTCAGTTGGTGCTTAATGACCCCTTAGCAGACCCATATTCTCCTTGTTCCACCATAAGGGATATCGGTACAAACTAAAGTGCCACACCAACGTAGCTACTGCTTCAACCGTATCGGTCTACGCCGTACAGTTCCCTCACAGTCTATTGCTACTTACCTAAAAGGTATCCCCAGATCTGGGTTAGGATCTATAGTAACTCTGATTCAAACCCACAAAGCTAAAACATACAAATCAAGCAATTGAAAACATTACGATGAACTAATCCTAAGGTATACCCCACTTATTAAGTCTCTAGCAGAGTCGCCAGTTCTGTGATACGGTGGAAGAACTGACTGTTTTTGGAAATGCTGGTTTGCGTTTTGCGTTTGTTTTTGCAAAATGTCGCGGTAAGCAAGAGTCGCCACCGTCTTTTATTTTATCCAACAAGTAAAGGAAAAAAGCAAAGAAAAATTCCTTTTTCGAGATATTTCTGAGTACGGGGGAGGGGGGGGGGTAGATTATAGAAAGGGAAGGTATTAACACCCTTTCTATCCATGGTTTTCCATGGGCTCTTAGGTACTTGCTCATCATTTTCAAAATTGTTTTCTTTGTGCTTGTGGGTTTTGAAAAGTTTTTGTTTTAACTTCGATTTAACTCTTGCTTCTGTCTTCAAGAGTGTAATGAAGTGTTATTTAAAACTTGTTTGTAAAAGGAGTGTAAGTGTGAAAAAGGTTTTGTTTTGGATGAGCAAGTATCTAAGAACTAATCTACCTACTCGAAAAAGGAATCGTTCTATGTTTGTTTCCTTTAGACAATACCATCCTACTATTAGTGAGTAGGTTGCATCGTCATTGGATTTTGAGGGTCAATTCGAAAGAGGGGCATACGGTCACTAAAGCAATGTTAGGACGTCTTAACGGTAACCCTAATGTTTTAGATCTTTTATTCGAGGAAACAATATCTGAGGCAACCATTTTGAGGCAACTATGATCTTTTAGACAAGAGGCTGACCTCTAAAACAACCTATACTCAATGACCGTTTACGAAGGCAACCAAGTGGGATGTATCCTAGGAGTGCGCATGTGCGAGTGTGTTGATTTCAGTTATTTTTATCTTTGCACATGTTTAGGGTGATCTAACTGTTTTAAGATTAAGCATTCATTCTTGTCATGCAAGCCCTATTATCAAACATCTAACAGTTGGATATTTGCAGAAATTAAACTAAATTATTACAAGGCGTCGGGTATTTACATCGCCAAAAACAACCCTTTGAAAATAAAAGCAGTAAAAGTAAATGTCCTAATTAATTATTACAACCCGGGAGCAGATACAATAATTTGGATAAAGAAAATAAAGCACGCGATGCAAAATTAAATCGAATTCGAAATTAGGGTTTTGACCCTCTAAAAGAAAATGTTCAGTGTTGTTTTTATTTTTTAAGAAAAGAAATTAAATCCTAAAATTAAATACTAAATTAATTATTAAATGGAAAATAATTATATGACATATTTTTGGGGTTTTGTTAATTTAAGAAAGAAAATAAAATAATTAAATTAAGGTTAAAACCTATTAATTCTAATTAGTTTTAAATATTTACAAAATCAATTAAAGTTATATAACATTAATATCCTAATTAAATTAATTAATATTTATTAATGAAAAATAAAATTCTAAGATTTAATTGGGTAAAAAATATTTTTTGTGATTTTTTTGATGAAAAGAAAATTAATTTTGGTTAGCAATTAAATTAAATGAAATAAAATAATCAAATGAAATATAGAAAATAAAATATAAAGAAAGAGATTGGGCCTGATTTTCAAGGGTGTGCATAGCAATTTTCTGGCCCAATCACATGAGATACGTTGGACTTTTGTAATCCTGTGCGCTGGCGTTGACTTGGTTCTTTGGTGCACCTTCAATGATGGCCACCAGATCTGGCCATCTGGCGTGTTGGATGGTGAGGGAATATGATGGACATTAGGTTTGCATATGCATTAAATTACCTGAAAGCAAACAAGAAAATTGCAAATTGCTGGAGGCAGGGATCGAACCCCTGACCTCCAGCCTTTGAATCCTTATGCACTGACGTGGTCACCACTAGGCTGCTTGTTTTTATTAGTTAACATATTACAAAAAATAATAATATAAAAAAAACAAAAGCAATAATGGGATTTTCAGAAAAACGCGCGCCAATGTTTGAATGGACGAATGGAGGAGTGACACGCCTTCATCCCTGTTCTTGAACCGTGGCTAAAAGTTGAGCCACTTATACCTACGGACAAATGTCCGTCGCTACAAACAGAGGTTTATCCAAAATCTCCTATAGGCCATGGAAATGATATCTAAGACCATAGTTAAGGTCGTCTCATCCTCCTGATTGCAACCATGTCCATTATGAAGGCTAATTATTCCTGAAACAAAAAGCCCTAAAACCAAATATGAAACCCTAACAATGGTGGATTTCATTACAGACCATTAAAATGCAATTGGGTAATGTCAAAAGCTTGCAAATGATTCATAGGTTAAGAATATGCAATTGATTCAGGTTAACAATGCGTAAATTCCAAGATACGAATTCAAGAACAGAGTGAGTTCGTGAGCGACTTACAGCGTGTTCTGGGATTGGAATGGACCGGTTCTGGGTTGCTTTAGCTTCTAGAGAATGCTAGGAAGCGATTGAGACAAGTAACAGGCCTTGAGGATGCCTCTAACCACCAATTTGATCTCCCACTTTCTTTGATATTTTTCAGATTTTGTTTTCTCTCTAGCGCCTGTCTCCAACCCCCTTTTTGATCTGCACGCAGCCCTTATGTATCACACAATGCATTAGGGTTGTTTATTCAGTCCAAATCATCTTCTTTCAATGACTTTGGATTTGATTTGATTCTTCTCTAACAACCTTCCAAAATTGGTCCAAATCCAATCTCTTTGTACACATATGCTTTGATGCGAATTTGAATGCCTTGCTAGCTATAATTAGAGCCTGAAACAATCACAAAATCCCTGTTATCAATGCTTTTGGATTTTATTTGATTTAAATCAAATTAATTTAAATAAAAAATCAAAATAATTAATAAAAATGTGATATAGACAAATGGCAGGGGCTAGAGCACGTGGGATATATTTCCAACTCAAAACAAGTGAAAAAGATTGGGCCCATTTGGCAAAATTTGAAGTTTTGGGGATAGTTGGCTTTTGGCAATTTTGCAAAAAAGGTCAACTTCAACAATGCATAACTTTCTCAATTTTGACTCTTTGGAGGTGTTATTGGACTTTTTAGAAATATTGAGATGTCCTCTAATCAACCATTTTGGTCTAATCTCAAATTGATATTCCATGCTCATGTATGAAGCTTTGACATAAAAGATGTTTTTGTTGACTTTTCAAAATGACCTATAATGTCCAAATTCATAACTTCTTGTGAGTGCATATTTTGATCTTGGGAGATGAAGATGGATTTTAGGGAATTGTATCCTCTTAAAAATGAGCTTTGGATGGGTCATTTATCATAAAGTATGAGAAAGTTATGCTTGGTCAAAGTTGAGTTGACTTTTCCTACAAAACCCTAATTTAGCAACTTTTGAATCTTGATGAATTATGAGCAATCCTTGATGAATCATGATCAACCCTTGATCAAATGATGAAATTTACTTCAAAATGAGGGTGTTGACCAAAAATCTTGAAGTTTGACTGTATGTAGGTCACAATTGACTTTTGCCCTAGCACAGTCGATTTTTGGACCTTTGAGCAATTGACTGAGCAAACTTTTCTCTGCAAGGCTTGAAACTTGACATGGATAATCTTTAGGACATATTAGGACAATGTTGAGCATTTGCGATCACTTGGACTCAAGGATCTTGATGCAACATGAATCCCTAATTTGGGGTAGACTGCCTTAGGAGAGAGCTTGTCTGGCCAACCCTTGGACTACCTTGAGCAATTTGGAGATCTTTCTTGCAATGTTTTGAGAAATATGGGAGGGAAAATTTTGGGGTACAACAGCTGGGCTGGATCTCAAAGAATTAGGATTGGTGTCGGGAGTAGTCATCCCGCAGAAGTTCAAAGCTCCAGTTTTTGCTAAGTATGATGGGGTGTCCTGCCCAAAACTCCATCTCCATTTTTATGTCAGAAAGATCAAGCCCCACACCGCTGATAGAAATTTATGGGTTCATTTCTTTCAAGATAGCTTGTCAGGGACTCAGCTTGAATGGTTCTACCAACTGGAGAGAGTCAACGTCCGAAATTGGGAAGATCTGACTACTGCTTTCTACAAGCAGTATCAATACAACACCGTCCTTGCTCCTACTCGTACTCAACTCCAGAGTATGTCCATGGGTGCAAGTGAAGGCTTTAAAGACTATGCACAGAAATGGAGAGACTTGGCTGGAATAGTTCAACCCCCGTTGTCTGATAGGGAGCTTGGGGACGCTATCTGGTCCATTTTTCAATCATTTGATCGGCAACTCGTCAGTTGGTTTCACCGAGCTGATTCTAACTGGAGAAAGAGTAGAAGCTGGGATTCAGAGCGGTAAGATATAGAAGGATGTCTCTTAGAGCTCAGTAAAGAAGCCTTTTGTTGGTAAGAAGGAAGCGAGTGCCATCTATAGCCCGAGGGGCCAAAACAGAGCTGAACATCGTCAGACAGTAAGTGTTGTAATGATACCTAGGCCTGCAGCTGCTCCATAGCGCAACAATCAACAAAGAGTGGAAAGACCACAACGGCAGTTTACCCGAATCAACATGACATTGGCTGAAGTTCTACCTCATCTACTGAGATCCAACTTGGCAACCTTGAAAGAGGCTCCCAAGAATCCAAATACTATATCTCCCTGATATAATCCAAATGCTCGGTGTGCCTATCATTCTGAGAGTCATGGCCACGATACCAATGACTGTTGGGCTCTAAGGAATAAGGTACAAGATCTGATTGAAGCCAAGTAAATTGAGTTTGATGCTCCGGAAAATCCCAATGTCTTAACCGCTCCCATGCCTAAGCACGGTCGTGGAATTAATGTTGTTGATACCGACTTGTTTGTAACCTTGGTGGATGAAGTTTCTAATCCTCTCATGATTGTGAAGAAGAATTTGCTGTTGGCCGGTTTATTTCTGGGTTGTGGTGAAGGTTGCCACATGTGTTCGTTTCTACCTTCTGGTTGCCGTTTGCTGAAGTTAGGTGTTCAACGCCTGATGGACAACAAAGAAATTTTGTTCGAGAAAACTTTAGTTCCCGTTGTTCCATCTGAAGACATTGCCATTATAACCATTTCTGGCAATGCTTCTAAGGTCTCCTCGAGAAGACCTGTTAGGATTAGATCTGCTCCAAGAATCGCTCCGCTGATAATCATTGTTCCTGGTCCTACCCCGTATGTCTCGGACAAAGCTGTCCCATGGCATTATGGTGCCGATGTGTACTATCATGGCATCAAACAAGATTTGAAAGATGAAGAGGCTGATCCGTATATTGGTAACATTGTCGGAACCAGCAAAGTTACCCGAAGTGGAAGGGTCTTCTCTCCCGGGATTTCCCCTAAGACTGTCAACAAGCCTATTGTCATTCCATCTGTTGTTCCTGCTAGTACATCAACTACTGCTCATGTTCCTACTCCAGTTATTACCCCTGCCGGTGAATCGTCTGATACCCGCGACAAAGAAATTATAGGTGAGCCTGCCCGGACGGGGGCGCCTAGGAAAATTGTTGTGGAAGCCTCTAAGCAAGAGATGGAGGAAATACTGAAAATAATTAAGAAGAGCGACTACAATGTGGTCGAGCAGCTGGGGCATACCCCATCAAATATATCCATGTTGTCTTTGCTGTTGTGTTCAGAAGCCCATGCGAAGGCTTTGATTGCATTCCTCAAGATTGTGCATGTGCCGCAGGAAACTTCAGCTGATCAATTCAAAGATAGTGTGGCCAACCTGACTGCTGATAATGGGATGGGTTTTTCAGATACGGACTTGACACCAAAGGGAAGGAAGCATAATGTTGCTCTGCATGTCTCGATTGAACGCAGGGGCACCACTATGGCTCATGTGTTGGTAGTTATTAGGTCTTCGTTGAATGTCTTGCCTAAGAAGGCTTTGGATCGATTGGATTGTGAGGGTTTGACTCTAAAGCCTAGTAACATTATGGTAAGGGCTTTTGACGGATCGAAGAGAATGGTGCACGAGGAGGTTGACATCCCTGTCAAAGTGGGTTCTCAGACTTTTGGGTCCACCTTCTATGTGATTGATATCAGGCCGTTGTATTCTTGTTTGTTGGGTCGCCCTTGGATCCACGAGGCTGGGGAAGTTACTTCCACACTACACCAAATGCTGAAGTATCTGGTGAAAGAGAAGATTGTCACTGTGCGGGGTGAAGAGGAGTATATGGTGAGCCACCTAAATTCCTTCCGGTACGTAGAGATGGACGGGGAATTCATAGAAACTCCTTGTCAGAACTTCGAAGAGGTCCCTCAGATCTTAGCATCGACTGAAACTACTACTAATAAAAAACCTCCTCTGAATATGGCTTCCCTCAAGGACGCCAGGGCCGTGGTTGAAGAAGGTGGGTGTGCCAATTGGGGTCAGCTCCCTGATTTCACTCACAAAACTGACAAATTTGGTTTGGGCTTTACTACAAGGACTCAAAGGTCTGTTCGACGCACTCGGGCTAGAGGACCTTCCCTACACATCAGTAATCGGGGAATTAATGCCATTGAAGACAACGAGGAAGACTCAGACACTGACATATGGATCTACCCAACTACCAACAGTAGACCGAGTAACTGGATGACTAGGGATTTTATACCAGTTTCTTTTATTCCGTAGTAATTGTCTTACTTGTTTTGAGAGTTGTAATAAACAATTTAAAAGTTTACGGCCTTGTGCCTTGCCCGAGGCACACTGGTTTTGTTTGTGAGGGATATTATTTTTCATTTCATATGTCATTAATAAAGCATTGGGCGTTTCTTGCATACAAATTTTGCGCTCTCTGTTTTTCTTTTCTATTTTCACTTTATCAAAACAGCTTTCTCTTACACACACTCATGTATCATAATGCAGATCCATATCCACTATGGATCCTATTGATAACAACTCTGATATTGCCAGTTATGACTTTAAAAATCCGATCAACCAAGCCAAACACGAAGGTGAGGATGATTGTGAGGTGCCTGGAGAACTTGCTAGACTATTACAGCAGGAAGAAAGAGCCATACAGCCTCATGAAGAGCCGGTTGAGACAGTGAATTTGGGTACTGAGGAAGACAGAAAATAGGTTAAAATAGGTGCAAATATGGAGCTTAGCGTCAATCAGAGGTTGATATAGATATTGCACGACTATGTTGAGATCTTATCCTGGTCCTATGAAGACATGCCTGGTTTGGACACTGATATTGTGGTACATCGCCTGCCGACCAAAGAAGACTATCTGCCGGTTAAACAGAAGGTCTGCCGTATGCGTCCGGAAATGTCAGAGAAGATCAAGGCAGAGGTCATGAAACAGTTCGATGCAAGATTCTTGGTTGTCACTTCTTATCCGCAGTGGGTTGCCAACATCGTCCCGGTACCTAAGAAGGACGGTAAGGTACAGATGTGTGTAGATTACAGAGATCTGAATAGGGAAAGCCCCAAGGATGACTTCCCACTTCCTCACATTGATGTTCTGGTCGACAAAACCGTGCAGCACAAAATGTTATCCTTCATGGATGGTTTCTCTGGATACAACCAAATCAAGATGGCTCATAAAGACATGGAGAAGACGACCTTCATTACACAGTGGGGCACCTTCTGTTATAAGGTGATACCTTTTGGGTTGAAGAATGTCGGGGCAACTTATCAGCGCGCCATGGTCGCTTTGTTCCATGATATGATTCACCATGAGATCGACGTTTATGTTGATGATATGATAGCCAGGTCTCAGACTGAGGAAGAGCACCTGGACCATCTCCAAAAGCTGTTCGACAGGTTGAAGATGTATAAGCTGAGGTTGAATCCGAACAAGTGCACCTTCGGGGTAAGGTTGGGTAAACTTCTGGGTTTCATTGTCAGCGACAAACACACCCAAGTAGATCATGCAAAGGTAAAAGCCATACAAGAAATGCCAGCTCCCCATACGGAGAAGGTAGTTAGAGGTTTCTTGGAACACCTAAATTATATAGCCAGGTTCATTTCACATCTGACTGCTACTTGCGAGCCAATCTTCAAACTTCTGAAGAAAGATCAAGTGGTAAAGTGGAATGATGAATGCCAAACCGCTTTCGAAAGAATCAAAGAATACCTTCAAGAACCACTAATTCAGATGCCTCCAGTTGAAGGAAGACCTTTGATATTGTACTTGACAGTGCTAGACAATTCAATGGGGTGTGTGCTGGGGCAGCATGACGAGTCTGGCTGAAAAGAGCATGCAATATACTACCTTAGAAAAAAGTTTACCGACTGTGAGACAAGATACTCACTGCTCGAGAAAACTTGCTGTGCTTTGGCATGGGCTTCTCGCCGACTGAGATATTATATGCTGACTTACACTACTTTGTTGATATCAAAGATGGATCCGATCAAGTACATTTTCGAGAAGCCCGCACTCTCCGGAAGGATAGCAAGACGGAAGATGATCTTAACAGAATACGACATCCAATACACAACCCAAAAAGCAATCAAGGGAAGCGTGTTAGCTGATCATTTGGCTCATCAGGCCGTGGATGACTATCGGTCCATGAATTTTGAGTTCCCGGATGAGAATATTATGTTGGTAACTGACTATGAAGAACCTGGACCAGATGAAGGACCTAAGGAAGGATCCCGATGGTCTATGTATTTTAATGGAGCCTCAAACGCACTGGGTAACGACATTGGTGTTGTAATCATATCCCCCGAGGGCTGTCATACTCCGTTCACTGTCGATTATGTTTCAACTGCACCAACAACATGGCGGAGTATGAAGCGTGCATCATGGGTCTTCGAGCTGCTATTGAACTAAGGATCAAGTTCTTGAATGTATTCAGGGATTTTGCTTTGGTGATAAGTCATATCAAAGACGAGTGGGATACGAAACACCCATATCTCATTCCTTACAAAGAGTATGTACTGACATTGCTCCCACACTTTGAGGAGGTAACCTTCAAACATTTCCCACGAGAGGAGAACCAGTTAGCGGACGCGCTAGCTACCATGTCTTCTATATTCAAGGTTAGGTGGGACAATGAAGCTCCCCAAATCACCATTGAGAGGTTGGATGAACCAGCACACTACTTTGAAATCGATACCAAAGAAGTGGAAGACAAATGTTGGTTTCACAAAGTCAAAAAGTATCTCGAGGATCAAGAGTATCTCGAAGGCGCATCTGTCAATGATAAGAAGTTTATGAGAAGGTTCCCTGCAAAGTTCTTCCTCGGTAATGGAATCCTCTATAAACGCAACCATGACTCCATACTACTACAGTGTGTAGACAAGAGTGAAGCAGAGAGGATCATGACAGATCTACATGAAGGCACCTTCGGAACCCATTCTAGTGGATATACCATGGCTAAGAAGATCCTACGGGCAGGATACTACTGGTCCACTATGGAAGCCGGTTGTTATCAACACTCTCGAACTTGTCATAAGTGCCAAATCTACGCTGATAAGGTGCATGTGCCTCCGATCCCCTTAAATGTCTTGACAGCTCCGTGGCCCTTTGCAATCTGGGGCATCGACATGATCAAAGAAATTAGGCCCACCGCTCCCAATGGACATCGCTTCATCTTAGTAGCCATTGATTACTTCACGAAGTGGGTTGAGGTAGCTTCCTTTGCTATAGTAACCAAGAACGTCATGGCGCGGTTTATCCAACATAATCTGATCTGTCGATATAGTTTGCCAGAGAGAATTATTATTGATAATGGTACAAATCTAAATAACACGATGATCACCAAGATTTGTAAACAGTTCAAGATACATCACCATAATTCTTCTCCCTACCGGCCAAAGATGAATGGCGTTGTTGAAGCAGCTAACAAGAACATCAAGAAGATTGTACAGAAGATGACAGTGACATATAAAGACTGGCATGAGATGTTACCATTTGCTCTTCATGGGTACCGTACCTCAGCCCAGACGTCGACAGGGGAAACACCCTACTCTCTAGTATATGGCATGGAGGCAGTCCTACCCATTGAAGTCCAGATACCTTCTCCCAGGATTATGAAGGATGCAGGTTTAAATGAGGACGAATGGATCCGAACCCGACTTGATCAGTTAAATCTAATCGATGAGAAGAGACTTACTGCTATCTGCCATGGTCAGACGTACCAAAAGCGAATGATCAAGGCTTTTAACAAGAAAGTCAGGCATCAAGATTATCATGTCAGGGATCTAGTGATCAAACACATTTTACTATCACAAGGTGATCCCAGGGGCAAATGGACCCCCACTTACGAAGGACCATTTGTGGTTAAGAACATTTTCTCGGGAGGAGCTATGATTCTAACCACCATGGATGGTGACGACCTTCCTCACCCTGTCAATGCAGACATAGTGAAAAGATACTACGCCTAATCAAAGACCCGCTAGGTTGACCGACCTAGGAAAAAATAAGGGCTTCCCGGCGAACCAAAAGGGTTCGGGAAAAAGTAAGGGATGAAAATTAAAAAAATCTGTACACCCGGCAAATCGAAAACCCGAAAGGGAGGTTTGGGCAAAAAAGGGTATCCCGGTGGACTGAAAACCCGAAAGGGCGGTCTAGGCAAAAGTTAGGGATATGAAGCGTATCACTATGTCTCATTGGATCATATTGCGACCAGACTTCGGTATCGACTATCAAGCTCGGACGACGCCAACCAATCTGATCAACTTTCGGCCAAGAAGCAAAGTGATGAGACGCTTGAAGATATAAAAATAGCGGAGTTGGAACCCAATGGGGTTGTTTCACATAGCTGTTTTCTTTATTTTACACAAATTGTATAATTTCTATCTTTCGGCGGTGTTCTCTTACTAGAGCGTCAGCCTCGTACAAAAACGCCTATTACAGGCCGACTTCAAAAATCAATACAAAATTATTTTCACTTCGAAATTGTTTTTGTTTTGTTTTATTTTGCAAGAATGTCCAATGATTTATTTTTGATATATGCATTTGAAAATGATTGCTGCTCATAAGTATTTACATAAGAAACAAAAAACAATTACTCGTAATTCCAGAAATAGGGAAAAACAAGAAGTGCCAAACCTGACGGTTACTCTGCCCAGCAGGTACCGGGATAGAGCCAGCTTGGGAACATGATTATTGGTACATACACTCCCCATAGAGTAAAAGTATCCAAAGACATTGATGTCAGCTTTCCCGAAACAGGATGTAACCACCCCAGCTGAGGTTCATAATCGCGGGCGAGTCAGTAAATTTCACCCCCCAAGCAGAGTTTATTTCTCCAGATACAGAGACTCAATCCCCGATAGAGTTCATCATTTCAGCTACAAAAATATATTTTCTAAGTTCATTCCCCGCATAGTTTATTCTTAAGCAGCATCTCCTCCCGACAAAATATCTATAAATCTCCAAAAACTGTCAGGGATTTATTTTCCTAAACGCGAGCATACGCCGATAGCATTTCATGAACATACATCATGACATACGCATACATATCATATACAACATAATCTCATTTATTTTGAGAACATCATCTCACCCTGCATTTCATGCATAGCATATAACTAACCCTAATATCTTTCCAGGAAAAGAGGATTAGCTTCAACAAATTCAGCAGTTATACAAGTCACATCTGCAGACGACTAACGAAAACTCAGTTCCCGAAACCAAACGGGTCAACTAATCTACACTATCTGTTGTACCCCAAAATTTGCCCTTGTATTTTTCCACAAGAAATCACAGCCTCGGGCGTTTCCTGATTTTTCAGACTGGTTCAAGAATCGGTCAAACAGACTTTTCTCGTCAGTCAGACAAAATTAGGGTTTTCATGGCTTTGGAACAGTTCACACAGTTTGTTTAGGGTTTGGTTGATTTTGGCTCAGGTTTTGATCAGGCGGACATTTCTTTGACATTTAATCAAGAACTAGGGTTTGTACGCGCAGAAAGAATTAATTTTACAGTTCTTTTCAGTTTACTCAGAGATTTGGATTGAAGCATTTGAATCAAGAACTTGCAGTGTTTTGTTTAATCAGTAAAGGCTAAGGCATTTGATTTGAGATGAGATAAAGGCTGAGGTACTTAAATTGAGAATCTACAGTGTCTGATTTGATCAGTAAAAAGATAAATATCTGGATATTGGTTTGATTAACTGTGCATTATTTAATTGGAAGCGCCAGGTTTATTATTGATTCAATGATAAGGCCACAATGTTTATTAATTATTTTTCTAAAGTCGGAATAATTGGATACTTCCAGTTATTTTAATTTAAGAAATTCAAATAATTAAATGAACATTGAATTGAAAGAAGAATTAACTGATCAAGATTGGATTTTATTTCATCTTTAATTATTCGTTACAATTGTTATTTGAATACAGTATTTATTTACAAAGTATTCTAATAATGATTACAATGATTAAAAATTGAAATAAAATTTCATCCTAATTCCTAAGTCTTCATCTTCTATCCAATGCCTCCTCTTTTGCTCCATTTGATTGTTTATCTGCAAAACAAAGAAAAGAAAGAAAAGTCAAAGCAGATAAAAGAATAAAAAGACAGACAGATAAAAAAATGGATTCATCATTAAAAGCAATAGGCCGGAATCAGATTGCCCTCTTTGCAAATCACGAGATTTCTCCCGGTTCACAAAGAGGGATGAATAATGCTTGCAAAAAAGTATGAATGCACAAAGTTGTAAAATTGCACCAATTCAAAGTTTGTCAAAAAGCTGCATAATTTCAAAAGTCTCCAACAACATGTAAAAGTTCAAACTGAACTACAAAGTCACAAATTCAAACTATCCAAGATATCCAAAAAGCTATCCAAAAGATATCAAGAGATCAAGAAGTACAAAATGTTGTCACAAAGAAGCAGAAAGCTGTCAAAAGAGATAAGAAGTATGCAGAGGAAAATATACAAGTGCAAGCAACATCAAATTACATCATTTCCCTAGGCCATTGATTTTTTAGAAAAAGTACTTCTAAGCAATATTAAATGCTTAAATACTGGAGAGAGAGAAAAAGAGAAGAAGAAAGGAGGCTTACAGGGCTCAGGCTTTAGGCAAGAAAATATAAAACAAACTGTAATAACATAGTACAAGAGAGGCAGAGATATTACAAAAGCATAATACCACAAACTGAAAGAAAAAAGGAGATTGCAAAAACTGCCTCCAAGACAGTTCCCAAGCCTCCAAACCTGTATCCAAAAACAACTCAGGGCATATACACCATAAACAAAATCAGAGGACCACAAAACTATATGCAAAGATGCCTCCACCCTGCCTCATAAAAACTGAAACAAAAAAACTCAGTTCATAGGAAAAACATACAAAACCATTCAAAACTCACTTGTCCAAAAACCTGCAGTCCAAGCCTTAACCAATTGATAAACCTCAAAAACCTGCAGTCCAAGCCTTAACCAATTGATAAACCTAAAACATGCTCAAGCCTCAAGCTTAACATCCTGAACTGACATCAAGCCTAAAAGCCTCGTGCCTATCTAAGCCAGTAAAGCTCCCAAACACCAAAAACCTGAACTGTCAAGCCATGAACCAGAAGCCTTAACTATAAAAAAAACACTTCAAACAACCTGTCAAGCTTAAAGTCTACTGTAACATGAACCAAAGCCATCAACCAGCATATCCAAGCCTAAACCAGTATCCAAGCATACATAAGCCTAACCAACAGGCCCCCCTCAGAACTGTGTTCATCATTGGGGCAAGCATACAAGCAATAAGCAGCTAAGAGATCTCAGGGTCCAAAATCAGATATAATAACATTCAACTCAATACCAACAATCATTCCAAGGAAACCAAACATATCAAGCAAGCATACGAGGCAAAGAGGCCCTCAGAGGAAGCCTCATCACAGGGCAGGCATCAAGGCATTTAGGCAACTCAAGTACAACATATCAAACACCTCAGAAGCATACAAAGTGTTCAGAGACAACTCAGAATAAACAAAAGCAAGGCAACTGGAGAAGAAGAGAGGCAACTATCAAACTGAGGTTTTCAAGTTCATCATAAAACCCTAAAGAAGGTAAAAGATACAAACCAGGAAGCAAAGGTTCAATGCATCATCACCGCTTCCTCCGCCCTCCGCCATCCTCGACGCCTCCGATTCATCCTCCTCCGTCTCCAAGATCGAAGGTAGTATAACTTCTTTTCTTCCCTTTCATGATCCTCAAACAGAAAACAAAATAACAAACATTTAAAATCAGCACACAAAGAAGCAATACATGAAAAATTATAAAACATAAAACCCTAAAAGGGAAGGGAACGAAATCGTTACTTTTTCTCTCGTTTTCGCATTGCCCAACCATGGAGGGAAGAGGACGAACAATGGCGTCTGGTGGCTAGGAATGAAGGAGGCGTCAGTAGCTAAGCATGTTTTGAGAAGATGAACGGAAGTGAAGAGGTGAACGGCGCCTCTCTGTATCACAAACCCTAGCGTTCTCCAAATGTTACAAAGCCTTGCAACCCTAAACAAAAAAAATGTGTAAACCAGCCTGGGCCTTGCCCCTTTCTAACGCGCCTAAGCCCATTTTGTTTTTCCTGAATGCACCCCCTTTTCCCATTATTCTGGTTATTGATCATTGGGCCTAAAACACTAAAGCCCGTTTTAATTCTTTCAAACTTATACCTTTTTTACTTATCATATCTTTTTTATATATATAAATTAACACCTTAATTTTTACATCAAATTTCACTAACAATACCTTTTTTTATATAATTATATTTTTGTATAGAATATTAACTAAAAAAACGTGAACATAATAATTTTATCAAGTTTAAAACATTTTCTTTTAATTAAAATTTTTGTACATAAAAAGATTAATTAAAATACATTAATTGGTAAGTACATAAGAAATACTTTTCTTTAATATAAGACATCAATATTTAGAATTTGAATATTTTCTTTTCTTAAAATATTTTATTCTTGTACATTAATACATAATACTTTTCTTTTCTTAAAATATTTTGTTTTGTACATAAAGACAAAAATACAAGAATATAAAAAACAAATAAGTAGACAATACTTTATAATACATTAAAATTCACATTTTTCTCAACTTGTAAATAAACCTCATACATTTACACATACACTTACACATTTACAATATACAAATACGTCAATACATTTACATTGCTCTTATACACATTTGCTTATCTTATACATTGCTATACTTACATATTACATTTGCGCAATTCGATTGGGTTGTAAATTATTTGGACACTACTCTCCTAAAGTCTCATCCCCATTTGTAAATTTGTACCCCCACTCCCGGATACTTATTTGTAATAGCGTAGACTTTAAATTCCCGCAATTTACCGCTTTCAAATATACCATGATTAGACCTAGGGTTTGTATGTACATAAAATCAAACGCTAGATAACCTAATACAAGACAAATACATGAAATCAATACACAATCACACTTGCACCCATAGGATAATCCCGCTTGTTGCCTTCTAAAATGGGCCACGCTTGCACGTCGAGTTTCTTTGGCAAAACAATTCAAATGATCATAAGTCCCTCGATGACGCTTTCGAAAGTCACCTATCAAAATGATCATAGTCCCTTCAAGCAAATTGCCAAAGACACTTGGCATCATTGCATTCATGGTCCATACGATGACCCGCGCCTGTCCCGTTAAACATCCTAAACGCAAGATTGTCCACCAAATACAATGGTGGAACAAAATTGTTAAAAAGGGGTTAAAACATGAGAAAAACCTTTGAGTAAATTTAGGCGTAGACAACTCTTAGTTACTTGATCAACTTGCAAAAACACTTGCCTACTTCTCAAACCACACTCCACAAACACTTTCAAAACAAACTTCCAAAAACATTTGAAACATCTTTTCGAAAAGATACACACCTTTGTAAACACTCAAACACGAGTCATTACATTGGTTGCCTAAGACAAGGCATCTATTTCAAAAACATTTTCAAAACACACACACACACCATTTCAAGCAATCGAAAATCAAGGCAAGTGATCTAAAACCAGGTAACTAAGAGCCCATGGATAACCATGGATGAAAAGGGTGCTAATACCTTCCCTTTTCATAATCTACCCCCCGAACCCTCGAAACATCTCAAAAGGTTTTTCCTGTGCTTTTTAACCTTTCCTTAGGATAAAATAAAAAGTCGGTGGTGTCTCTTGCTAAACCGAACAAGTGCGAAAACAAACGCAAAACCCAAGTCAGTTCTCCCACCGTATCACAGAACTGGCGACTCTGCTGGGGACAAATTCAAAAGTGGGGTTACCTTAGGGTTTAGATCACCTTTACATTCTTTCTTTGATTGTCTTGTTTGCTTTACTTTTTGGGACCTTGTTTGGGTTTGTTGTAAATCCTACACCCGGATTTGGGGCACCTTTTTAGGTAAATAGCAAAAAAAACTGTGAGGGAACTGTGCGGGGTATAACGACATGGTTGAAGCAGTAAGCTATGTTAGTGTGACATATTTGTGAGTACCGGTAACCCTTGAGTTCAATCAAGGAGAGTACGGGGCCGCTGAGTGATGTCGTGAAGCACTAACGAACTCTTAGAACCTTAATTGACCATCCTAGCCTTTTTAGGGGTAGTGAGATGACCGGCTTTAGTACAGTCCGAAGTTGGTAGATACTCGATACTACACTCATTGAGGGTTGTTTTCTTGGAATATTTTGGTCGCCAGTTAAGTGGCTAAACCAAAACAATGAGCACAGAAAACAATCCAATGATATTGAGCTCCTTAGAACCCGGTTTCTATTTTTAGGACAGGATGAGCCAACTAACTTCAAGAGGGTACTTACCTAAAACCCCATGCAAGCCTAAACCTAAGGACTTGTTTGCTTTGTGCGAATATGATTGCCTGTATATACACTCACTTGCTTTTGCATACATGTACATAACATCATGACATCATACCATAGCATTTTCAATAACCATTTCAAGGATCTCGAGGGTTCTTTTGATGCAGGGTTATGTTGAACCAGACGTCTACCAAGGGGCAGGAGGTTTCTCCTCTAAACAAATGCCAATCAAAGATCAAGTACAACAACTTGAATCAGGGGCTATGACCCACTTGACATGGTGAGCTTGATTCTTGTGGAAAGACATCCACCGGCGCAAAGTTCTCCAATCAAAGACCAAGTGCAACAACTTGAATTAGGGGCTATGACCCATTTGACATGGTGAGCTTGATTCTAGTGGAAAGACATCCACCGGCGCAAAGTTCTCCAATTAAAGATCGAAGTTCAACCTCTAACATTCTCTTATGTTTACCCCAAGAGATCCTTGAAAACATTGCATATATATCACACATATCATTGCATAACAGGTTTCTCCCATACATGTCTCCTTATCTTCCTACTGTTTATTTCAGTAAGATGGATATGGAACAAACGGTGAAAGATCTCCAGGCTCAAAATGCTCAATTCCAACAAATGCTGTTGGCTATGGGTAAAGGGCAAGAGGATCTGAAAGCTCTCTTTCTCAAAGACAAGGGGGTCAGTCTTGAAGAAGACCACGAGGTGGAGATTGATGAAGCTGAAGCTGACTACTCCGAGGAACAATATCCTCCCGCTGATGACAAGTACAAACAGTTGGAGGATCGCCTCAATGCTATGGAGGTTCAACAAATACCTGGCTTGGACTTAGGAGACTTGGGTTTGGTTCCTAGATTAGTCATTCCGCCAAAGTTCAAAGTCCCTACCTTTGCTCTGTACGATGGAGTCTCTTGCCCTCTGATGCATCTAAGATCTTATGTCCGCAAGATTCAACCATACACAGCTGATCCAAAGCTTTGGATCCATTTCTTCCAAGAAAGCCTGGTAGGGACTCAACTCGAGTGGTTCTATCAATTGGAGAGTTCTCGCATCCACACATGGGGGGACTTAGCTACTGCTTTCTACAAACAATATCAGTACAACGCTGATCTCACACCAACTCGTGTGCAACTGCAGAACATGACCATGGGTTCTGACGAGAGCTTCAAAGGATATGCCCAAAGGTGGAGAGATTTGGCTGGTAGGGTGCAACCTCCTTTAACTGATAGGGAACTAATTGACATCTTCATGGGGACTTTGACAGGGCCTTTCTTCAATCACTTAATCGGAAGCTCTTCAGCCGGGTTCACCGAGCTAATACTAACCGGCGAAAGGGTCGAAGTTGGCATCAAAAGTGGAAAGATCCAAGGTACTACATCCTCGGATATTCAGATGGTTCCCTACAACGGAAAGAGAGAGTCCAATGCAGTGACTAGTTAAAAGGGTCGTCATGATCAACATGCAGGGGAAATCCTAATCTCTGATCCCGCAACTATTCAACAAAAACAGGGCAAGAGGCGTAGGGTGAGATATCAAGAAAGGCAGTACACTGACATCAACATGCCTTTGTCTCAGGCATTTCAACAATTGCTGAAGTTGAAGTTAATCACACTAAAGGATCCCCCTCAAAATCCTGATACTTCCTCTTCCAAGTATAACCCGAGTGTGAGATGTATCTACCATTCTGACAGTCCTGGGCATGACACCGACAACTGTTGGACTTTGAAGAACCAGATTCAAGACTTGATTGATGCCAAGGAGATCCAGTTTTGACCCTCCGGATGTGTCCACTGCTCCTATGCCAAATCACCGAGAGTGTCTTTCTTTCATTTGAATTTTCAAAGTTGTAATATCTTTTGATTTTCAAACAATTATCTATTAATGTCAAACTCTGTTTCGTTAATGCATTGCATATGTTTGTCTTGAATTCATCCATTCGTTTTCACTACTCTTATGCTTTCTTTATGATATTTGACTCTTGATAAAAATCTGCAAGCCTTTAGAGGGAGGATGACGAAACAATACCATAATCTCATGCAGTATGCTTTTGAACGGACCTTGCTGATGATGTACAGGCATTTCTTTCAATTCCCAAACACTGGAGTTATAAGGAAGATAATCCCTAGTCAACCTCTTCGAGCCAAAGAAGTAGGAGTTTTCTGTTCTAAACAATCGAAACCTTTGATATAAACCTAGGGCAGGGTAGTATCTCAGTTAATTCAAAAAGAAAATGCGCATTGAAGTTGCAAACTCTCAGTTCGTAACACAACGAACGACGTCAACAAAAGAAAGCATTCCTTTGGAATCAAAAGACAAGGGTGGTTCCCTATCACATAGGCAGTCAATCTCTCAAAAGAGAAAAGCCCACCAAGCCAAAACCTGTAAAGGAGGCTTAAGAAAGCTGGGGCATCCCGCTGACTGTAATCTCGAAAACAGAGACAGTCAGGCAAAAGTTAGGGATAACAAATCAAAATCAAAATAGAGGGGTAATTACAAACCCCCAACAACATGAAAGATGTTGCAAAAGAAAAAGGAGATGATGACTGTCTCCCAATTTAACTGGTGAACCATCACCCAAAAAGTCGCTCCAAACTCAAATAGAGTGCGACGCACAATTAACCGAGCTTAGGGTTGAAGAACATCACGAAGAGCGGGTGGGTACAAATATACTTTGAGCCTTTATCCTTTGTTTCTTAAACCGTGAACCAGGCCACGTTACAACCCTTCAAAAGTCCTAATTGAAGCATGGGTTAGTTCGAAAGCATACTGTTACAAAAGGTATCCTGACTCCTGTAAGGCTTTGCTCTAAATCATATGTTGATCTGTCTTATAAAAAGTTTTCTGCTAAAAGACGCATTTTTCAAAACTTCGAGACAAACCTAAACTTTGCATTGCTTGAATACCACTGTTTGCATTTGGCTTTTTGTTTGACAGCGAAGAAATTCATACAGCGAATGTTCGGAGGAACGAAAACTCTCTCAGTGAACCAAATCACTTCAAAAAGGATGACACTTCCATTGACAAATCTCCTATCAACAAGGGGGCATGACATGTCACTATCCAGCACACCTGGGGCAGTCCAGTCAAGGTTTCAACAGATCTTTCAAAGTTCAGCTAACCTGGGGCAGTCCAGTCAAGATTTCAACAAAATCTCTCAATTGCAGATTAACCTGGGGCAAGTCTCTGTCACTGTCACTTGGGGCATTCGAATGTTCAATCTCAAGGGTTACGAATAGACCAAGTCTCCTGGCAATATCACACGCATCTGATACTGGGGACAGTGATGAAACTTCTCTAGCAGACCAACAATCATGGGTTTATTTCCCCAACATTTGTCAAGGATTTATTCTCCAGCACAAATTACCTTTCAACAACATTCTTAACATATGTAGTCTGATCGACAGATTCCTTCATCTTGAAGTAGTAATCATCCAGGTTCCTTCATCTTGAAGTAGTAATCATCCAGGTTCCTTCATCTTGAAGTAGTAATCATCCAGGTTCCTTCATCTTGAAGTAGTAATCATCCAGGTTCCTTCATCTTGAAGTAGTAATCATCCAGGTTCCTTCATCTTGAAGTAGTAATCATCCAGGTTCCTTCATCTTGAAGTAGTAATCATCCAGGTTCCTTCATCTTGAAGTAGTAATCATCCAGGTTCCTTCATCTTGAAGTAGTAATCATCCAGGTTCCTTCATCTTGAAGTAGTAATCATCCAGGTTCCTTCATCTTGAAGTAGTAATCATCCAGGTTCCTTCATCTTGAAGTTAGTAATCATCAAGGTTCCTTCATTTTGAAGTAGTAATCATCAAAAAATTTCACATCGCCTGCTGAAAATTACAACCACCAACAAGATAACAGACGACTAAAAAATCTGTTTCTCTCAAGAATGAAGATTCTCATCACCTCAGAAGATTGGTACACTCCCAATTTCTGACCCCCATCGGATTGAAGATTCTCCTGAGTTTTTAATTCCCCAAACAGAGTTTAACTTCAGCAGAACAAGATCTTCTCAAAACTGATATCCCCAGCCAGAGAACCTTCCAGAACCTGATTCCCCTCAGAGTCAAGTTTCAAAATCCCCAGCGGAGCTAAAACTTCCAACTATCAATCTCCAAGTAGAGTGAAGACTCTCATTCTCAGTTCCTCACAGAATATTCGAATATTCTCCAGTGAAGATCTCCTCAAGACAGGAATTCCCCAGTAGATTGGCATACAACCCAAGCTCCTGATCCCTCAACAGTGGTCCCATGATTTCTCATCTGCAGCAATCAAAAGATTCTTGCCCTCCCCAGCAGCAGCCAAGGAATTATTTTCCCCGGCAGCAGTCAAGATTCTTTTGTCTCCAGCCATCCAGGATTTATCTATCCTCAGCAAGACAGCTCATCAGCTTACCTGCGCATCCATCACATTCATATCATAAATATTGATAACATACATTGCATCATGCATCATGACATTGCATACAACTAACTCTTTACCTTTTCAGGTAAGATCAGTCGACAGACAAAGATCATCATCTTCCGAGTTTCTTTCTAGAAATAGTTCAGATGTGACCCAAACACGGCGACATTCTGATACTTATTCCAGATTCATTCAGATGCAGTTTTACACGGACTCATCATCAGGAAACCCTACACCGGTTCTTTCTCCACTTCAAGACTTTTGAAAATAGTTTACGGACGCTTCCCAACAATGGATGCTGCTCTATTGCTTATTCAACTCCAACTTCTGAAAACGGTTTACGGATTCTCCAAACATGGATGTCAATATATTGCTTGTTCAGACCCCCAATTCAGAGATGTTCCAAAACATGGATGCCTTTCTGATACTCGTCCACTCACCAAGGACATGCAGTTCAACATTTCCAGATGGCATCTATAAGCCCATCCTCCTCAACAATCATCTTCAGATGGCATCTATAAGCCCATCCTCCTACCAACATTTCCAAATGGCATCTTTAAGCCCATTTCCAGATGGCATCTCTAAGCCCATCCCCCGATAATATTCTGTCACATCTCCAGATGGCATCTCTAAGCCCATCACCAAATGGAATCTGTAAGCCCATTCCCTCTACCATCATATCACCGAGTGCAAATTTTTTTGGGCACTCTAGTGTCCAATCTCCTTTTACCTTCAAGTCGCGAAAGGCAAACTTGCCAATCTAACTCTTCAGGTTCAAGAAGATTGAACAGGGGCAACTGTTGTACCCCGAAATTTGCCCTTGTATTTTTCCACAAGAAATCACAGCCTCGGGCGTTTCCTGATTTTTCAGACTGGTTCAAGAATCGGTCAAACAGACTTTTCTCGTCAGTCAGACAAAATTAGGGTTTTCATGGCTTTGGAACAGTTCACACAGTTTGTTTAAGGTTTGGTTTATTTTGGCTTAGGTTTTGATCAGGCGGACGTTTCTTTGACATTTAATCAAGAACTAGGGTTTGTACGCGCAGAAAGAATTAATTTTACAGTTCTTTTCAGTTTACTCTGAGATTTGGATTGAGGCATTTGAATCAAGAACTTGCAGTGTTTTGTTTAATCAGTAAAGGCTAAGGCATTTGATTTGAGATGAGATAAAGGCTGAGGTACTTAAATTGAGAATCTACAGTGTCTGATTTGATCAGTAAAAAGATAAATATCTGGATATTGGTTTGATTAACTGTGCATTATTTAATTGGAAGCGCCAGGTTTATTATTGATTCAATGATAAGGCCACAGTGTTTATTAATTATTTTTCTAAAGTCAGAATAATTGGATACTTCCAGTTATTTTAATTTAAGAAATTCAAATAATTAAATAAACATTGAATTGAAAGAAGAATTAACTGATCAAGATTGGATTTTATTTCATCTTTAATTATTCGTTACAATTGTTATTTGAATACAGTATTTATTTACAAAGTACTCTAATAATGATTACAATGATTAAAAATTGAAATAAAATTTCATCCTAATTCCTAAGTCTTCATCTTCTATCCAATGCCTCCTCTTTTGCTCCATTTGATTGTTTATCTGCAAAACAAAGAAAAGAAAGAAAAGTCAAAGCAGATAAAAGAATAAAAAGACAGACAGATAAAAAATGGATTCATCATTAAAAACAATAGGCCGGAATCAGATTGCCCTCTTTGCAAATCACGAGATTTCTCCCGGTTCACAAAGAGGGATGAATAATGCTTGCAAAAAAGTATGAATGCACAAAGTTGTAAAATTGCACCAATTCAAAGTTTGTCAAAAAGCTGCATAATTTCAAAAGTCTCCAACAGCATGTAAAAGTTCAAACTGAACTACAAAGTCACAAATTCAAACTATCCAAGATATCGAAAAAGCTGTCCAAAAGATATCAAGAGATCAAGAAGTACAAAATGCTGTCACAAAGAAGCAGAAAGCTGTCAAAAGAGATAAGAAGTATGCAGAGGAAAATATACAAGTGCAAGAAACATCAAATTACATCATTTCCTTAGGCCATTGCTTTTTCAGAAAAAGTACTTCTAAGCAATATTAAATGCTTAAATACTGGAGAGAGAGAAAAAGAGAAGAAGAAAGGAGGCTTACAGGGCTCAGGCTTTAGGCAAGAAAATATAAAACAAACTGTAATAACACAGTACAAGAGAGGCAGAGATATTACAAAAGCATAATACCACAAACTGAAAGAAAAAAGGAGATTGCAAAAACTGCCTCCAAGACAGTTCCCAAGCCTCCAAACCTGTATCCAAAAACAACTCAGGGCATATACACCATAAACAAAATCAGAGGACCACAAAACTATATGCAAAGCTGCCTCCACCCTGCCTCATAAAAACTGAAACAAAAAAACTCAGTTCATAGGACAAACATACAAAACCATTCAAAACTCACTTGTCCAAAAACCTACAGTCCAAGCCTTAACCAATTGATAAACCTCAAAAACCTGCAGTCCAAGCCTTAACCAATTGATAAACCTAAAACCTGCTCAAGCCTCAAGCTTAACAGCCTGAACTGGCATCAAGCCTAAAAGCCTTATGCCTATCTAAGCCAGTAAAGCTCCCAAACACCAAAAACCTGAACTGTCAAGCCATGAACCAGAAGCCTTAACTATAAAAAAAAACACTTCAAACAACCTGTCAAGCTTAAAGTCTACTATAACATGAACCAAAGCCATCAACCAGCATATCCAAGCCTAAACCAGTATCCAAGCATACAGAAGCCTAACCAATAGGCCCCCCCTCAGAACTGTGTTCATCATTAGGGCAAGCATACAAGCAATAAGCAGCTAAGAGATCTCAGGGTCCAAAATCAGATATAATAGCATTCAACTCAATACCAACAATCATTCCAAGGCAACAAAACATATCAAGCAAGCATACGAGGCAAAGAGGCCCTCAGAGGAAGCCTCATCACAGGGCAGGCATCAAGGCATTAAGGCAACTCAAGTACAACATATCAAACACCTCAGAAGCATACAAAGTGTTCAGAGACAACTCAGAATAAACAAAAGCAAGGCAACTGGAGAAGAAGAGAGGCAACTATCAAACTGAGGTTTTCAAGTTCATCATAAAACCCTAAAGAAGGTAAAAGATACAAACCAGGAAGCAAAGGTTCAGTGCATCATCACCGCTTCCTCCTCCCTCCGCCATCCTCGACGCCTCCGATTCATCCTCCTCCGTCTCCAAGATCGAAGGTAGTATAAATTCTTTTCTTCCCTTTCATGATCCTCAAACAGAAAACAAAATAACAAACATTTAAAATCAGCACACGAAGAAGCAATACATGCAAAATTATAAAACATAAAACCCTAAAAGGGAGGGGAACAAAATCGTTACTTTTTCTCTCATTTTCGCGTTGCCCAACCATGGAGGGAAGAGGACGAACAATGGCATCTGGTGGCTAGGAATGAAGGAGGCGTCAGTAGCTAAGCATGTTTTGAGAAGATGAACGGAAGTGAAGAGGTGAACGGCGCCTCTCTGTATCACAAACCCTAGCGTTCTCCAAATATTACAAACCTTGCAACCCTAAACAAAAAAAACGTGTAAACCAGCCTGGGCCTTGCCCCTTTCTAACGCGCCTAAGCCCATTTTGTTTTTCCTGAATGCACCCCCTTTTCCCATTATTCTGGTTATTGGTCATTGGGCCTAAAACACTAAAGCCCGTTTTAAATCTTTCAAACTTATACCTTTTTTACTTATCATATATTTTTTATATATATAAATTAACACCTTAATTTTTACATCAAATTTTACTAACAATACCTTTTTTTATATAATTATATTTTTGTATAGAATATTAACTAAAAAAACGTGAACATAATAATTTTCTCAAATTTAAAACATTTTCTTTTAATTAAAATTTTTGTACATAAAAAGATTAATTAAAATACATTAATTGGTAAGTACATAAGAAATACTTTTCTTTAATATAAGGCATCAATATTTAGAATTTGAATATTTTCTTTTCTTAAAATATTTTATTCTTGTACATTAATACATAATACTTTTCTTTTCTTAAAATATTTTGTTTTGTACATAAAGACAAAAATACAAGAATATAAAAAACAAATAAGTAGACAATACTTTATAATACATTAAAATTCACATTTTTCTCAACTTGTAAATAAACCTCATACATTTACACATACACTTACACATTTACAATATACAAATACGTCAATACATTTACATTGCTCTTATACACATTTGCTTATCTTATACATTGCTATACTTACATATTACATTTGCGCAATTCGATTGGGTTATAAATTATTTGGACACTACTCTCCTAAAGTCTCATCCCCATTTGTAAATTTGTACCCCCACTCTCGGATACTTATTTGTAATAGCGTAGACTTTAAATCCCCGCAATTTACCGCTTTCAAATATACCATGATTAGACCTAGGGTTTGTATGTACATAAAATCAAATGCTAGATAACCTAATACAAGACAAATACATGAAATCAATACACAATCACACTTGCACCCCTAGGGTAATCCCACTTGTTGCCTTCCAAAATGGGCCATGCTTGCACGTCGAGTTTCTTTTGCAAAACAATTCAAATGATCATAAGTCCCTCGATGACGCTTTCGAAAGTCGCCTATCAAAATGATCATAGTCCCTTCAAGCAAATTGCCAAAGACACTTGGCATCATTGCATTCATGGTCCATACGATGACCCGCGCCTGTCCCGTTAAACATCCTAAACGCAAGATTGTCCACCAAATACAATGGTGGAACAAAATTGTTAAAAAGGGGTTAAAACATGAGAAAAACCTTTGAGTAAATTTAGGGGTAGACAACTCTTAGTTACTTGATTAACTTGCAAAAACACATGCCTACTTCTCAAACCACACTCCACAAACACTTTCAAAACAAACTTCCAAAAACATTTGAAACATCTTTTCGAAAAGATACACACCTTTGTAAACACTCCAACACGAGTCATTACATTGGTTGCCTAAGACAAGGCATCTATTTCAAAAACATTTTCAAAACACACACACACCATTTCAAGCAATCGAAAATCAAGGCAAGTGATCTAAAACCAAGTAGCTAAGAGCCCATGGATAACCATGGATGAAAAGGGTGCTAATACCTTCCCTTTTCATAATCTACCCCCCGAACCCTCAAAACATCTCAAAAGGTTTTTCCTGTGTTTTTTAACCTTTCCTTAGGATAAAATAAAAATTCGGTGGCGACTCTTGCTAAACCGAACAAGTGCGAAAACAAACGCAAAACCCAAGTCAGTTCTCCCACCGTATCACACTATCGCTTCGAAGTAACCCTACTATACAGGTTCCTTCTCATATCCCTACTATCCAGGCTTTCATTTCGAAGTAACCCTACTATCCAGGTTCCTTCTCACAACCCTATTATCCAGGCTTTCATATCGAAGTAACCCTACGACCCAGGTTCCTTCTCACAACCCTACTATCCAGGCTTTCATATCGAAGTAAACCTATGACCCAGGTTCCTTCTCACAACACTACTATCCAGGCTTTCATATCGAATAAACCGTACAACCCAGGTTCCTTCTCACAACCCTACTATCCAGGCTTTCATATCGAAGTAACCCTACTATCCAGGTTCCTTCCCACAATCCTACTTTCCAGGCTTTCATATCAAAGTAACCCTACGACCCAGGTTCCTTCTCACAACCCTAATATCCAGGCTTTCATATAGAAGTAAGCCTACAACCCAGGTTCCTTCTCATAACCCTACTATCTAGGTTTTCATATCGAAGTAACCCTACGACCCAGGTTCCTTCTCACAGCCCTACTATCCAGGCTTTCATTTCGAAGTAACCCTACTATCCAGGTTCCTTCTCATAACTTTACCATCCATGTTTCTTTTCTCTTACCTCCAGACAATAGTCCACAATACAGTAAGACCTGGACCTGATCAAACACGACTGGTTTCGCATTTCCCCAGTAAGTCGCGGTGCAGCTTATACCCTGACCAGATATGCAGTTTACTTCTGCTTCCTCAAGCAGGAGTTATTTCCCCAGTAGAGTAACGAACAACTGAAGCTCCTAAAATTATATTTCTCCCAAGACATATACCAACATTCCTCAGCAGATTCCTCATCAACAACAAGAACAGGAACTCTCATCGAAGGAATGTCTCAGGAAATCAACATCTTTTAGATGGCATCTTTAAGCCCATCTCTGATTGTACTCCGTCACAACTTGGATGGCATCTTTAAGCCCATCTCCGATAATTCTCTAGAAACTTCCAAATGGCATCTATAAGCCCATTCCCGATATCACAAATCAAGTATCACTTCATGCGAGTGCAAATTTCTGGCACTCTAGTGTTCAATCATCTTCCACCTTCAGATCACGAAAGGCAGACGAGCCAATCTATATCCTCGGGTTTAAGAAGATTTAACAGGGGCAGCTATTTTATCCCAAAATTTTCCCTCTCATTTTACCCAATACATACTCTTAGAGATCCTCAATTTGCTCAAGTTTGCCCAAGAGTTGACCAGGCAAACTCTCTCCTAAGGCAATGTATCATAAATTAGGGTTTCCATTTTCATCAAGATAGGTGGAATCCAAAGACCTCATATGCTCTCCATGGTCCTAATATGTTCTCAAGACCCTCCATGTCAAATTTCAAGCACTACACAAGAAGTTTGCTCAGTCAACTACTCAGATGCTTAAGGATCGACTATATTAGGTCAAAAGTCAACTGTGGCCCACATACAGTCAAACTTCAAGATTTTGGTCAACATCAACATTTTGAAGTGATATACATCATTTGATCAAGGGTTGATCACGATTCTTCAAGGAATGCCCTAAATTCATCAAAACCCAAAAGTTGCTAAATTAGGGTTTCTCAAGAAAAGTCAACCAAACTTTGACCAAGCATAACTTCCACATACTTTATCAGAAATTTTCCATCCAAGGATCATTTTGAAGGGGATGAAATTCCCTACAATTTATCTTCAGCCCATAAGTTCAAAATATGCACTCATCAAAAGATATGAATTTCTACATTATAGGTCTTTTTGAAAAGTCAACAAAAACACCTTTTGGGTCAAAGCTTGTTACATGAACATGGAAGACCCAATTGAAATGAGACAAAAAGGGTTGCTTAGGGAACACCCTAAGCTTTCTAAAAAGTCCAATAACACCTCTCTAGGGTTAAAATTGGAGGAGGTATGCCTTGTCAAAGTTGACCTTTTTTGCAAAATTGCCAAAAGTCAAATATGCTCAAAAGTGCATTTTTTTACCAAATGGACCTAGCATTTCATGATTGCACCTCACTTATAACATGGTACACGACCCAATTACTTATCCACATGTTATTTGCTTCATTTTCCATTTTATTTTGATTTTTTATTAATTAAAAATTGAATTAAATCAAATAATTGGTAAATAATAGCAAAGATATGTTTTGATTGGATTTTTGGACAGGATCTCAATCAAAATATGCTGAGATATCAAGACCAAAACGAATCAAGCATGATTGGTACAAAAATGGGATAATTTGGCTCAATTTGGAAAGTTTGTATATGGCTAAAGAATCAAATCAAATCTCATAAAAACTTCAAGGTCCAATTTGTTTTGCAACCCTAATTTATTCTAGCATATATAATGAACAAGTACAAAGCATAAAAGAAGGGTTGGCAGTCGTGAATGAGCAAGAACAAACTCCAAAATTTCAAAGAAAAGTGTGGATCGGATTTCAAGCTGCAGGCCAATTCAAGCCATTCTAACATTGCCAATCCCTTCCTGGACATTCTCTGAAGCGATTGCAAGCATCACCCAGCCTCCACAAGCCCGGAAACACGTTGTATGAACATCACACTTTTCCCTGTTTTTCCAAATCCAGTTACCATGATTCTTGCATCATAAACATGTTTTAATGGTATATTTATGTTTGTTATCATGTTCAGAACGTGTTGGTTAGGTTTAATTGATGTTTTAGCGCATGTACTAACAATTTCCATTGCTAGGGTTTTCATGTTCGTTTCAGGGTTTTTGTCCACATGTAAAATTAGGCCACGAATAAGGTACCATGATGATCGTGACATCATGACCAGTTGAACCCTGGTCTTCAATTTCATTTATCTTGCATTTTGTGAGTTTTTGAGTTGTACAAGATTGTAGCTACAAACGTTGTCCGTAGGTAAAAGTGCAGGGACCTAATACGACGGAGGAGGAAGAAGATGGTGGCGTGGCAGCCAACCATTGAACAATTCAAAATTCGCGCGCGTTTTTGGTTCATTTATTTTGTTTGATATATTATATTTTGGCCTTATTATATTGACAACTAAACAACGCAACGCAGCTGGCAAAGGCGTATGGTGGTAAGCGTGAGGACCTGAGTTCGATCCCAGGTTCCAGCATTTTCCTTATTTTAATTCTCCAATGCAGGATCCTGTGTATCTCTCACTCAAGCGTCTTCCATACACTTCCAACATCCAACCAATGGATCGGTGCTTATCCAGATCCAATGATCAGATCAAGGGATGACCATAATGCACCATCAAGAGAGCATCCCAGGGAAGCAGACACGTTGACTGGGCTCAGCACTATTGGGCCTAATAATTCAACATGCACCTCCCTCATTCAGCAATACAGGCCCACTCTTTTTCCCTTTTCTATTTTTATTATTCTTATTATTCTTAATTATTTTCCCTTTTTACAAATAATCCTAAAATCATTTTTTTAATTTAATCAAAATCACAAAAACATCAAAAATATTTTTTTAATAAAAAATATTTTTTATTTCTTAATTAATTTAGTTTAATTAATTTAGGGCAATTTAATTCTTTTTATAATTAAATATAATTAGAATTAGGGTTTTAATTTTGTACATAACCTAATTAATTTTTTCTCAAATCATAACCTAAATATTTTCTCAATTAGATTTTTAGGGTTTCCAATTATTCCCACATTCAATTCGCCGCGCACATTTTAATTCTTTTTATTATTATTGTAACTGCTCCAAGTTTGTAATAGTAATTAGGGTTTTACATTTCCGCATTTTTATTTTTAGTCCAGATAATTATGTAACTGCCAAAGCCCTGTAATAGCTAGGACCTTTAACCTTTCCGCACTTTTAATTTCTGCAATTATAAACTATTAGATGTATGTCAATAGGATTGTGTGCAAAAGATCATAATTTAAAACGGTAGAAAACCCTAACTGTGCAAAGATTAAAAAAAATGAAAAACAAACAGTTGCACATGCTCACTCCTAGGGTTTTCCCCACTTCGGTTGCCTTTGGTAAAACAGTCATTTAAGCATATGAGATTTTAGTGGTTGCGCTCCTGTCTAAAAGATCAAATGTCCCATTCGAATGTTGCCTCGGAAAGATCTTTAAGACTCTAGGGTTACTACTAAAGTTTCCAACCCATTGCTTTAGTGACTGTACTCGTCCCTTTCGAACGTCCCTTATAAATTCCAATGACGGGGCTACCTACTCCTTAATAGTAGGATAGCGCTGCCTAAAGGATACGAGAACGAACAATCTTTTTTCGAGTAGGTAGAATCTTAAGTACTTGCTCAACAAAACTTTTCAAACAAACACCTTGCAAAATAATTTTCAAAAACAAACTTCGTCACACCCTTGAGGACTGATACAAGGGTTATCACGAAGTAAAACTTTTTCAAACAAGAACATACACAAGCAATTTTAAAAAAGATGAGAAAGTACCTAAGAGCCCATGGAAAACCATGGATAGAAAGGGTTCTTACACATTCCCTTTCTATAATCTATTCCCCGTACTCAGAAGTCTCGAAAAAAGGTTTTTTCTGTTCTTTTTCCTTTTCCATGATTGGATGAAATAAAAGTCGGTGGTGACTCTTGCTTACCGTGACATTTTGTGAACAAAAAACACAAAACAGAAACCAGTAAAAACATTCGGTTCTGCCACCGTATCACAAGTTCCAATGGTCGGGTTAGCTTCCTCCCAGGAAGCTAATGAAATGCTTAGCTTGAGCTGAAAGGGCCTGAGGAGTTCTGGAGAAGTCCAAGTGCAAATCTCTATTTTTGAAAATGAAGGATGATGTTAATGGTGTTACAGTTATGTAACAGGGTGTGGGATCAGTTTTGGAGAAGTCCAAGTGCAAATCTCTATTTTTGAAAATGAAGAATGCTTAGCTTGATTTTGAAAAAAAGAGGGAAATCAAGTTTCAATGTGTAGTACAAGCATGGGCTGGGTAATTGTAAGTGTCTAAACCCTTTCTCATGTGTTATAAGATATGTATGATCAGAAGAGAACAAGTGTAAGGCTCAAGAACAAGTTTTATGCAAAAAGTCACTTTATCAAAATGGCAATGTACACTTTCTTCCAAAAATGGATATAAAGCATGTCCATGCATTGAATGCTTGAAGTGAGACCTCTAACAACTGTGTAAACCATTAATTATGGAGTTCCTAACAAGTTTGAGGCCTGCAAAGTAGAGTTTATGCAGCATAGTTTGAATTTTGAATTTGGTTCATCACAAAATGACTTGTAATTCAAGTGATAAAACCCTAACTTCATCTCTTCGATTCTCCCTACTCAAGAATGATATAAAGGAATTCTTAGACATTTTGGAAAGCTTATAATGTGCTCTAAAACCCATATTTGAATTGCTTTTGAAGATTCCCCTTGGAACTATATGAAAAAGATCCATGAAGTTGGGTCAAAATCCTGACTAAATTAGGGCAAAATTTCACTAAGTGTTTTGTTTCATGACCACATGTTCATAAAATTATAAATTCAGATCCAAGCACTTTTGGAAGGAGTTGTGTAAATAAAATTTGTAGATTTCATGGATATCTACAACTTTCATGTTGGAAGTTTCTCTTGAATCATCTTTCATCATGGTGAAAAATTTGTTCAAAGTTATGAAAAAACATGAAATTTCCAACACTTATAAAAAATTCTAAGTTTAGAAATTTTGACTTTTCAAAATGAAATCTTGACTTTTGATTTCTTGATGAATAAGTTTCATATTTTGACATGTTTTGATGAATTATGATCTTTGGCATTTGAATTTGACCAAAAAGTCAAAGTTTGACTTTTCAGTATACAATTGACTTTTTGATCAGTTGACTGAAAATTCATCTGTCAATCCTTTGAATTTGAGTGATGTTTTGAACCATGTTATTAGGTAAAAATGATGCAATTGGTCTCTTGAGATCATGCCTTAAAAAAATTGATCATTTTCTAGGTCAAAAATCATAAATTGCCCTTTCCCAATCAAAACCCTAATTTTAACCATTTTGCCCTTTTGAGATTTGATCAAATTTCTTGAGGAATTATGGTCCAAACTTGATCAAATGATATATATGAGTTTAAAATGTTGACGTGGATAAAAAATTATGAAGTTTGACTGTAAATTGGCCATGGTTGACTTCTTCCCCAATACAACTGATTTTTAGGTCAACTGCTCAATTGACTGAGCAAAAATGTGACCCAAGGCTTGAAACTTGACATGAGTAATCTTGGGGGTCCATAATGATCCATGAAATTCATATGGGGAATTTAAAGCTCAAACATCCTTGTTCAATCTCAAACCCTAATTTTGGTCATCAGTGCTTAAGGAGGTGTCTTGAGTTGATCAAACCCTAGTGCAGTCTTGAGCCCAAGGAGATCCTGTGAGAAAATTCTTGATAAGTGAAAGGGAAAATTTTGGGGTACAACAATGGGTATCCTGGTGGGCTGAAAACCTGAAAGGGCGGTCCAGGCAAAAGTTAAGGATTTAAAGCTTATGACTATGTCCCATAGAGTCACCACAGTCGACTTTATTACCAAGGTCCGAGTTCAAACGGTCCAAGATCAATCCAATCAACTTCTATCAATGGAAAGGGACGTTCTAAGACATTGGGGAAATTGTAGAGTTGGAACACAATGAGATCATTTCCACATGGTTGTTATTTTTGTTTTCAATTTTGTTTCCTTTCGACGATTTCCTCTTACTAGGATCTCCGTCTCTTTGTACAAAAACGCCTATTCATGGGCAAAAAATCAATACAGATATACTTTGAAGTGAAAATTTTTTGTTTTGTTTTGAGTGCAAAGACGTCCAATGACTAAAATTGAATGAACATATGCATATGAACATGATTAAACTATTTAGAAAATAAGTGTTAGCAAGCAGCAACAAGCATCTCTTTAATGCAGTTGAGATATCCCCACAGAGTTATATCATTAGCATTTTTTCCACAGAACCTGCTATAACAAACCTTTGCCCCAAGAGAGTTGCCCACAAAGTTGGATTTATACAACCCTCAGTCAGAGTTTCAATCTCTTGACAATCCTCTCCTCAGCTGAGTTGGTCTTAAAAGAAGAAGCCTTGTGGATTTCTTCTTAAAGAATTGACCTTGCCAGCAAGTCATCAAATATTCTCTTCAACATGGTTTATTCCCCAACAAAACAATACACTCCCCAACGGAATCATATCTATTCAAACAATTTCCAATTACTATGAAGCCTGGACCCGACCAGATAATAGATTAACTTCTCGAGATATGGTAAAGCCTAGACCCGACCAGATAATGGTTTAACTTCTTTTCCCCAGTAGAGTTTGCCTCTACCCCCCAACAAGTTACTGTGAAGCTTGGACCCGACCAAGTATCAGTTCAACTTAGTCCTTTCAAGCAAGTTACTGTAAATCCTGGACCCGACCAGATGTCAGTTCAACTTCATCCTTTCAAGCAAGTTACTGCAAAGCCTGGACCCGACCAAATATCGATTCAACTTAATCCTTTTAAGCAAGTTACTACAAAGCCTGGACCCGACTAGATGTCAGTTCAACTTCATCCTTTCAAGCAAGTTACTGGAAAGCCTGGACCCGACCAGATATCAGTTCAACTTAATCATTTCAAGAAAGTTACTGCAAAGCCTGGACCCGACCAAATATCAGTTCAACTTCATCCTTTCAAGCAAGTTACTGCAAATCCTGGACCCGACCAGATGTCAGTTCAACTTCATCCTTTCAAGTAAGTTACTGCAAAGCCTGGACCCGACCAGATATCAGTTTAACTTCATCCTTTCAAGCAAGTTACTGCAAATCCTGGACCCGACCAGATGTCAGTTTAACTTCATCCCTTTAAGAAAGTTACCGTGAAGCCTGGACCCAACCAGATATCAGTTCAACTTCATCCTTTCAAGCAAGTTACTACAAATCCTGAACCCGACCATATATCAGTTCAACTTCATCCTTTCAAGCAAGTTACTTCAAAGCCTGGACCCGACCAGATATCAGTTCAACTTCATCCTTTCAAGCAAGTTACTGTAAAGCCTGAACCCGACCAGATGTCAGTTCAACATCATCCTTTTAAGCAAGTTACTGTGAAGCATGTACTCGACCATATATTAGTTCAACTTCATCCTTTCAAGTAAGTTATTGCGAAGCCTGGAGTTCAACCAAATAACAATTAACTTCATCCACCTCAGAAATTTGCTTTGAAACCTGGAATCTGACCAGATAGAAATTTAATGTTAGTAAGTTGTTGTGAAGCCTGGAATCTGACCAGATAACAATTTAACTTCACTCTCCCAAGTAATTTTCTACGAAGCCTGGAATGCGACCATATAACAGTTAATTTAATCTTCCCCAGTAAGTCGCTATGAAGCCTGGAATACGACCAGATAACAATCAACTTCATTATCCCCAACAAATTGCTGCCAAGCCTGGATTTCGACCTGATAACAACTAACTTTCGATTCTCTCCAGTCAGGAATAACTCCCCAGTAGGGAAATGGACAACCAAAATTCCTGAACTTTATTCCTCCAAGCAAAAATCAACATCCCCCACAGAGTTTCCTCATGCGAAGAGCCAAATTCAATATTCCTCAGTGGATTTCTCCTCGAACAATAAAATAGGAATTCCCAGCGGAAACATTCTAAAAAAGTTAAAGATACACCTACTCTCAACCAACAGTTCGGGATTCAGCCTCCCAAGGCTCCCCAGCATGCTGTCAAGGATTTATTTTCCTAGACAAAGACATGCTGTAATAAATGCATCACATTCATAAACCATAACACATACATAACAAATGCATACATCACAATCTCCTTTATTTTGAGAACATCATTACGCCATGCATACATCTGCATGCAACTAATCCTCTTCCTTGCAGAAAAAAATCAACAGGAAAATGAAGACCTCTTCTGGTTAGATTTATCTCTTCCATTTAAAAACAGGATAAAGACATCTACCACTTCAGTATAAATCAACCAGAAGATTTAACCTATCCTTCCCTAGTCACTCTAAATGGCATCTTTAAGCCCATTCCCTAGATATTCAACTAACACATCATCGAGTGCAAATTTCTGGGCACTTTAGTGTTCAATCATCTTCCACCTTCAAGTCACGAATGGCGGGCTTGCCAATCCTGCTTTTCAAGTTTAAGAAGATTGAACATGGGCAGCTGTTGTACCCCAAAATTTTCCCTCTCATTTCTCAATAACTTTCTCACAAGATCTCCATGACTCAAGTTTGCAGCACTGATACATCAATTTGGGTTTGGAATTGGCACAAGGGTAAAATGGTCAAAATGCACACTGAAAAGTCAAAATTTTGACCTTTTGATCAAAATCAAGTTTCAAGAATCACATTTCATCCAGACATGGTAGAATATGAAGTTGGTTCATCAAGAAAATCAAAAGTCAAAATTATTTTGCAAAAGTCAAATTCAGAACTTTTGGCCATATTTTCATCATGATGCAAGATGATTCAGGAAGAACTTCTGACACAAGTTGTAGATCTCAATGAGATCTTGCAGAACAGAACTCCTCCTAGAAATGCTGGAATTTCAAGTTATAAATCCTTGAAGACACGTCCATGAAACTAAAATACTTAGTAAGTTCTGAACATTTCCAAGTAAGAATTTGATTATAACTTCTGGGCAAGTATTCAGATCATGCTAGAACAGGGAGAATCAAAGATCGGAAGTTGGACATTTGTTCTTAATGTAAGTCACATTTATGCTGAACTTCTGATCTAATTTCAAGCTATGCTACATAACCTCATGTTGCAGGCCTCCTTGATTGCTAAATCTCATCATAATTTAATGCTTACACCTTGAGTCTTTATCCCAGTGTTTAAGCCTTTATCCAAAAGATCTCCCCACGTGTGGCATAAAAGTACCACTGCTGTCCTTGAAAAGTAAACTTTTGTACAAAGTTTATTTTGAGCCCATACTTTACTTTGTTTCTGAGTGTACTTCCCCACAAATCATGCTTACAAACTTAGATTAGGTGTGTTTAAAGCTTCTAACCACCCTACCTTGCCTTGAAACCATGCTTGTCTAAACTTGCTTCAAAAACAAGTCAACGATCCATAACATGTGATGGTTGTACTCCCGACTTCTCCAAGCTTCTAAATCCTTTGCCTATAAATTAAACTTCATTTGCAAACTATTAGAGGATTGAAAAAAGTCCTGAAACCTTGCTGAAAATTCCCAAGAACCTAAAACTACAACTCAAACACAAAAACCTGCTAGTTTCTGATTTTTGCATCCAAATTCTAGTTTTCGTTGTGCGTTTCTTGGCCAAATCATCCACACAGTTTCTGGTATACACGTAGAAGCTTTCCCAGCTTCTGTTTTCAAACTGTATTACATTCTTCACTAATCTCCATTTCAAAAATCAGAATTTTGCATCTGGATTGCTCCAGAGCATTCCAACCATCCAAAACTCAAGTTAAGGGTTGTTTTAGCTTTCTGAGAACTTGAGGAAGCTGACCAGAACATCACAACAATCTGAACCAAGCTCTAAATCACAGAACAATTTCCAACTGCAAGGTAAGTTTCTTCTGATTTTCATCTCATTACTTAGGCATTGTTAGGCTTGTAATTTCAAAGACACAATGTAGATATCATGGCTCTGAATCTGTACATATTTATAGATTTCATTTATATGGCCTAAGTAGAGGGAATTTCAGATCATAACTTCTTGAGAAAATTAGGGTTCAAAATTAGGATTAGCAAAATTCATGCTTGCTTCTGGTTTACAGTTTTGATGCTTTGTATTTCTGAAACCATGATGAAATTTACCATAACTTCTATGTTTGCATTTTCCATTTTTGTTGAGAAATGACTAAGTTGCAGATACTCTGGCTGGCGCGAAGAAGAAGATGAAATTCATCATCAGAACTTACTTTGTAATATATGTTTATGTTTTTGCTTCTAATACCATATGTATAGCCACCCTAGTGGTAGAGAGCGCGCGCATAAGGCATTAGTGTTAAGGGTCCGAGGTTCTAGCCCCAGAAGCATCTTTTATGTTTTATTTCTTAACATTTTACCCCATTATTTGTCAAACAATATTCTTGGACCAGAACTTCTAGATAATCCCCCCATTTGTTTGTCAAAACAGTACTCCTGGACCAGAACTTCTAGATATTCTCATCCAACAGCATCATCGCCTCACCTACTCATTAACATAACTTCTAGCCTTCCAATAACACTAGAACTTCTAGGTTTCCAACTGAACTAGAACTTCTAGGCTCTCTCAACAATCAGAACCTCTAGGATCTCTCAACAATCAAAACTTCTATCCTTCCAGTAACACTAGAACTTCTAGGCTCTCTCAACAATCAGAACTTCTAGGCTCTCTCAATAATCAGAACTTCTAGCCCTCCAGTAACATTGGAACTTCTAAGTTTCCAGCTGTATCAAAACTTCTAGGCTCTCTCAACAATCAGAACTTTTAGGCTCTCCTTTGTTTCCAGCAACCCCAAAACTTTAGCACATCTGGATCCATAACTTCTGGCCTTCCCCATTTCTACTAACATTTTCTTTCTGATTTGCAGCGCGCCTGGGTCATAACTTCTGCTCTCTCTTATTTCTAATCTTTCGGCAACACACTGGCTCTAACTCTTGTCCTCTTATTATTTTTTATCATCACTTTTATTTTCATTAATCACAAACACAAAAAAATACTTTATATTCATATACTTTGCTTTTATTTCTTTTAAAACAAAGACTAAAAACATTTCCTTAAGCAAGTTTATTTCTTCTCTTAATAAAAACAAAACAAATCTATTTTACATTTCAATTCTTGTACATTATTTCAATGTGGTTGTAATAGATAATTAGGACTTTAATTTCTTGCAACCCCCATTTGTAAATTTGTACACCCCATCCCCAAGTGATTGTAATAGCGTAGGATACTTACCTTCCGCAATTTATCGCTTTCATATAAATGCTAGTAATTAGGATTTGTATGGAAAGATAAAATCAATACTCAGAAAGCCCTAATTCAAGATAAATCAAGAATGAAATACAAACACTTACACACTTTACACCTATAGGCTTAACTCCACTTGTTGCCTTATGAAAAATGGTCATGTTATGCATGTGAGGCATCTTAGCAAAAACAATAAAAAAATACAAGATCATAGTCCCTCGATGACACTTCAAATGTTGCCTTACAAATGATCGTAGTCCCTCAAGAGAAATGCTAAGATATCTCACAACATTGATATCATGACTATATGATGACCCACGCCCGTCCCTTTACATCCAAAGATAAGGCTTCTTACCAATCAATGGTAAGATAGCAACATCTAAAGGAGGAGGAAAAGAATAAAGACTTTTGAGTAGGTAGAAACGTTCTTAGTTGCTTGCTCATCTTCAAACACAAACACCTTTTTTAATGCTCCAACACTTTCCATGAAATATTTTCAAAAGTCCAACACTTTGTATACATTCTTATAGAGACGAGAATCATTACAAAGTTAGCCTAAAACAAAGGCACTTTTTCAAGATACTTTCAAAACCCATCCCAAAGCATACTTTCAAACAAAAGCAATGATCTAGCAAGCAACTAAGATCCCATAGATAACTATGGATGAAAAGGGTGCTAACACCTTCACTATTCATAATATACCCCCCGAACTCAAGGAAATCATCTCAAAGGTCTTTCCTGTTCTTTTCACCCTTTCCTTTATTGGATAAAGAAAATTCGGTGGTGACTCTTACTATCTGCAACAATTGCGATAAAATGCAAAACACCCAAGTCAGTTCTCCCACCATGTTACACTTAGGATTTAATTATATTTTCTTCAATTGTTTATGCATAAATGAAAATCCTTAGTGTTTGCATCCCCATTCTTTAACCATCTTGATTGAGTCTTTTGCCAATGAATATTGCAATTGATTCTGAAAGGTCGTGTAATTTTCCAAAATCTCTCTCTTAGATACCATTTCCCCCTTTGAAAGGACTATGTTTTCACCTTATATTTCTAATTAATTTAGATTTTCCTTTGCCTCTAGGATCCCCCCTTCCATATTTTGGGTATTATTTCTTATGTCATTCCTTAAGACTTTCCTTGATCCTTTTAAACTTTTATTTCAACACAAACATTCCCCACCCCTCCACCTTTATGTCTCGCCAGCTCTCAGTTACTGATGAACTTATGATACCCTTGCATACCATTTAGAATAAGAAAATATATTGATCCCTAAATATTGAATTGTTTCTCATAACATTATAGGACAATAATAAAACAATTCCTTATCTAAGCACCATTGAGTACATTTTAGCCAAGTTATGAACCATTTGTCTGATATAAGGAATCTATCCAACCTACTAATCACTGAACCTCAGGTCTAGACCATTTTAACATTATGACATGAAGCAGAATATCTACCAACTTCGCCTTTGATATGGACTTATCAAACTCTTCTATCTCATGCCTTCTAAAAAATAAGTACCCTATTTTCATTCAAATACTTCATTGATCACATTAAAGTCTCCCATCAAGCAAATATTTTCTTCCTTCTTTTCTTATATTCTTGCTACTAATTCCTACCAAATGGTATCTTTTATTTTTCCGCCTCAAGGTGCATAAAAAATAGCTACATGGACTACTTTTCAATCATCCCCCGCTCTCCTTCCAACCATAAGACATATTCCACAACATGTTTTCTCTAAATTGAAACAAGAATGTCGTCCCATATTGCCAAAATCCCTCCTGATCCATATTTTGATGGTTTGAATGCAACATTGAAATCATGGGACCCCCATGTCGTATAAAACAAGGTAATATCAATTAGCCCCAAATTTGTTTCTTGGATACAAATACAATTAGGTTTCAAATTTTGGATTAATTTTTGCACTTATTTTTTCTTAGCCAACCCCTAGACCTCTTATAATATAATTGATCTCCTTAATGGGTGTAATACGGTGGGAGAACTGACTTGGTTGTTTTGCGTTTGATCGCAAATATTGCGGATAGCAAGAGTCACCACCGAATTTTCTTTTATCTAATGAAGGAAAGGGTGAAAAGAACATGAAAGACCTTTTGAGAATTTTTCTTGAGTTCGGGGGGTAGGTTATGAAAAGGGAAGGTGTTAGCACCCTTTTCATCCGTAGTTATCTACAGGCTCTTAATTGCTAGCTCACTTTGAAATGCCTTGCGTTTGTGTAAGTTTGAAAATATTTTGAAAACGCCTAATTTTGGCAAACTTTGAAATGATTCTCGCATTGTTGAGAATGTATATAAAATGTTGGTTTTGAAAAATATTTGTTTGAAAAGGAGTGCTTGGAAAGATGTTTTGAAAATGCCAATGTAAGGCAATTTTGTAATGATTCTCGTATTGTTGAGAATGTATACAAAATGTTTGTTTTTGAAGAATGTTTTAAAAGTGTGAGAAGTGAAATGGTTTTGTTTGTGAGCAAGAAATTACGAGCAATCTACCTACTCAAAAAGTCTCTGTTCTTTTCCTCCTCCTTTAGACAATGCTTTTTTACCATTGATTGATAGAGAGCCATGTCATTAGATCTGAGGAACAGGCGAGGATCATCGTACAGTCATAGAAGACAACTTGTAATACGTTTTAGCAATTGTCGTAAGGGACTAAGATTATTTACCGAAGGCAACATTTAAGGGTCATCGAGGGACTATGATCTTTTAATCGAGGGTCTTTTGCTAAAACATCTCACATTTGAGGGACATGAATGTTTATATCCGAGGCAATAAGTGTGGGTTACCCTAGAGGTGCAAGTGCGCAAAGTGTTTTGTTTTCATGTATATTATCTTTGAATTAGGGTTTTCTATGGTTTGATTTTAGTCTTGTCATGCAAACCCTAATTACCAGCAACAATAAGGAAAGTGATAAATTGCGGAAATTAAATGTGCTACGCTATTACAACACTTTGGGAATGGGGGGTACAATTTGGTAAATAGAGGAAGAAAGCAATAAGGCCATAATTACTATTACAAACCATTGAATATGAATTACAACAATAATACACAAAATGTAAAGAAAAGAAAATTATTTTTAGGGTTTTTGATGGGGAAAAAGGTTTTAATAATTAACCTAATTAGAATAATTAATTTTATTTACAAAAAAGAAGTTAATTAATTATTTAATCAAAACTTAAAATCTAGGTCAATTGAATTTAAGAAGAAAACAAAACCTAAGTCTAAGTAATTTGTTTAGAAAATAGTTTGAATGTTAGTATTAATTTGAAAAATGTTTTACAATGTAAAAGAAAATAATAGAATTTAATTTAATAAAAATAAAATAAAATACTTAAATTGAATTATTTAAGAAAAATATATGTTTTGGTGTTTTTTAGTTTTAATAAAATAAATAGATAAATAAACAAATAATGAAAATATAAAATAAATGGGCTGGGTGTTTATAAGTAAAAAGGATAGTAAAATGTAGTAAACATGGTTAGGCCCAAAAGTGAATTTGTTTGGAATCAGAAAATAAATAAATAAAAAGTTATATGGGCCTGCGTGTGTGTGAGCAAAAAGGGGGTGAGAGTTCAATAAAACAATTCAGGCCCAGAATAAAGTCCAACGCCTATTTTGGATGATGTGTCTGACTTTCTGAGGTATACCATGCACTTGTTTTGGGGTGTGTTGGATGAGATGCTTGATTGATTTGATGGTGAAGGAATGAGGGTGTATGGCGCGCGTGTTGAACTTATATACAATGAATCTGCTGGGAAATAATAAGAAAAAACCAAAAGGGAACCACTGAGGCTCAAACTCAGGTCCCTACACACTAATGCCTTACGCGTGCTTCCTCTGCCACTGGGGTGGCTGTTTCATTCATGTATAAAACAATAACTATTAAATATAAAATAAAATTGTTTCTAAAAGTTTGAACTTCATCTTCAACCTTGCGCGCGTAGTGATGGATAACTCCATGGCCAAAACTATAACTTCTTCATTTCTCAACCATTTTCAAAATTGTAAACATGAAATTTGTTCCATTTTCACCATGAATTCAACCATATAAATAACTAAAGCTGTAAATCAAATATGAACATTAATTTTTGTTGGTACCAAATAAAACCTAATTTTTCCAGAAAGTTTGAACTCAAAATTCGCATCACTCAAGCAATATAAATGAAAACTAAAGGCATGGTTAGCTTCAGGGTTGTGATATCTACAGTTTTTATTCACAAAGTAACCATTAATGATGCTTGTAGAGAGAGTTCAAAGCTGAGAAAAATCACCTCAAAATTGGAAATCGTGTTTGAAGTTTGAGCACTTATGGAGATGTTGTGATGATCTGAATAACTTGAATGGACACCTAGGAAGCTATTGAAATGCTTACTTTGGATTGAGAGGGGTTGAATCTTCCTTTAGAAATCAATGTGCAAAGTTATGTTTTGAAAATGGTGGATGGTGGTGGAGGTGTTACATAAGTGGTTCAAGTGTTTGGATCACATCTATATGGTGTAAGGATTATGTTTGAATGATTGAAATGGAAAATGCACGAGTGATTTGTGTATTTGGAATTCAAAGTCAGAAATGGCAAGTTATGGAGTGTTTGGTGCAATTTCTAATTTCAGGGAGTTTGAGGGAGTTTCAAGGCTTGTGAATTCACATGTTAGGTTGCAGATAACATCTCTATTTATAGGAAAGAGGTTTGGAGGCTTGAAGGGATTATAAATAAGAGATCACATGTTGTGGTATTTAAACTTGTTTTTGAAGCAAAGTTGAAATTCATGGTTTCAATGTGAAGTAAAAGAGTTTGTAGGGTGGTTAACAGGTTGTAGATATGTTGCTTCTTGCTTTGAAATGTTTTAAAGTCAGAAGCAACAATGTATGGGCTCAAAGAGAGTTGACATTATGATTAAAGTCCTTTTCCAAAATGGAAATGTGAACTTTGTCCCTTAAATGGAATGATCAATTGGACAATGGATCAAGCTCTTGGATCATAGCTCAATTAGTTGTGTAAACCTATGATTATGGATAGATTTTAAAGTCAAGAGGCATGCAAAGAAAGATTATGCAGCATAGTAGTGGGATTTTGTTATGTGTTCTTCATGAAGATGTCTTGTAATTCAAGAATGAAAGCTCAACTTCTTCTTCTCGATTCTCCTTGTTCAAGCATGATCTCTTCAAGTTATTGGAAATTTTGGAAAGCTTGAAACATTGTATACAACCTTCATGTTGACCACTTTGGTCAAGACATTAGGTCAAAAATCTGCCTAAACTTGCTAAAATTTTCACTAAGTGTTTTATGAAAAATGTCATGCCTTTATGAGCTTATATCTTCAAATCTAAGAAGTTTTTGGACATCAACCCTAAGGGACAAAGTTGTAGAATTAATCAAGATATACAACTTTTATGTTGAAAGTTTCCCTTGAATCATCTTGCATTTTGGTGAAAAATTATCATGAAGTATTGAAATTATCAAGGTTAAAAACACTTAGAATTTTTCTCTGTCTTTGAAATTTTTTGTTGACTTTTTAAATTTCTTGATTCTTGATGATCAAGTTTGATATTTTTGAATGTCTTGATGAATTTTGATCTTTTAAATTTAATGTTAACCAAAAAGTCAAAGTTTGACTTTTTATGTATTAGTTGACTTTTCATCAGTTGATCAAATTTCAATTATCAATCCATTGATCTTGAGAAATGATTTGAGCCATGAAATTAGGTCAACATGTTGTGTTTGAGTCTTTGAGATCATGTTTTAAGCCATTAGGTCATGTACTAGGTCAAAAGTCACTGATCATTCCTTCTTAGTTAAAACCCTAATTTTGACAAATTTACCCCTTTAATGATTTGAGTGCTTTTATTGAGGCATTATGATCAACCCTTGGTAAATTGATAAATATCACTTCAAAATGTTGATGTTGGCCAAAAATCATGAAGTTTGACTGTATATTGACCACAATTGACTTTTTACCCAATACATCTGATTTTCAATCATCTGAGCAATTGATTGAGCAATTTTTGATGCAAGGCTTGAAACTTGTTATGAGAAATATTGAAGACTTATAATGAACCATGAAATTCATTTTAGGTAGTAAAAGTCCAATTGTCCTTGAGAAAATCAAAACCCTAATTTGGAGGCTCAATGCTTAGGAGCTGAGTTTATCTGATCAAACCCTTGAGAACCCTTGAGAATTTGAGATCTTTGGTGAGAAATGTCTTGAGAATAGAGAGGGGAAATTTTGGGGTACAACAGCTGCCCCTATTTAATATTCTTAAACCTGAAAAGTTAGATTGGCTTGCTTTCCATTTGTGACTTGAGGGTAAAAGATGATTGAACACTTAAGTGCCCAAAAATTTGCACTCGCTTGTGCAAGAAGTAAAACTATTTGTTGATTATGCCGGGAATAGGCTTAAAGACGCCATTTTAAGAGGTGATGGAGAATCATCGAAGATGGGCTTATAGATGCCATCCATAGGTAATTGTTAATAGAACTATCAGAATGAGTTTTCGCTCGATTGTATCTGAAGAAGTATTTGAATAAATCTTTGGTCGATTTAATCTGAGTCAGAAAAGGGTCTATTGAGAGAAGTATCAGAATAAATCTTTGGTCGATCTAATCTGATCAAATAGATGTTTTTTAATCTTTAACTGAGAGAAGTATTAGAAAAATATTTGGTCGATTTAATCTAAGCCAGAAAAAGGTCTACTGAGAGAAGTATCAGAATAAATCTTTGGTCGATTTAATCTGAGCCAGTAGAGGTCTACTGAGATAAGTATCAGAATAAATATTTGGTCAATTTAATTTGAGCCAGTAGAGGTCTTTAAATCTTTAACTGAGAGAAGCATTAGAATAAATCTTTGGTCGATTTAATCTGAGCCAAAAAAGGGTCTACTGAGAGAATTATCAGAATAAATCTTTGGTCAATTTAATCTGAGCCAACAGATGTCTTTAAATCTTTAACTGAGAGAAGTATCAGAATAAATCTTTGGTTGATTTAATCTGAGCCAGAAAAAGGTGTACTGAGAGAAGTATCAAAATAAATCTTTGGTCGATTTAATCTGAGCCAGCAGATGTCTTTAAATCTTTAACTGAGAGAAGTATCAGAATAAATCTTTTGTCAATTTAATCCTAGCCAGAAAAAGTTCTACTGAGAGAAGTATCAGAATAAGTCTTTGGAAGATTTAATCTGATCCAGCAGATGTTTGAAGGGAGTGTCTATCATGTAGATATTTGTCCTTGTTTTGTTTCAGGGAGTGACCTACAATCTATTTTAAGGATTTCGATGATATCGGTTCGTTGATTGATCTTTCCTGAAAAGGTAAAGAGTTAGTTGTATGCAATGTTATGATGTATGAAATGCATTGTGTAATGATGTTCTCAAAATAAATGAGATTGTGCTATATGCGTTTCGTATGCATATGCTATGATATATGAATGTGCAATGTTGTTGAAGTGTATTTGTTTTGGAAAATAAATCCCTGACTATTGTTGGGGATGAAGAGTATGTGTATCTTCAATCTTGTCTAGAATGCTTCTGCCGGGGATTCCTGGTTACTTGTTTGAGGAAAACCTGTAGGGGATGTATTGATTTCTGTTTCAGGAGGATAAAGTTAACTGGTATTTGGTCGGATTCCAAGCTTTGCAGCAACTTTCTGGGGATAATGATGACTTTACTGGGGAGAAGAATTTTGTCAGCGATTTGTAGTAGTCTGAGGAATATACTTGAGTTGGGGAATTTGTAGTCTGTTGGGGAAATAAACCCTGTTGGGGAGATAAACCCTTGTTGATGGAGAAGTGCTCTGCTGAGGAAACAAACTCTCTTTGGGAAATTGATTCTACAAGGTCTTTTTTTTTCCAGTTTTGGAGGACCAAACTCAGTTGGGAAAGAGAATTTCCATGAAATACTGATTGGGAACTCCATAGGTTGGTGATATTGTCGGGAAATGGATTATACTCCTTTATTTGCTAGAGTGGTCTATCGGGGAGATTTTAGGGAATGTACCCTTATTTGTTAAGATTACTCTGTGGGAGATAATCTCATAGAAGTGGCTCTGGCGACTTCACTAGGGATAACCTTATGAAAGGGATTCAATGGGGATTTATGGACAGGTTGAGTGTCATCCCAGCTCCTAGAATTTTGAGTAAATTCTTATTCCTATTCTTATTTATTTGTTAGCAGTTAATCATGTCCATATGCATATACTCATTCAGTTTTAGTCATCGGACGTTTTTGTAAACAAAACAGAAAGAGCAAAAAGTATGGACTTTAAACTATATTTGTATTGATAATTTGCCTATAAATAGGCGATTTTGTACAAAGAGACGGAAATCCTAGTAAGAGGAAGTTGTCATAAAATGGAAAGAGTATAAAGTGAAAATAAATATAGCCATGTGGAAGTGATCTCAATGGGTTCTAATTCCGCTATTGCCCCTATGTCTTTGAACATCTCTTCTCTTTCCGTCAGAAGAAGTTGATTGCACTGATCTTGTACCATTTGATCTTTTGATCTTGGTAATAAAACTGGCTATAAGTGATCCAACGGGACATAGTCGTACACTTTAATCCCTAACTTTTTCCTGGACCTCCCTTTTGGGATTTCAGTCCACCAGGATACCCCTTTTTTCCCAATCCTCCCTTTCAGGTTTTCAACTTATCGGGTGTACAATCTTTTGTATATATCCCTTATTTTTCCCGAACCCTTTTGGTTCGTCGGGATGCCCGTATTTTTGCCTAGGTATGTCAACCTAGCGGGTCATTCTTATGCATAGTATTTTTTGACTATGTCCGTGTTCACAGGATGCGGGAAACCTTTACCACCTATGGTGGTTAATATCACAACACTGCCTGAGAATACTTTCTTGACAATAAATGGCCCTTCATAGGTAGGAGTCTATTTGTTCCTGGGACCGTCTTGCGGCAGAATGATGCACTTTATTACCAAGTCACCAGCCTGGTATACCCAATGTTTGATCTTCTTATTGAAAGCTTTGATCATACACTTCTGGTACATCTGACCATGACAAACAGCAACAAGCCTCTTTTCATCAATCAAATTCAACTGATGAAACCTTGTATGAATCCATTCGTCTTCATCTAAGTCTTCTTCTTTCATAATCCTTAGAGAAGGGATTTGAACTTCGACAGGCAAGACAACTTCCATTCCATAGGCCAAAGAGAAAGGGGTTGCCCCAGTTGATGCTTGCACCAAAGTACGGTAGCCATGAAGAGAAAATGGTAGCATCTCATGCCAGTCTTTATAGGTCACTGCCATCTTTTGCACAATCTTCTTTATATTCTTGTTGGCAGCTTCCACTGCGCGATTCATCTTAGATCTGTATGGAGAAGAGTTACGATGCTTTATCTTGAACTGCATGTAGAGTTCAGTGATCATGGCATTGTTAAGGTCGGTTCCATTTTCAGTGATGATTCTCTCAGGGGTACCATACTGGTAGATGAGGATATGCTTGATGGACTGGGCCACGGGGTTCTTGGTAACCAAGGCAAATGAAGTTGCTTCAACCCACTTGGTAAAGTAGTCTATGGAGACAAGAATGAAACGATGTCCATTAGAGGCAGTAGGTTTGATTTCTCCAATCATATCGATTCCCCACATTGCAAATGGCCAAGGGTAAGTCATGACATCAAAAGGTATTAGAAGCACATGAACTTTGTCAGCGTAAATTTGGCACTTATGACAGGTCCTCTAGTGGTGATGACAATCAGTTTCCATGGTCGAAAAATAGTAACCAGCTCTCAGAATCTTCTTGGCCATAGTATGTTCGCTAGAATGAGTACCAAAGATACCTTCATGCATATCCTCCATGATCTTCTCTGCTTCCTTCTTATCCATACAACAGAGCAAAATTGAATCATGGTTGCACTTGTATAAGATCCCATTGCTCAGGAAGAACTTGGCTGAGAACCTCTGCAGGAATTTCTTGTCATTGACTGACGCCCCTTCAGGATACTCTTGAGCTTCAAGATATCTTTTTACTTCATGGAACCAAAGCTTCTCCTCTACACCATCAATGTCAATCTCATAGCAGTGCGCTGGTTCGTCAAATCTTTAGATAGTAATTCGGGGAGAATCGTTGTCCCATCTGACCTTGAAAAAAGAAGACATGGTATCTAAAGCATCTGCCAACTGATTTTCTTCCCTCAAAATATGTTCAAAGGTAACCTCTTCAAACTACGGGATCAAGGTTAACATAAGTTATTTGTAAGGGATAAAATTTGGATGTTTTGTATCCCATTCTCCATTTACTTGACTGACCACCAAAGCTGAGTCTCCATATACACTTAAGAACTTGATTGTCTAGTCAATAGCATCCTTAAGACCCAAGATGCACGCTTCATACTCGGCCATGTTGTTGGTACATTCGAAGCAAAGTCTGGCAGTGAAAGGCGTATGGAAATCTTTGGGGGAAATAATCACAGCACCAATTTCATTTCCCAGTGTGTTGGAAGCTCCATCAAAAACCATAGTCCATTGGGATCCTTGCTCAGGTCCTTCGTATAGTCCAGGCTTTTCACAATCTGCAATTAACATGATATTCTCGTTTGGAAATTCAAAGTTCATACATTAGTAGTCATCTATAGCTTGATGTTCCAAATGATCCTCCATCACACTTCCTTTGATTGATTTTTTGTGTAGTGTACTGGATATTGTATTCAGTTAAGATCATTTCCCATCGGGCTATCCTTCCGGAGAGAGCTGGCTTCTCAAAGATGTACTTGATGGGATCCATCTTAGAGATCAATAGAGTGGTATGGGTCAATATATACTATCTTAATTGGTGAGTAGCCCATGCCAAAGTACAACAAGTTTTCTCGAGCAATGAATATCTTGTTTCACAGTCGGTAAACTTTTTGCTAAGGTAGTATATTGCATCCTCTTTTCGACCAGACTCGTCATGCTGCCCCAACACACACCCCATTGAATTCTCTAACACGGTTAAGTACATGATCAGAGGTCTTCCTTCAACTAGTGGAAATATGATTGGAGGTTCTTGAAAGTACTCTTTGATTTTTTCAAAAGCTATTTGACAGTCATCATTCCATATTACCACTTGATCTTTCTTCAACAGTTTGAAGAGTGGCTCACAAGTAGCAGTCAGGTGAGAAATGAATCGAGCAATGGAGTTTAGTTGTCCTAGAAAAAATACAACCTCCTTCTCAGTACGAGGAGCTGGAATTTCTTGGATAGCTTTGACTTTGGCGGGACCCATTCAATTCCTTTTCCACTGACAATGAAGCCTAGGAGCTTACCAGACCTTACCCCGAAGGTGGATTTGTTGGGATTCAACCTCAGCTTGTACTTCTCCAATCTTTCAAATAGCTTGTGCAGATGATCAATGTGCTCTTCCTCAGTTTGTGATATGGATATCATGTCATCAACATAGACTTCTATCTCATGATGAATCATATCATGAAATAAAGCCACCACAACCCTTTCATAAGTTGCGTCTGAATTCTTCAGCCCAAAAGGCATGACCTTATAACAGAAGGTGCCCCACTGTGTGATAAAGGTAGTCTTCTCCATGTCTTCGGGCGCCATTTCGATTTGGTTGTACCTAGAGAAGCCATCCATGAAGGAAAATACCTTGTGTTGAGCAGTGTTGTCAACCAAGACATCAATATGCGGTAGGGGAAGTCGTCTTTGGGGCTTTCCCTATTCAGATCTCTGTAGTCTACACACATATGGACCTTACCGTCTTTCTTTGGCACTGGAAAAAAATTTCAACCCATTGGGGATACGATGTTACTTCCAAGAAACCTGCATTGAACTATTTCATTACCTCCGCCTTGATTTTCTCGGACATATTAGGGCGCTTGCAACGAACGTTTTGTTTGATCGGAGAACAAACTTCTTTCATTGGCAGTTGATGAACCACGATATCAGTATCGAGCCCTGGCATGTCTTCATATGACCAAGCGAATACCTCAAGATAGTCATGAAACATCTGAACTAATTTGCTCTTTACACTGTCTTCTAAGTTGGCGTCGATCTTGACTTCTTTCTTATCTGGCTCAGTATCCAAGTTTATCACTTCAACATGTTCTTTGTGCAGTTGGATAGCCTTTTCCTCTTGTATCAGGAGTCTGGCGAGTTCTCCAGGCATCTCACAATCTTCTTCATCTTTGTCTTCGACTTGATAGATTGGATTCTTAAATTCATAGATGGAAATAGCAGAATTGTTGTCAATAAGATCCGGAGTGGATGTGGATCTACAAATGTGTGTGTGTGTGTGCATGTAAGGTCACATGGCTATTTGAAAATGCAATAAAGTGAAAAGAAAGACAGGGAATGCAAAATTATCCAATATTTCCATTGAATGAGCATATGATATATGAAATGACAAACCCTTAACAAATGGGCCATTGTGCCCCGGGCAAGGCACATGGTTTAAAGTCATTTTTAAAGGAAATTATACAAACAAACTTCTTAAAGAAATAAAAATAGGAAATATCAATTACTCCTGGCTGAAGGAGATTGAGATAAAGTCTTTGGTATTCCAGTTGTTGAGTCCACTGTCAGCAGTTGGGAATATCCAGTCGTCAAAGCCACCATCACTATCCATGTCTTCCAGTGCATTGACTTCATTGTTGCTAATACAAAGAGGTGGTCCACCAGCACGAGCACGTCGAACCTCTTTTTGAGCCTTTGAAGTAAAACCCAATCCAAATTTTTCAGATTTGTAGGGGATGTCAGGAAGTTGTCCTCAGATAGTGCAGCCTCCATCTTCTACAACCGCCTGAGCATCCTTTAGAGAAGCCATTTTTGGTGTATCCTTTACAATCTTGGGAGCAACAAGAGTAGAATTAGAAACAACAATCATTGGAGGGATTACTTCAAATGCTTGGCAGTGGGTTTCAATGAATTCACCATCCATTTCAATTTATTTAAAAGAATTCAGATGATTGACCATATATTCTTCCTCTCCGCAGACTATGACTATCTTCCGTTTCACCGGATATTTCAGCATTTGATGTAATGTAGAGGTAACCGCACCTGCCCCATGAATCCGTGGGCGTCCGAGCAAGCAAGAATATGTCGGGCAGATATCCATCACATAAAGAGTTTAATTGAAGACTTGGGACCCCACCTTGATCGGGAGATCAACCTCTCTGTGGACCATTCTTTTCGAACCATCGAAGGCTCTTACCACAATATCGTTGGGTTTTAGCACCAGCCCTTCACAGTCCAGTCTATCCAAAGCACCTTTAGGTAGAACATTGAGGGAGTACCCATTATCTACTAACACATGCGCTAGAGTGGTGCCTTTTCATTCAATAGAGATGTGGAGATCTTTGTTGTGATTCTTCCCCTCCAGAGTCAAGTCTGCATTAGAAAATCCTAAACCATTATCAGCAGTTAGGCTTGCAACATAGTTCTCAAACTGATCAGTAGTGGTTTCTTATGGAACATGGGCATTCTTCAAGAATTTCAACAAAGCTTGGTCATGTGCGTCAGAGCATAACAACAAGGACAATATGGATATCTTTGAGGGTGTCTTCCCCAGTTGCTCAACTATTTTGTAGTCACTTTTTCAGACGGTCGTCATAATTTCTTCCATCTCTTGTCTTGATGGGTCTTCAATTGTCACATCTTTGGTGGGTGCCTCCGTCAGGGCAGGCTCATTAACTTTCTCTTTTCCACGGGCAGTGGTAGTTGGCCCAACAGCAGGAATGAAAACAGGTGGTATTATAGTTGTTGGAGGAGAGATCTCCGGAGAGAAGACCCTTCATGTCCTAGTGACCTTACTTGTTCCAGCAATGTTTGTAATTTCATGCTCTTTATTTTCACTAATCCATGGCTCTTGCTTGACACCATGATAATAAACTTTTGCCTCATACTTCCAGGGTACGACTTTGTCAGATTAATTGGGGACTGGCCCCGGTGTAGTGATAATTAGGGGAGCCACTCTTGGCTCAGTAGAAATCCTTATAGGCCCTTTAGAGGTGATCCTAATAGGAGTATTTTAAATGGTGATTATGGAAAAATCTTGAGGTATACTTTTAGGTAAACTCTTCATGGATGGAGTTTTCTCGAACATAATTTCATGGCTATCAATCAGGTGTTGGATACCTTTCCTCAGCCACATAGAACCATTAGTTTGGCAAGCACAATGGTAACAAATTTCAGGGCAGCCAGGAAATAAACTAGCTCTCAGCAGATTCTTCTTAATTGTCAATAATGGAGTAGTCAAATCATCGATGGTGGAAACAAAGGAGACATCATCAACAACATTAACACTTTTACCATGACTTGGCATGGGTGCGGTAATCACATTAGGAGTTTGTGGCGGGTCAAACTCAATCAATTTGTTATCAATCAAATCTTGGATCTTGCTCTTTAAGGCCCATCAATCATTGGTATCGTGCCCAGAGCTATTGGAATGATAGGAACATTTTGCATTTGGGTTATATTTTGGAGATGAAGTATTGGGGTTTTGAGGAGGATTCCTCAATGTTACCGAATTTTCCTTCAACAGATGTTGTAAAGCTTGAGACAGTGGCATGTCGATTCTAGTGAATTGCCTCCTCGGGGCATCAGGCCTTTGTTGATTGTTCGATTGTTGTAGTCGTTGAACTGGGGTCGGGTTTGAAATCAATACAGCTCCTATTGACTGATGACGATCACGCTTAATATGAATCCTTTGTTTGTAAACATCGTTAGTTTCCTTCTTACCAATGAATGGGCTTTTCACAACATTGGAGGTTGAGGCCATTTGGATCTTTCCACTTTTTATTCCACTTTCAACTTGCTCTCCAGTCAAAATCAACTCAATAAACCCTGAAGAAGAACTCCAGATTAGCAAATTAAAGAATGGGTCAGTCAAGGTTCCCATGAACATGTCCACTAATTATCTGTCAGTTAAAGGGGGTTGCACCCTTCCATCCAAGTCCCTCCACTTTTGAGCATTCTCTTTAGAACCTTCATTTGAACCCATAGTCATATTCTGCAACTACACGCGACTTGGTTCTAGGTCAACATTGTACTGGTATTGTTTGTAGAAGGCAATAGCCAGATCCTCCCAGGTGTGGATATTAGTCCCTTCAAGTTGATAGAACCATTCCAACTATGTTCCAAATAAGCTTTCTTTGAAGAAGTGCACCCATAACTTTCTATCGGCGGTGTGTGGTTGAATCTTAGGAACATAAGACCTTAGATGCATCTTTGGACAGGAGACCTCATCGTATTTGGAGAAGATAGGAACCTTAAATTTGTGGGGAATGACCAACCCAGGTACCAAACCTAAGTCTCCAAAGTCTAAACCAGGAACTGTTTGGATCTCTACAGCCTTAAGTCGGTCTTCCAACTGTTTGTATTTCTCATCCGGCAGTGGATACTGCTCTTCGGAATAGTCTTCGTCCTCAGTAATCTGGTTATTTCCACCCCCAGCCCGGGTGCTTCTAACATCCTCGTCTTGATTGTCTTCCTCCTCAGAAGAAGTCTCTTCTATTTAAGCCAGTCGGGCGGGTCCCTTGAACCTTCTTCCCATGTTGAGAATAAAAACCCATTTCTTGGTCTTCTTTTTGGTGACAAGAAGTGCCATCATCTCTTGCTGACCTTTTTCTAGGTTGAGGAGAGTCTCTTGGAATTATGCATGTTGAGTTTGCAGATCTTTGACCGTTTGCTCTAGAGCCATCTTATACTGAAATAAATAGTAAAAGATGAGGAAACCTGTATCGGAAAACCTACTTATGATATGATGCATGCTATGTGGATGCAATGTTTTCAAGGACCTTAAGAGATTTAAATTTGCTAGCCAAAAAGGAAACAGGAACAACAATTGAATTAATAAATTCAAGAGTTACAATTTCCCCTTGGGCTTACAATGAGTAAAGCAAAAAGGTCTCAAGAAGACAACAAAATGAACTCCTAAAACGAAAAGCTCAAGTCTCCCATGGACGCTTCCTCTTTGGTGCAATGTATGCATTCAGGCTTCCCTCCTCATGAAGTTTCCTTGTGAGCTCCAACACTTTCTTCTCGCTTGTGTAGAATCAACCTTCAAAGGTGTCTCATTCCCTCTTGAGTTGAATCCACGATCTCTGCAATTCCTCGAGGTCGATAGGCATATCAGGATGGAGAATGGTATAAGGAATGTCTCCCTTAGCAACATGCTCCACAACTATTGTTAGGATAACTGGATATGGCATCATGATACTTTGAGCACGAGCTCGTACCCATTTTAGATAAGGCTCAAGAAAGGTGGCATTCTTATGCCCCAAAATCTTTGCTATCAACCTTGCTTACCATGTCCCAAGAATGTAGAAACCTTCAATGATAACCTTGGACATCGTTCTTGTAGTCAAATATAATACCATGGATAAGTGTATCATGAGGACCATCTCTTCGAGCATAACCAAATTGTTGTAGAGCCAGAGAAGGGTTATAAGTAATGCCTCCCCTAATTCCCAAGAGTGGAACATTAGGGAACTACCCACAATGGTCGATAATAGTAATGTCCTCTTGAGATCGAGAGCACCAATGGATATCTGAATGAGAAAGCGACATTAAACCACCTCAAGCCTTGTTCATTCTTCAATACTGGTCGAGGAAGGTGAAAAATAAACCACCTAGATAGCAACAAAGTGCAACACATAAGAGCCCCTCTCTTCTTCATGGTGCGAGTGTGAAGACAATGTAGAATGTCTCCAAGCAAAGTAGGAACGGGGTTACGAGTAAGGAAAATTTTGACAACATTCACATCCATGAGTTGGTAAGGGTTAGGAAAAAGAACCAACCCATAGATTAGAAGAGCCAAGATCTCCTCAAAATCTTGTAAATCTATAGCATCCCAAAATAGGCGAGCCTTCTCCATCAGGAATTTATACAAAAAGCCTTTGACCCCACTTCTTGTCTCCCAATTAGCTACAATGTGAGAACTCTTCAAATGTATGGCCTAAGCAATAACTTCAGGCTTTAGAGTTTCCTCTAAACTGGTGAATGGTATTTGATCAAGAACTGGTACTCCCAATAGTTAAGAGAACTCTTCCATTGTGGGCACTAGTTGATAGTCAGGAAAGGTGAAACAATGATGTATAGGGTCAAAGAACTGAAAGAGCACCCTCATCATGTCTTCTTCAAAGCTTGAGGTAACCAGATTGAGAAGTTGACCTTATCTTTTAGTGAATGGAGAATTTTCAAGAACCCTTGATGCTAACTCTTTGAGTTGAGGAGGCACCCTTACGAAGTTGATTTGAATGGTATTTATGTGAGTGGAAGCCATATCCTATAAAATAAAATAAAGATAAATCCCTAGGTCCTTGAAATGGTTAGTGAAAATGCTATGGCATGATGTCATGATGTTATGCTTGATCAAATAATCATACACAAACAAAGCACACAAGGTCTTATGTTTAGGCTTGCATGGAGTTTATAGGTAAATACCCTCTTGAAGTTTTAGTTGGTTCAACCTATCCTAAAGAAGTAACCGGGTTCTAGGAGCCTCAATATCACTGATCTTTCTTCATCGTATATTGTTTTAGCTCAAGCATCCAAATTGCGGTTAAAATATCCTGAAAGTCCGATCTCAATGAGTGTAGTATCGAGTATCAACCAACTTTAGTCTTGCACCAAAGCCAGCTATCTCATTACTTTCTAATGGCCAAGTTGTTCAACTAAGGTTCTACGGTCAGTTAGTGCTTTATGACACCACACATCGGCACCGTATTATCCTTGACTGGACTCAAGGGACACCGGTACCAACAAATGTGTCACACTAACGTAGCCATCATTTCAACCATGTCGATATTATGCCGCATAGTCCCCACAACTATTGCTACTTACCTAATATGCCCCAGATTCGGGTATAGGATCTATACAAGAAATAAACCCAAGCATAACACACAAATGTAAAGAAAACAAGGAAAACAAGTAAAGCAAATAAAGGTGATCTAGCTCTTAAGATAACCCAACTTTTAGTATTCCCCAACAGAGTCGCCCGTTCTGTAATATGGTGGGAGAACTGACTTGGTTGTTTCGCATTTGATTGCAAATGTTGCGGATAGCAAGAGTCGCCACCGACTTTTCTTTTATCCAATAAAGGAAAGGGTGAAAAGAACAGGAAATACCTTTTGAGAATTTTTATTGAGTTCGGGGGGTAGGTTATGAAAAGGGAAGGTGTTATCACCCTTTTCATCCGTAGTTATCTACAGGCTCTTAATTGCCAACTCACTTTGGAATGCCTTGTGTTTGTGTAAGTTTGAAAATATTTTGAAAATGCCTAAGTTTGGCAAACTTTGCAATTATTCTCGCATCGTTGAGAATGTATAAAAAATGTTGGTTTTGAAAAATATTTGTTTGAAAAGGAGTGTTTATAAAGATGTTTTGAAAATGCCAATGTAAGGCAATTTTGTAATGATTCTCATATCGTTGAGAATGTATACAAAATGTTTGTTTTTGAAGAATGTTTTGAAAGTGTGAGGTGTGAAATGGTTTTGTTTGTGAGCAAGCAATTACAAGAAATCTACCTACTCAAAAAGTCTTTGTTCTTTTCCTCCTCCTTTAGATAGTGCTTTTTTACCATTGATTGGTAGAGAGCCATATCATTGGATGTGAGGGACATGCGAGAGTCATCGTACAGTCATAGAAGGCAACTTGTAAGATGTTTTAGGAATTGTCGTAAGGGACTAAGATCATTTACCGAAGGTAACATTGAAGGGTCATCGAGGGTGTTGTACCCCAAAATTTTCCCTCTCATTTCATTAACATTTTCTCACCACAAGATCCTTGGAGCTCAAGATCAAGTTAGGGTTGGCTCTACTCAAGACTCCTCCTTGCACTGTTGACCCAAATTAGGGTTTGAGTTTGCACAGGGATGTTTTGACCCAAAAGTCCCAAAGTGACTTTCATGCTTCATGTTGGACTTACAAGTTTATCCATACCAAGTTTCAAGCCTTGATTCCAATCTTTGCCCAGTCAATTGGACAGTTGACCTAGAAATCAACTGTATTGGGGGGGAAAAGTCAACTGTGGCCAATTGACAGTCAAACTTCATGATTTTTGACCCACATCAACATAATGAACTCATATGAACCATTTTGTCAAGTTTGGATCACAATTCCACAAGAAATTTGATCAGATCACCAAAAGGGCAAAATGGTCATTTTTAGGGTTTTGACTGCACAAAGGAAATTTTTGACTGTTTGACCTAACCAATGGCAAACCAAGTTCACATATGGACTCAAGGACTCAATGGCATTGTCTTGACACATTCAACAAGTTCAAAAGATCTCAAAAGCACAGGATTGACAAATGAATTTTCCAGTCAACTGATCAAAATTTGACTGTATACTGAAAAGTCAAACTTTGACTTTTTGGTCAAAATCAAGTGCCAAGATTCATTTTTCATCAAGACATGTCAAATTATGAAACTTGTTCATCAAGAAACCCAAAATTGCAAATTAGGGTTTAAAAATGAAGAAATTTCATAACTTAGAAATTTTCTAAGTTATAAAATTTCCTTATTTTTCCGAACTTTGTCCCATTTTTTCACCAAGATGCAAATGGATTCAAACAAAACTCAAAACATGAAAGTTATAGTACATTGCAAAATCTACAACTTTTATTCACAAAGTTTTCTCAAAGGAATCTTGTAGCTCAAGTTATTATTTTTGGAATAGGGGTGCAAAACATTTTCAACTTAGAAAAATTTTGACCTATTCTAGGCAGGATTTTTGTCCAACTTCTTGGCCATTTTTCACATGCTTCCACTTGGAGTTTCAATTTTAATTACAAAGATGGATTGTAGTACACATTCCAAGCTTTCCAAATTGTCCAAGAACTTCTCAAACACCCTTGTGGTTAGGGAGAATCGAATTTGCAAAGATGGGCAAAAGTCACTTTTGTTCATAGCCAAATACATGTTCATAACATTTGCATTTTCAACTCAGCATGGTTTATGTAAGCTTGCAGGCCTCTAACCCTTTTCACACTCAATAATTAAATTCCAAACCATTGTGTTCAAGCATTATTTTGTGCATTTGGTCATTACACATGAAATTATCCCTTAAATAGAAAAAGCACATTTGCCATTTTGATAAAGATACACTTTATGTCAAATACCATATCCAAGAGGTACAAGTCAGATCTTTGGGGAACAAGTTTGTAGGCAAATCCCACTGATCAAGAGCAAAGTATGCAGCATGCTTGAGAACTTGGTACATGCCTATATCACAAGTTGACATCTCCTTGCTTACATGGGAAGAAAACTTGCAAACTCACTCCAATCTCTCATTCTTGTGACAACCAGCTAAAGCAGACTTTGCAAACATCTTTCACACACCCTAATTGACCTAAAGCACGATTGAACCACATCCCAAACCTCCTCATTCATCAAAACACCATTTTTCTGCAAGAAACAGGGCATCCCTGCAGATTGAGTTGCACAACTCAGTTTGCTCGTGCGTTTTGGACAAAGCTTGTTCGAACACACTCCCTACCATCCATTGAAGCTATCCCAAGCCCTAGATACAAACTGTAACATCCCTAACCCCTATTGCCATTTTCATTTTTTCAGTTGTGCAGGTGAACTTCCATAGCACGATTCATAGTGATTCAAAGCAAGCTAGGTGTTGGAGAAGCATCCTTGGACTTCAGGCAAGCTGTACCAAAGCTCAAACTCCATTGGAGATACCTCCATTGTTGTACACGACTCAAGCTGAAACAGTTAAAAACATGAACTTCTATCTCTCAATATAGGAAGAGTTAGGCTTAGGTTTGTGAATGAAACATGTTCTCCTCATAGCCCTGAAGCCATCCATGTATTTACTTTTCATTTATATTGAGTGTGCTGTGAGAATTTTGGCCATGAACATTGGAGAAAATTTAGGTCAGAAATTGGGGATGAAGAAATTCTCCCTCGTTTCTTAGAGTTAGGTCAAGTTTTTTACATGTTTGAACTCGTGATTTAATGCTCTACATTGTTTATGTTATGAGTTTTGGCTAAAAATCAATGAATCAGGAGTTAGTGTTGAACAAGGAAGGGCGCGCGTTTTCTGTTTCAAATGGCTGGAGGTTGAAGACAGAGTTGACTTGGGCTGGGCCTGAGTCAACTTGCTGTTTGCACCCCTTTTTTAGTTTTGCACCCCCTGGCCCATTGTGTGAAATCTTTATCATTTTTGACTTTTTATTTTTTATTCTGATTTCATATTTTTTGCTTAAACATAAAAAATCCCAAAATTATTTTTTCACATTATTTTACATTTTTTTGGCATTTATTTGCTTTATTAAACATGTATGTGTAAATAAATATATATACTTTCTATTTAAAATCCTAGAAAATAATACAAAAATACATATTTTTCAATTATTATTTTTTGTTTACATTTTGAAAACATTTTCTAAAAATCTACCTTTTTGTAAATATTTAATATTTTATTTTGGTATATATTTAGTATATTTAATATATAATATAAATACTTATACATATTTTATTAAATATTTAGGACAAAAATATGAAAATAATACATTTTTATTTTTATTAATATATGACATCAAAAATACTTTTTTACAAAATACTTTTTTTATTTTTGTATATAATTAACAAATATTGTATATAATTAATAAATAAATATTATTTATTTAAAACTAGGGTTTTGCCCTAAACCATAAGAATATTCAAAAATTGACCTTTTTTTATTTTTGTTTATATTTCACATTGAAAAATACTTTCTCATACATAAAAAATCCTTTTTGTGCATAATACATTTTATATATTTATTATATTTGTTTAAATATTGTACAATTTAATATTTGTCTATTCAATATGTATTAATAGTTTTAGATTTAATTTCTTTCTAAATATCCCCCCATTCAAACATTTGTACCCCCATCCCTATAATCATGTTGTAATAATTTAGGACTTTAAATTTCCGCATTTAAAAGCTTTCAAATTATGCTATGATAGACTTAGGGTTTGTATGCAAATCAAATAACAAATAGCTTGACCTAATTCAAGACAAAAAAGCATGAAAATGGACAACACCAATCACACATGCACCCTTAGGGTTACTCCACTTGTTGCCTTCAAAAATGGGCCATGTTGCATGTTGAGTGTCTTTGGCAAAACAAAACAAATCAAATGATCATAGTCCCTCGATGACGCTTTCTCAAGTTGCCTAAAAAATGATCAAGTCCCTTAAAGGAAAAATTGCCAAAGACACTTGGCACTATTGCATTCATGGTCTAAACGATGACCCGCGCCCGTCCCGTTAACATCCTAACACAAGATTGTCCACCAAATACAATGGTGGAACAATACTGTTAAAAGGGTTAAAACATAGGAAAGATCTTTGAGAAATTTAGGGTAGATAGCTCTTGGTTACTTGACCAACTTGCAAAACAAATCCTTGCCATTTTTCAAAACACACATCACAACACAATTTCAAAACAAACTTTCAAAACATTGAAAACTTTTTAAAAGACAAATACACCTTTGTATACATTCAAACATGGATCATTACAAAGGTTGCCACAACAAATGGCCTCTTTTCAAAACCTCTTTCAAAATCACACACAAAGCACCATTTCAAACAATTGAAAGCACCATTTCAAACAATTGAAAATGCAAGGCAAGTGATCTAAAGCAAGTAACTAAGAGCCCATGGATAACCATGGATAGAAAGGGTGCTAATAACTTCCCTTTCTATAATCTACTCCCCGAACCCAAGAAAACATCTCAAAGGTTTTTCCTGTGCTTTTTAACCTTTCCTTAGGATAAAATAAAAAGTCGGTGGCGACTCTTGCTCAACCGAAACATTTGCAAAAACAAACGCAAAACCAAGTCAGTTCTCCCACCGTATCACAGAACTGGCGACTCTGCTGGGGAATAATTTAAAAGTGGAGTAACCTTAGGGCTTAGATCACCCTTTTGCATGACCAATTGTTTGTTTTGATTGCTTTAAATTTTGGTTCTCTTGTTTGGGCTTGAAATCCTACACCCGGATTTGGGAAACATTCATAGATAGCAATACGTTGTGGAAACTGTGCGGGGTATACCGACACGGTTGAAGCAATAGCTATATTAGTGTGACATATTTGTGAGTACCGGTAACCCTTGAGTTCAATCAAGGAGAGTACGGGGCCGCTGAGTGATGTCACTAAGCACTAATGACCTAGAACCTTACTTGACCATCTTGGCATTTTATTAGGGGTAGTGAGATGACCGGCTTTGGTGCAGTCCGAAGTTGGTAGATACTCGATACTACACTCATTGAGGGTTGTTTTCTTGGAATATTTTGGTCGCTAGTTAAGTGGCTAAACCAAAAAAATGAACATAGAAAACAATCCAGTGATATTGAGCTCCTTATAACCCGGTTACTATTTATAGGACAGGTTTTTAAGCCAACTACACTCAAGAGGGTACTTACCTATGAAACCCCATGCAAGCCTGGAACTAGGGTTTTGTGTGATTTGCTTATACATATGTTTGTGCATACATCATGAACATCATAAAGCATCATATGCATCCACTAACCATTTCAAGGGTTTGGATCTTCATCTTTGTTCTTGTTTTGTAGGTCATGGAAATTCTTCGCAGGAAAACTATCCAAGTTAACCTTGTGAGAATCCCTCCTCAACTCAAGGAGCTTACATCCAGAATTCCAGAAAGCTCTCTCTTTAGTGAAAGACATGGTAGACTGCTCCGCTTAGTCAACACCAGCATTGAAGAGGACATGGTGAAAGTGTTGTTCCAATTCTTTGACCCCCTTCACCACAGTTTCACATTCCCCGATTACCAATTGGTGCCTACTTTGGAGGAATTTTCTCAACTCCTGAGAATTCCTATTCTTAATCAACTACCCTACAACGGTACGGAAAAAGAACCAAAGCCTGAAGATGTTGCTCAAGCACTACACTTGCAACCATCTGACATCAAGGGGCATTGGGAGACTAGAAGTGGTGTCAAAGGCTTCTTGGCAAAATTCTTGTTTGAGAAGGCACAAGAGTGTTGGAATTCTTTGGATCTGCAAGCCTTTGAAGAGATTGTGGCACTCCTCATTTATGGGTTGGTCTTGTTCCCAAATCCTGACCAGCTTGTAGATGTCAATGCTGTCAAGATTTTCCTATCCAGGAATCCCATACCTACATTGCTTGGGGACATCCTCCACTCATTTTACACATGAACAATGAGGAAGAGAGGTGTTCTCATGTGCTGTACTCCTCTCCTTGCAAGGTGGTTTATTTCTCACCTTCCACAATCTGTTTTGAAGAATGACCAAGGCTTAAGGTGGTCACAACGATTGATGACCCTCACACATTCTGATGTACATTGGTGTTCTTGGTCCAGAGAAAATGTCATCATCGTCGATCGTTGTGGTGAGTTCCCTAATGTTCCATTACTTGGCATTAGGGGAGGCATTACCTACAACCCTTGTCTAGCTTTGAGACAATTTGGATATGCACGGAAGGATGGCCCTCATGACATGCTGATTCCTGACCTAGTTTTTGACTTCGACAACGATGCGCAAGGACTTCGCCAAAGATTCATTAGAGCTTGGAGGATGCCTAACAAGGTAGATAGCAAGACACTGGGGCACAAAAACTCCATCCCTCTTGAGCCTTACCTCAAGTGGGTACGAACCCGAGCCCAGAGTCTTATGATGCCTTATCCTCACATTATCCCTTTGATTAAAGAGCCTGTTAAGGAAGGAGAGGTTCCTTACACCATCCTACATCCTGACATGCCTACATCATGGGAGGAGATGCAAAAGAGTTGGATCCAACTCAAGGAGGAGCGGAATACTTTTGAAGCCAGCTTCTACGCCAGTGAGAAGAAGGTTTTGGAGCTTACCCACCGACTTCACGAGGAGGAGACCCTCAACACTTACATCGCACCAAAGAGGATGCGCAACGTCTTTTTACCTTAAGAAGTTTTTGTAATATTTGGCCCATGGGGCATTTATGTACTGACAAAAAATTTTCTTATTAATATGACATGTGTTCTTTTTGTCTGCAACAATTTTGAATTTCCAAATCCTTGAATGCATTGCATGAATAAACATATCATTCATCATATGCATAAGCAGGTCTTCACACCAGGTTTCCTTATCTTTCTGCTGTTTATTTCAGTAAGATGGATCTTGAACAGACGGTCAAAGATCTGCAGTCGCAAAACTCGCAGTTTCAACAGCTCCTAATGACCTTAGCAAAGGGTCAGGAGGATCTTAAAGCATTGCTAGGGAACAAAGAGCAAGAAAAAGTGAAAAAGAAGAAGAAAAGAGTTGGGGTAGCTACATTGGGAAGAAGATTTGAGAATGAAGCTAGGAGAGTTCTTAAGTTCCCCTCCACATCTGATGAGGGAATCGGTAAGGGAAAAGGAGCTGCATTACCTTCTGAGTCCGAGGCTGAAGAGGAAGAGGTTGAGGAAGATGAAGACTACTCAGAGCAGCAATACCCGCCAGCGGACGACAAATACAAAAACTTGGAGGATAGGCTGGCAGCTATGGAGCTGCAAAGAGTTCCCGGGCTAGATTTTGAAGAATTGGGTTTGATTGTTGGGATTTTGATCCCTCCAAAGTTTAAGGTGCCAGTTTTTGCAAAATATGACGGGCTGTCTTGCCCGAAGATGCACCTGAGGTCCTATGTCAGAAGAATTCAACCTCATACATCCGATAGAAACCTTTGGGTACACTTTTTTCAGGACAGCTTGTCCGGTACACAACTAGACTGGTTTTATCAGCTTGAAAGGTCAGAAGTACATAGTTGGGAGGATTTGGCAGCTGCCTTTTATCGCCAGTATCAATATAACGCTGACTTGGCGCCAACCCGTACTCAGCTACAAAGTATGGGGATGGCCTCAAATGAGGGATTCAAAGAATACGCCCAGAAATGGCGCGATTTGGCCGGAAGAGTGCAGCCACCTCTTTCAGATAGGGAACTAGTTGATATGTTCTTGGGGACCCTATCTGGCCCATTCTTCAACCATTTTATCGGGAGCGCTTCCGCAGGGTTTACTGAATTGATTCTGACTGGCGAACGGGTGGAAGCTGGTATTAAGAATGGGAAGATTCAAAGGGATGCCTATGCATCTACAACTGTTAAAAAGTCATTTCCAGCCAAGAAGGAGGCAACTGTTGTGTACTCTCAGAAGGGGTCAGGAAGAACTGAGCGCCGGCCGACTGTAGGGGCCGTGATGATTCAAAATTCGTCAAATGATCAGCCTCGTACCAATCAGTCTAGACCTAACCAGCAACGGGTAGAACGACCATAACGGCAGTTCACCCGCATCAATATGACGCCTGCACAAGTTCTTCCCCATTTGTTGAAGTTGAATCTGACTGGTTTAAAGGAGGCACCGAAAAACCCTAACACCACATCTCCATACTATCATGCCAATGCTAAATGTGCCTACAATTCTGATAGCGCCGGACATGACACCAACATTTGTTGGGCGCTAAAGAATAAAATTCAAGACTTGATAGACGCAAAAGAGGTTGAGTTCGACGCCCCCGAGAAGTCGAACGTAATATCCTCTCCGATGCCAAAGCATGGCCATCATGTTCATGCCGTTGAAGAAGATCTGTATGTTTCTGCTGTTGATGATCTGGTAACTCCATTGCTAACAATCAAGTTGAATCTGTTGAAAGCTGGGATTTTCCCAGGATGTAAAGAAGACTGCTACTGTTGTTCCTCCCTACCAATCGACTGTCCATTGCTGAAGATAGGCATCCAAGGCCTAATGGACAGCCAACAAATTCTTTTTGAAAAGATTCCTGCTACTCCAACTCCTATCGAAGATGTTTCAATAATCACCATTTCCACCAATCTTTCCAAGGTCCCTAAAAAGCCTGTTAAGATTACATCCGCTACGAAGATTGTTCCTCTGAAAATAACAATGCCTGGGCCTGTCCCCTACAAATCTGACAAATCGATACCGTGGAATTATGGTGGAGAAATCTACTACCACGGTGTTAAACAAATTGAGATAACTAAAGAGAGCTCTGACGAAGAAGATGCCGACATTGGAAACATTGCCGGTACGAGTAAGATTACCCGAAGTGGGAGAATTTTCTCTCCAGAGATTGCCCCTCCAAAGGCAATCTTTGGACCCTCAGCTGCTGCCAAGGTTACCCCTGCACCGATAAAACTTTCTGCAAGAACTCCGTTGATTGAAGAAGCTGTTACTCCTGTGGTTGTCCCTCCTACTTCTGCTGATAAGGGGAAAGGGATCCAAGATGAGCTCGTCAGGACGAGGGCTCAACCATTGGTCATCCCCGAAACCTCTAAGAAAGAAATGGAGGAGATTCTGAAAATAATTAAAAAGAGTGATTATGATGTGGTAGAACAACTGGGGCAAACCCCCTCGAAGATCTCCATGTTAGCATTGCTGCTTTGTTCAGAGGCTCATGCCAAAGCATTGATAAGATTTCTGAAGACAACCCATGTTCCCCAGGAAACTTCAGCCGATCAATTCCAGGATTGTGTAGCCAGCCTTACTGCCGACAACGGCCTGGGTTTCTCTGATGTTGACCTGACTCCGAAAGGAAGAAAGCACAATAACGCATTGCATGTGTCAGTTGAATGCCGAGGAACTACTCTTGCCCATGTTTTGGTCGACACTGGTTCTTCTCTGAATGTGTTGCCTAAGAAAGCTCTGGATCGATTGGATTGTGAAGGTTTGGAGCTGAAACCGAGTAATATCATTGTCAGGGCCTTTGACGGGTCTAAAAGAACGGTGCATGGGGAGGTCGACATTCCCATCAAGGTGGGCACTGAAGTTTTCCCCTCAACCTTCTATGTGATGGACATCCGCCCATCCTACTCTTGCTTGCTAGGAAGACCATGGATACATAATGTTGGGGCAGTCACTTCCTCCCTACATCAGATGATGAAATACCCTGTTAAGGGAAAGATCATAACTGTACACGGTGAAGAGGAGTACATGATCAGTCATCTGAACTCCTTTAGGTATGTGGAAGTGGAGGGTGAATTCATTGAAACACCGTTCCAACACTTCGAGGAAATTTCTCCCGAAGTTGCAGAAGAAAAGGCAGTAGCTGAGGTACCCAAGCAGGTGGCCAGGATGGCATCTCTGAAAGATGTAAAGGCTGCAATGAAGGAGGGGAAGAGCTCAACATGGGGTCAGTTGCCTGACTTTCCCCACAAGACAGACAAGTTTGGGTTGGGATTTACCGCTGCGGGGAAAAAAGCTATGCGTCGCTCAAAAATTGAAAGAACACCCATCAAGATTTCTCCTCATGAGATCAATGCTTTGGAAGACGAAGATGAAGAGGCCAACATTGAAGACTGGATCTTCCCAACCATCGGAGGGGGGCTACACAACTGGGAGGCGAAAGACTTCGTCCCCATTACTTTCATTAATCAGTAACTTATCTTTCGAACATTTCCTGTTAGTCTGTAATAATTACTTTTAAACAATCTGCACACTACTTTTTCACCTCATGCCTTGCCCGGGGCATGTAGGTCCATTTGTAAGGGTTTTGATTCTCTTCATATTCATATGCCATGTTTAATGATTCATTGGACGTTTTTCATTGATAAACTGCTGTGTTCATTTTCTTTCCTTTTGCATTTTTGTTTGTTTAAGGATGGCTATCCCTTACACACACCCACACTCACAAATGCAGGTACCCATCCACTCTGGATTCTATGGGTGACTATTCTGCTATATCCTTCAATAACTCTGAAGATTTGGTCAATCAGGCTGAATATGAAGATGACAAAGATTGTGAAGTACCAGGAGAGCTAGCCAGACATCTACAACAAGAAGAGATGGCCATCTTGCCTCATGAAGAGTTGTTGGAAACTGTCAACTTAGGAACAGAGGAAGACAGGAAGGAAGTACAAGTGGGTGCCAATCTGGAGCCAAGTGTCAAGGGGCGCTTAATACAGTTGTTAAATGAATACGTTGAAATCTTCGCCTGGTCTTATGAAGACATGCCGGGTTTAGACATAGATATCGTGGTTCATCGTCTCCCTACAAGAGAGGATTGTCCACCGATCAAGCAAAAAGTCCGCTGAATGAGGCCCGACATGTCTGAGAAGATTAAAGCTGAAGTAATGAAGCAATTCAACACTGGCTTTCTGGCTGTTACATCCTATCCATAATGGGTTGCTAACATTGTGCCAGTGCCTAAAAAAGATGGCAAGGTCAGAATGTGTGTGGACTACCGGGATTTGAACAGGGCTAGCCCTAAAGATGATTTTCCGCTACCGCATATCGACATTTTAATTGACAACACAGCTCAGCACAAGGTGTTTTCCTTCATGGATGGATTCTCGGGCTACGACCAGATCAAAATGGCCCCCGAGGACATGGAGAAAACAACTTTTGTTACACAATGGGGTACCTTCTGCTACAAGGTGATGCCATTCAGACTGAAGAACGCAGGGGCAACTTATCAACGCGCCATGGTAGCTTTGTTTCATGATATGATACATCATGAGATCAAAGTTTACGTAGACGACATGATAGCTCGATCATAAACAGAGGAGGAACACCTTGAACATCTGCAAAAGCTGTTTTCCAGGTTGAAGGAGTACAAACTCAGGCTGAATCCAAGTAAGTGCACTTTTGGAGTTAGGTCTGGTAAACTTCTAGGATCTATTGTCAGCAACAAGGGCATTGAGGTTGATCCAGCAAAAGTGAAAGCAATACAAGAAATGCCTGCTCCCCGTACTGAAAAGGAGGTTAGAGGGTTCTTGGGACGCTTGAACTATATTTCCAGATTTATCTCTCATCTGACGTCTACCTGTGAGCCAATTTTCAAACTATTAAAGAAAGATCAGGTAGTCGAATGGAACGATGATTGTCAAACTGCTTTTGATAAAATCAAGGAGTATTTGCTAGAACCTCCTATTCTTATGCCACCCGTCGAAGGAAGACCGTTGATCATGTATCTGACCGTCTTGGATAACTCAATGGGGTGTGTATTGGGCCAGCATGACGAGTCTGGTCGAAAAGAGCATGCCATTTATTACCTTAGCAAAAAGTTTACCGACTGTGAGACTCGCTACTCACTGCTCGAGAAAACTTGTTGCGCTTTGGTATGGGCTGCTCGCCGACTAAGGAAGTATATGTTGACCCATACCACTTTGCTGATTTCCAAAATGGATCCTATCAAGTATATCTTCGAGAAGCCTGCTTTATCTGGAAGAATCGCTAGATGGCAGATGATCCTAACTGAGTATGACATCCAGTATACTACCCAAAATGCTATAAAAGGGAGTGTACTAGCTGACCATCTAGCTCATCAGGCTATCGAAGATTATCAATCCATGAGATTCGACTTCCCGGACGAGGACATCATGAATTTGGACAACATTGAAGGTAACAGACCGTATGACGGACCTGAAAATGGATCCTGATGGTCCCTGTACATTGATGGTGCTTCAAATGCACTTGGAAACGGTATCGATGCGGTACTCATTTCCCCGGAAGGTTGTCACACACCTTTCACGGCCCGACTCTGCTTCAGCTGTACCAACAACATGGCTGAATATGAAGCTTGCATCTTTGGTCTCAAGGCTGCTATGGACTTGGGGATCAAATCTTTGATTGTATTTGGGGACTCGGCTTTGGTTATCAGTCAAATCAAAGGAGAGTGGGATACCAAACATCCTAACCTCATCCCATACAAAGAACATGTCCTGACATTGTTGCCTCATTTCGAGCAAATCACCTTCGAGCATTTCCCGCGAGAAGAGAATCAGCAAGCAGATGCTCTGGCAACCATGTCCTCCATGTTTAAACTCAACTGGGATAACGAGGCTCCCCAAATCATCATCAAGCAAATGGATGAACCAGCGCATTGTCATGAGATTAATACCGAAGAAGTAGTGGAACAACCCTGGTTCCATGAAATCAAAAGGTATCTCCAGACTAGAGAATATCCCGAAGGAGCTTCGGTAAATGACAAGAAGTTCTTAAGGAGATTTGCTGCCAAGTTCTTCCTGAGCAACGACATCCTTTACAAACGCAGCCATGATTGTGTTTTACTCCGATGTGTAGACAAAGTTGAAGCAGAGTTAATCATGACTGAGATACGCAGTGGCATATTTGGCACCCACTTGAGCAGGCATACTATGGCTAAGAAGATTCTAAGGGCAGGCTATTACTGGTCTACCATGGAAGCTGATTGCCATCAACATTCCCGTACTTGCCACAAATGTCAGGTCTACGCTGACAAGATTCATATTCCTCCTGTTCCTCTCAATGTTCTGACAGCTCCTTGGCCATTCGCAATGTTGGGCATTGACATGATTGGAGAGATCAAGCCCACAGCGTCCAATGGACATCGCTTCATCCTGGTCGCCATTGACTATTTCACCAAATGGGTCGAAGCAGCTTCCTTTGCCTCTGTTACAAAAAATGTGGTTGCCCGCTTCATCAAGCAAAACCTCATATGCCGGTATGGTGTCCCCGACAGGATCATTACAGACAATGGTACAAATCTGAATAATACTATGATCACCGCTCTATGCGAACGGTTCAAGATTTATCATCACAATTCATCTCCCTATCGGCCGAAGATGAACGGTGTTGTTGAAGCTGCGAACAAAAACATCAAGAAGATCATTCAGAAAATGGCAGTCACCTACAAGGACTGGCATGAGATGCTACTGTTTGCTCTGCATGGATACCGTACCACGACACGTACCTCAACAGGGGCAACCCCATTTTCTTTAGTATATGGCATGGAAGCTGTCCTACCCATGGAAGTTCAGATTCCTTCTTTAAGGATTATGAAGGACGCTGGTTTGAATAAAGACGATTGGATTCAGACCCGACTTGATCAACTCAATCTGATCGACGAAAAGCGACTCAATGTTGTTTGCCATGGTCAGACGTACCAAAAACGGATGATCAAGGCTTTCAACAAGAAGGTCAGACGTCAAGTATATCAAGTCGGAGATCTCATAATCAAGGGGATTATCTTGCCGCAAAGTGATCCCAGGGGCAAATGGACTCCTACTTACGAAGGACCATTTGTGATCAAGAGCATATTTTCTGGTGGTGCAATGATTCTGACTACCATGGACAGCGACGATTTGCCACACCCTGTGAACGCAGACATAGTCAAAAGATACTACGCATAAATTAACCCGACAAGTCGAAAACCCGAAAGGGCGGCTTGGGCAAAAATGGGCATCCCGGTGAACCGAAAACCCGAAAGGGCGGTTCAGGCAAAAATTAGGGATAAAGCAAAAAATCTGTACACCCGGCAAGTCGAAAACCCGAAAGGGCGGCTTGGGCAAAAAGGGGTTTCCCAGTGGATTAAAAACCCGAAAGGGCGATCCAGGCAAAAGTTAGGGAATTAAAGCGTATGACTATGTCTCGTCGGATCACTTTAAAGAACAATCTCTTCATCAACAAGCTTCGGGCTTCTGATCAATCCAATCATTGGAGGACGAAGCATTGAATGGACAAGATATTCAGAGTTGTGAAGGCTATAACAGAATGGGATCCCATAGAATTGTTGCACATAGCCATCTTTCTTTTGTATAAAATTTTCAATTTTTTACGACAACATCCTCTTACTAGGATGGCTGTCTCCCTTGTACAAAGATACTCATAGAAAGTTAATACAAATACTTTTTCCAAATACAGAAATTTGCTTTGTCTCCTTTTTGCTTTTCTACACTTATGTTTTATTTGAGAAACGTCCAATGTTTTGTTAAATAGGCATATGCATTTGAACATAATCATTTCCTTGCAAATCAAGAAAGATGATTGTTGATAGTTTAAGGGTACAGATAGATATCTTGATGCCCTTTCAGAAGGAATCCCTAGCAGAATTAAACTTCAAATTCCTCAACAAAGTCAAAATCCAGAACTTAATTCCCCAAACAGAGTTAAACTTCAGGATCCTCAGCAGAACAAAAGCTTTCTCGAAACTGATTTCCCCAGTCAGAGAACCTTCCAAAACTCAATTCCCCGCAGAGTTAAGTTTCAGTATCCCGAGTGGAGCCTTAAAAATATGAAAATCTTATCTCCAGTTGAAGTCAAAACTACCAATCCCCAGCGGAGCTAAAACTTCCAACTATCAATCCCCAACAGAACCAGATTAGTGAACCTTCTCCCCACAGAGATACTTCCCACCAGACTGAAGATTCTCAGTCTTACTTCTCCAGCATAAGTCTGCCAGGTTCTGAACTCCCCAGTGGAGATCATCAGAATTCTCATTCCCTACAAGTCACCAAGGAGTTCCAATCCCCAATAGTGTTCCTAAGATCCCTCAACAATTGAAGATCTTGTTCCCCGAGCAGTCTGCAGTCAACAAGAATATCTCAGCTTTAGCACTCAGGGATTCCTGCAATCCCCTGCAGCAGTCAATGATTCATTTTCCCTGGCAACAGTCAAGATTCTCTCATCTCTGGCTATCCCGAATTCATCTATCCTCAGCAAGACAGCTTATCAGCTTACATGCGCATTCATCACATTCATATATCATAAACATTGATATAACATATATATTGCATCATACATATCATGCAACATAACTTTGTGTTTTGGCTAACATTTCATCCTTTTCAGGATAAGATTAAAAGGCTATCATTAACAATTACTCAGATACAGTACAGATACACCCCAGACACGGCGGTCATTCTATTACTCATTCAGAATTTCAAGTCAGATACAGTACAGATACACCCCAGACACGGCGGTCATTCTACTACTCATTCAGACTACAGCAATCAGATACAGACTAGATACGCTCCAGACACGGCAGCCATTCTATCTCTCATTCAGATTCACTTATCCACCTCAAGGCTTAATGCATTCCAAGCATGGATACCATTCCGACCCTTACAACAGCAGTTTGATTCTCCCCAGTGCATTCGCCACAGAAGTCATTCTGTCATTTATTTAGATCCCAGTTACAGTTTCAGATACACTTCAGACACGGAAGTCATTCTGTTACTCATACGAATCTCAATCCCAGTTACAGTTTCAGATACACTCCAGACACGGAAGTCATTCTGCTACTCATACAACTTTCAACTTCAGATACAGTCCAGATATGTTCCAGACACGGTTACCATTCTGTCACTCATTCAGAATTTGTCCCCAACATGCAATTGCTCCATATACAGATATTTCTCTGTTACCCAGATACAATATAGATACACTCCAAACACGGTAGTCATTCTGATATTCATTCTACATTCAAGTACAGTTATAGCTCAGATACGCCCCAGACACGAAGGCCATTCTTTTGCTCATACAAACTCAGTCTACCGATACAAGTTCAAATGCATTCCAGACACGGATACCGTTTTGATCCTCATTTTTCTAATCTATCACATTACAGTTCGACAAACATTCCAGATGGAATCTTTAAGCCCATCCCCCGACAAGATTCTGTCACCCCTCCAGATGGCATCTTTAATCCCATCTCCAAATGGCATCTCTAAGCCCATTCCCGCGTCCATGTTTCGACGAGTGCAAATTTAAGGGCACTCTAGTGTCCAATCTCCTTTTACCTTCGAGACGCGAAAGGCAAACTTGCCAATCTAACTCTTCAGGTTAAAGAAGATTGAACAGGGGCAATTGTTGTACCCCAAAATTTTCCCTCTCATTTCATCAACATTTTCTCACCACAAGATCCTTGGAGCTCAAGATCAAGTTAGGGTTGGCTCTACTCAAGACTCCTCCTTGCACTGTTGACCCAAATTAGGGTTTGAGTTTGCACAGGGATGTTTTGACCCAAAAGGCCCAAAGTGACTTTCATGTTTCATTTTGGACTTACAAGTTTATCCATACCAAGTTTCAAGCCTTGATTCCAATCTTTGCCCAGTCAATTGGACAGTTGACCTAGAAATCAGTTGTATTGGGGGGAAAAGTCAATTGTGGCCAATTGACAGTCAAACTTCATGATTTTTGACCCACATTACATTATGAACTCATATGAACCATTTTTTCAAGTTTGGATTACAATTCCACAAGAAATTTGATCAGATCACCAAAAGGGCAAAATGGTCATTTTTAGGGTTTTGACTGCACAAAGGCAATTTTTGACTGTTTGACCTAACCAATGGCAAACCAAGTTCACATATGGACTCAAGGATTTAATGGAATTGTCTTGACACATTCAACAAGTTCAAAAGATCTCAAAAGCACAGGATTGACAAATGAATTTTCCAGTCAACTGATCAAAATTTGACTGTATACTGAAAAGTCAAACTTTGACTTTTTGGTCAAAATCAAGTGCCAAGATTCATTTTTCATCAAGACATGTCAAATTATGAAACTTGTTCATCAAGAAACCCAAAATTGCAAATTAGGGTTTAAAAATGAAGAAATTTCATAACTTAGAAATTTTCTAAGTTATAAAATTTCCTTATTTTTCCTAACTTTGTCCCATTTTTTCACCAAGATGAAAATGGATTCAAACAAAACTCAAAACGTGAAAGTTATAGTCCATTGCAAAATCTACAACTTTGATTCACAAAGTTTTCTCAAAGTAAGCTTTTAGCTCAAGTTATGATTTTTGGAATAGGGGTGCAAAACATTTTCAACTTAGAAAAATTTTGACCTATTCTAGGCAGGATTTTTGTCCAACTTCTTGGCCATTTTTCACATGCTTCCACTTGGATTTTAAATTTTCATTACAAAGATGGATTGTAGTACACATTACAAGCTTTCTAAATTGTCCAAGAACTTCTCAAACACCCTTGTGGTTAGGGATAATCGAATTTGCAAAGATGGGCAAAAGTCACTTTTGTTCATAGCCAAATACATGTTCATAACATTTGCATTTTCAACTCAGCATGGTTTATGCAAGCTTGCAGGCCTCTAACCCTCTTCACACTCAATAATTAAATGCCAAACCATTGTGTTCAAGCATTATTTTGTGCATTTGGTCATTACACATGAAATTATCCCTTAAATAGAAAAAGCACATTTGCCATTTTGATAAAGATACACTTTATGTCAAATACCATATCCAAGAGGTACAAGTCAGATCTTTGGGGCACAAGTTTGTAGGCAAATCCCACTGATCAAGAGCAAAGTATGCAGCATGCTTGAGAACTTGGTACAGGCCTATATCACAAGTTGACATCTCCTTGCTTACATGGGAAGAAAACTTGCAAACTCACTCCAATCTCTCATTCTTGTGACAACCAGCTAAAGCAGACTTTGCAAACATCTTTCACACACCCTAACTGACCTAAGGCACGATTGAACCACATCCCAAACCTCCTCATTCATCAAAACACCATTTTTCTGGAAGAAACAGGGCATCCCTGCAGATTGAGTTGCACAACTCAGTTTGCTCGTGCGTTTTGGCCAAAGCTTGTTCAAACACACTCCCTACCATCCATTGAAGCTATCCCAAGCCCTAGATACAAACTGTAACATCCCTAACCCTTGTTACCATTTTCATTTTTTCAGTTGTGCAGGTGAACTTCCATAGCACGATTCATAGTGATTCAAAGCAAGCTAGGTGTTGGAGAAGCATCCTTGGACTTCAGGCAAGCTGTACCAAAGCTCAAACTCCATTGAAGATACCTCCATTGATGTACACGACTCAAGCTGAAACAGGTAAAAACATGAACTTCTATCTCTCAATATAGGAAGAGTTAGGCTTAGGTTTGTGAATGAAACATGTTCTCCTCATAGACCTGAAGCCATCCATGTATTTACTTTTCATTTATATTGAGTGTGTTGTGAGAATTTTGGCCATGAACATTGGAGAAAATTTAGGTCAGAAATTGGGGATGAAGAAATTCTCCCTCGTTTCTTAGAGTTAGGTCAAGTTTTTTACATGTTTGAACTCGTGATTTAATGCTCTACATTGTTTATGTTATGAATTTTGGCTAAAAATCAAGGAATCAGGAGTTAGTGTTGAACAAGGAAGGGCGTGCGTTTTCTGTTTCAAATGGCTGGAGGTTGAAGACAGAGTTGACTTGGGCTGGGCCTGAGTCAACTTGTTGTTTGCACCCCTTTTTTAGTTTTGCACCCCCCTGGCCCATTGTGTGAAATCTTTATCATTTTTGACTTTTTATTTTTTATTCTGATTTCATATTTTTTGCTTAAACATAAAAAATCCCAAAATTATTTTTTCACATTATTTTACATTTTTTTTGGCATTTATTTGCTTTATTAAACATGTATGTGTAAATAAATATATATACTTTCTATTTAAAACCCTAGAAAATAATACAAAAATACATATTTTTCAATTATTATTTTTTGTTTACATTTTGAAAACATTTTCTAAAAATCTACCTTTTTGTAAATATTTAATATTTTATTTTGGTATATATTTAGTATATTTAATATATAATATAAATACTTATACATATTTTATTAAATATTTAGGACAAAAATATGAAAATAATACATTTTTATTTTTATTAATATATGACATCAAAAATACTTTTTTTACAAAATACTTTTTTATTTTTGTATATAATTAACAAATATTGTATATAATTAATAAATAAATATTATTTATTTAAAACTAGGGTTTTGCCCTAAACCATAAGAATATTCAAAAATTGACCTTTTTTTATTTTTGTTTATATTTCACATTGAAAAATACTTTCTCATACATAAAAAATCCTTTTTGTGCATAATACATTTTGCATATTTATTATATTTGTTTAAATATTGTACAATTTAATATTTGTCTATTCAATATGGATGTAATAGTTTTAGATTTAATTTCTTGCTAAATATCCCCCCATTCAAACATTTGTACCCCATCCCTATAATCACGTTGTAATAATTTAGGACTTTAAATTTCCGCATTTAAAAGCTTTCAAATTATGCCATGATAGACTTAGGGTTTGTATGCAAATCAAATAACAAATAGCTTGACCTAATTCAAGACAAAAAAGCATGAAAATGGACAACACCAATCACACTTGCACCCTTAGGGTTACTCCACTTGTTGCCTTCAAAAATGGGCCATGTTGCATGTTGAGTGTCTTTGGCAAAACAAAACAAATCAAACGATCATAGTCCCTCGATGACGCTTTCTCAAGTTGCCTAAAAAATGATCAAGTCCCTTAAAGGAAAAATTGCCAAAGACACTTGGCACTATTGCATTCATGGTCTAAACGATGACCCGCGCCCATCCTGTTAACATCCTAACACAAGATTGTCCAAAAAATACAATGGTGGAACAATACTGTTACTTTGAGAAATTTAGGGTAGATAGCTCTTGGTTACTTGACCAACTTGCAAAACAAATCCTTGCCATTTTTCAAAACACACATCACAACACAATTTCAAAACAAACTTTCAAAACATTGAAAACTTTTTAAAAGACAAATACACCTTTGTATACATTTAAACATGGATCATTACAAAGGTTGCCACAACAAATGGCCTCTTTTCAAAACCTCTTTCAAAATCACACACAAAGCACCATTTCAAACAATTGAAAGCACCATTTCAAACAATTGAAAATGCAAGGCAAGTGATCTAAAGCAAGTAACTAAGATCCCATGGATAACCATGGATAGAAAGGGTGATAATACCTTCCCTTTCTATAATCTACTCCCCGAACCCAAGAAAACATCTCAAAGGTTTTTCCTGTACTTTTTAACCTTTCCTTAGGATAAAATAAAAAGTCGGTGGCGACTCTTGCTCAACCGAAACATTTGCGAAAACAAACACAAAACCAAGTCAGTTCTCCCACCGTATCACAGAGGGACTATGACCTTTTAATTGAGGGTCTTTTGCTAAAATATCTCACATTCGAGGGACATGACTGTTTATATCCAAGGCAACAAGTGTGGATTACCATAGAGGTGCAAGTGTGCAAAGTGTTTTGTTTTCTTTTCATGTATATTATCTTTGAATTAGGGTTTTCTATAGTTTGATTTTAGTCTTGTCATGCAAACCCTAATTACTAGCAACAATAAGGAAAATGATAAATTGTGGAAATTAAATATCCTACGCTATTGCAACACTCTAGAAATGGGGGGGGGGGGGGTACAATTTGGTGAATAGGGGAAGAAAGAAATAAGGCCCTAATTACTATTACAAACCATTGAATATGAATTACAACAATAATACACAAAATGTAAAGAAAAGGAAATCATTTTTTAGGATTTTTGATGGGGAAAAAGGTTTTAGTAATTAACCTAATTAGACTAATTAATTTTATTTACAAAAAATAAGTTAATTAATTATTTAATCAAAGCCTAAAATCTAGGTCAATAGAATTTAAGAAGAAAACAAAACCTAAGTCTAAGTAATTTGTTTAGAAAATAATTTGAATGTTAGTATTGATTTGAAAAATATTTTACAATTTAAAAGAAAATAATAGAATTTAATTTAATAAAGATAAAATAAAATACTTAAATTGAATTATTTAAGAAAAATATATGTTTTGATGTTTTTTAGTTTTATTAAAATAATAGATAAATAAACAAATAATGAAAATATAAAATAAATGGGCTGGGTGTTTATAAGTAAAAAGGGTGGTAAAAAGTAGTAAACAGGGTTAGGCCCATAAGTGAATTTCTTCGGAATAACAATATAAATAAATAAAAAAGTTATATGGGCCTGCATGTGTGTGAGCAAAAAGGGGTGAGAGTTCAAAAAAACAATTTAGGCCCAGAATAGAGTGCAACACCTGTTTTGGATCATGTGTGCTTGACTTTCTGAGGTATACCATGTACTTGTTTTGGGGTGTGTTGGATGAGATGCTTGATTGATCTAATGGTGAAGGGATGGGGGTGTATGGCGTACGTGTTGAGCTTGTATACACTGAATCTGCAAGGAAATAATAAGAAAAAACCAAAAGGGTACCATTGGGGCTCGAACCCAGGTTCTTACACATTAATGCCTTACGCGCGCTTCCTCTGCCACTGGGGTGGCTGTTTCATCCGTGTATAAAACAACAACTATTAAATATAAAATAAACTTGTTTCTAAAAATTTGAACTTCATCTTCAACCTTGTGCGCGCAGTGATGGATAACTCCATGGCCAAAACTATAACTTCTTCATTTTTCAACCATTTTCAAAATTGTAAACATTAAAGTTGTTCCATTTTCACCACTAATTCAACCATATAAATAACTAAATCTATAAATCAAAGATGAACATTAATTTCTGTTGGTACCAAATAAAACCTAATTTTTTCAGAAAGTTTAAACTCAAAATTCGCATCACTCAGGCAATATAAATGAAAACTAAAGGCATGGTTAGCTTCAGGGCTATGATGTCTACATTTTTTATTCACAAAGTAACCATTAGTGATGCTTTTAGAGAGAGTTCAAAGTTGAGAAAACTTACCTCAAAACTGGAAATCGTGTTTGAAGTTTGAGCAGTTATGGAGGTGTTGTGATGATCTGAATAGCTTCACTGGACTCCTAGGAAGCTATTGAAATGCTCACTTTGGATTGAGAGTGGCTGAATCTTCCTGTAGAAGTCAATGTGCATAGTTGAGTTTTGAAAATGGTGGATGGTGGTGGAGGTATTACAAAAGTGGTTCAAGTGTTTGGATCACTTCTATATGGTGTAAGGATGATGTTTGAATGATTGAAATGGAAAATGCACGAGTGGTTTGTGTATTTGGAATTCAGAGTCAGAAATGGTAAGTTATGGAGTGTTTGGTGCAATTTCTGATTTCAGGGAGTTTGAGGGAGTTTCAAGGCTTGTAAGTTCATGTGTTAAGTTGCATATAACCTATCTATTTATAGGCAAGTTGTTTGGAAGCTTGAAGGGATCGGAAATAAGAGATCACATGCTATGGTATTGAAACTTGTTTTTGAAAGTTGAAGTTCATGGTTTCAATATGAAGTACAAGAGTTTGTAGGGTGGTTAACAGGTTGTAGATATGTTGGTTCTTGATTTGAAATGTTTTGGAGTCAGAAGCAACAATGTATGGGCTCAAGGATAGTTGTCATTGTGATTAAAGTCACTTTTCCATAATGGAAATGTGAACTTTGTTCCTTAAATGGAATGATCACTTGACAATGGCTCAAGCTCTTGGATCATAGCTCAATTAGTTGTATAAACCTCTGATTATGGATATATTTTCAAGTCAAGAGGTCTGCAAAGAAAGATTATGCAGCATAGTAGTGGGATTTGGTTATGTGTTCTTCATGAAGATGTCTTGTAATTCAAGAATGAAAGCTCAACTTCTTCTTCTCGATTCTCCTTGCTCAATTATGATCTCTTCAAGTTATTGGACATTTTTGAAAGCTTGAAACATTGTATACAACCTTCATATTGACCACTTTGGATAAATCATCTTGGAACTTGGTGAAAATTGGTCAAGCCGTTAGGTCAAAAATTTGCCTAAACTTGCTAAAATTTTCACTAAGTGTTTTATGAAAAATGTCATGTCTTTATGAGCTTATATCTTCAAATCTAAGAATTTTTTGGACATCAAACCTAAGAGACAAAGTTTTAGAATTCATCAAGATCTACAACTTTCATCTTGAAATTTTCCCTTGAATCATCTTGCATTTTGGTGAAAATTTGTCATGAAGTATTGAAATTATCAAGGTTAAAAACACTTAGAATTTTTCTCTTTGAAATCTTGACTTTTTTGTTGACTTTTTGACTTTCTTGATTATTGATGATCAAGTTTGATATTTTTGAATGTCTTGATGAATTTTGACCTTTGAAATTTAATGTTGACCAAAAAGTCAAAGTTTGACTTTTTGTGTATCAGTTGACTTTTTATTAGTTGATCAAATTTCAACTATAAATCCATTGATCTTGAGAAATGATTTGAGCCATGAAATTAGGTCAACATGTTGTGTTTGAGTCCTTGAGATCATGTTTCAAGCCATTAGGTCATGTACTAGGTCAAAAGTCACTGATAAGTCCTTCTCAGTCAAAACCCTAATTTTGACAAATTTGCCCCTTTGATGATTTGAGTGATTTTCTTGAGGAATTGTGATCAACCCTTGGTAAATTGATAAATATAACTTTAAAATGTTGATGTTGGCCAAAAATCATGAAGTTTGACTGTATATTTACCACAATTGACTTTTTACTCAATACAGCTGATTTTCAGTCATCTGAGCAATTCATTGAGCAAATTTGTGATGCAAGGCTTAAAACTTGGTATGAGAAATATTGAAGACTTATAATGAACCATGAAAGTAATTTGAGGCATACAAAATTATCCTTGAGAAAATCAAAACCCTAATTTGGAGGCTCAATGCTTAAGAAGTGAGCTTATCTGATCATACCCTTGAGAACCCTTGAGCATTTGAGATCTTTGGTGAGAAATGTCTTGAGAATAGAGAGGGAAAATTTTGGGGTACAATAATGGGCATTGGTAACTACTTTAAATCCCTCTTCCAAGACCCAATCCTAATCATCTAGGTTACTCCCCCTTACTCGCTCCTACCTATAGTTCTTGAATAATTTCCCATTCCCCTTTATAGATTAAACCAAATACTTTCCTAAATACCACACGTATGTTGCAATTTATTTTTCCTCCCAATAAAGTAGTCTCCAATTGACCCTTTATAACTCACTCCCAACTAAATTACTCTGGGGACCACCATGTTGTACTTCTAAGAATCTTCTTACACATGTTCTTCTGAGCAGTTGTGACAAACAGCAGGTTCTAGGTCCTTGAAAATCCCATAAACTTATTATAAAAGATGGAGAATGAACGAGTCTCAATTACACATAATTATAACGTAAAACTCCACAGTTACATCCGCCACTGACATGAGCGTTTATGTGTTTATAGGTACACCCCCATAATTGATCCAAAGTAGAAGTTTATTCTCAAAGTTCACCAAATCTTCATTCACTAACAACATGTGAATCATAAAGTGCAACTTCAAATTTAAGATGACACTACGCTAAAAATAAGATTAGACAGCACACCTTAGGTAACGCTTCTTATCAAAAGCGTTGCTAAAAGTCCATTTTAAAAACACGGGAGTTTGGTCGCATACCTTAGACAACGCTTTCTAAAAAAGCGCTGCCTAAGGGGGGTGAAAATGATTTGATAAAGCGCTGCTAAAGGGGGGGTTTTAGAAATCGCTTTGAATAAACGCTGCTAAATAGGGTAGGTACTGTAGCGCTTTTGAAAAACACTACCTAAAGGGTGGGCTTACAAAGCGCTTTTTAAAAGCGCTGCCTAAAGGGTGGGCTTACGCAGCACTTTGTAGAAGCGCTGCCTAAAAGGGGGGATTACGCGGTGCTTTCTACTATAAGCGCTGGCTAAGGGCGGGCTTACACAGTGCTTTTAAAAAGCGTTGTCTAAAGTCCTGTTATAAAAATAATAAAACATGTCCAACACACAGGTATGATTTTGATTTAACATGTCCAACACACACGTATGTCCAACATGTCCGTTTCATCCTTTCTTCCATTCACAACCAAAGTTCTCTTCTCCTCTAGGTATGATTTTGATATATTTGATAATGTTGATATATAATGTTACATTTGGTTTTATTGATACTGTTAATAATGTTGATTTAATGTTAATTTAGTGTTGATAATGTTGCATTATATTGTGTTTTGTGTGACATGTGGTTTTTGCATGTAAGGTGTTTGTGAAAATGTCACAATGAGTTTTGCATGTAAGGTGTTTGTGTAAATGTCACAATGAGTATTGCATGCATTGATTGAGAGAAAATATGTTCCTATACAATTAATCGAGCTATAAATTTTGGTTTATGAGGTTGTCGTAATAACACTTATAATGTTGAAATTGAAAGCACTTCACATAGAGTTGAAATTAAAATTGAAAGAACTCATATAGTTGATGGTGTAAAGTTGATAATATAAGTGATTATTTGATGATAATGTAAATTTGAAACAATAATATAAATATTAGCGATAATATAGAATAGAAACGATAATATATATTCTTGATGGTATATAAATATTAGTTATATATATATATATATATATATATATATATATATATATATATATATATATATATATATATATATATATATATATATATATATATATATATATATATATATATATATATATATATATATATATATATATATATATATATATATATATATATATATATATATATGATACAATGGGAGAACTGATTTGACAGTTTTGCGTTTGATCGCAAATGTTACGGTTAATAAGAGTCGCCACCGACTTTTCTTTTATCCAAAAGGAAAGGTGAAAAAGCACAGGAAAGACCTTTGAGATTATTTCTTGAGTTCGGGGGGGGGGGGGGGGGGGGGGGGGTAGATTGTGAAAAGGGAAGGTATTAACACCCTTTTCATCCATGATTTTCCATGGGCTCTTAGTTACTTTCTAGATCACTTGCTTTTGTTTGAAATGTGCTTTGTGTGGTTTTTGAAAGTATTTTGAAAAGGCGCCATCGTTTGGGAAAGCTTTGTAATGATTCTTGTTCGTAAGAATGTATACAAAGTGTTTGATCATTTGAAAATGTTTTCAAGTTTGAAAGATGTTTTTGAAAGTGTTGGTGTTTGTTTTGAAAATAGCAAGGATGTTTTTGTTTTGAAATGGAGCAAGTAACTAGAAACAATCTACCTACTCAAAAGTCTTTCATGTTCATTTCCTTTTTCCTTTGACATTGTTATCTTACCATTGATTTGGTAAGTAACCCTATCTTTGAATGTAAAGGGACGGGCGTAGGGACATTTGTATAGTCATAGAAGGCAACCTATGGGACGTTTTAGCAATGTCGTTTAGGGACTAGATCGTTTATCGAAGGCAACATTGAGGGTCATCGAGGGACTACGATCTTTTATCGAGGGTCTTTGCTAAAACGCCCATTTCGAAGGACATGACTATTTTCTGATAGTCAACAAGTGAGATTACCCTAAGGGTGTTTTGGGCCCAGATGTATTGATTTACATGCATTGATTTTGTCTTTTATTAGGGGTTTCTATTGATTGGTTTTAGTCTTTCCATACAAAACTCTAATTACTAGCATTTGTATTTGAAAGCGTTAAATTGCGGAAATGTAAAGTCCTACGATATTACATCATTTAGGGATGAGGGTACAATTTACAAATGGGGATGAAGTAAGAACTTAAATATTACAACCATATTGAATATCCATGAAGGAAACGTAAAAACATTGTAAAAAGAAGGAAAAAAACATTTTGAACTATTATGTGTCGACACAAGCTCACATGCATCGACACATAACTTTCGTCGCCCCTGTATTTCCAAATCAACTCAGTATGAGTCGATACATAATGATATGTGCCGACTCATACACTGCATGTGTCCACTCATACGTGCTTTGTGTCGACTCATACACTGTTTTTCCTTCTGTTTTGGGCATGTAAAGCAGTATGTATCGACTCATAAGGCTATGTGTCGACTCATACTGTCATTTTTTTCTACTTCAACATTGTTTTGCTGCATACATGAGTTAGTTCTCAACACATAATGAAAACAATGGAAGATAAACAAAAGGTTAGCTTCAAGGACAATGGTTACTACACTTTTGTCTTCCAAAATGAATTACTAATGATGCTTGAAATGAAGAACTAAAGTCAAGAAACTTACCTTGGAGTCGGATCTTTATACTCCGAGTTTGAGTTGCTGTCTTGACTGTTCTTGAAATTGGAAGAGAAAACAGAGGTGTTGTTCAATGGCTTAAACACTTGGGTAATAGCTCAAGAGTGGGTGTAAGCATTAAATTATGTAGAGCTTTTCAAGCAAGAAGGTCTTCAAGATAAAATTATGTAGCATAGCATAAGGGTTTTGTTATGTGTTCTTCAATAGAATGACTTGCAATTCAAGGATGGATGCCCAACTTCATGCCCTTGAATCTCCTAGCTCAAGTATGATAAATTCATGCTCTTGGATGTTTTGGAAAGCTTGAAACATCCTCTATAAATTTCATGTTGGAGATTTTGACAAAATCATCTTGTAACTATGTGAAAAAATGCCAAGAAGTTGGGATAAAATCCTGAACAAAATCTGTTGAAAATTTCTCTAAGTGTTAAATGAAAATGTCATGACTTCATGAATTTATAACTCAAAATCCAAGAACTTCTAGGATTTGATCGACAAAGAAAAGTTGTAGATCTCATCGGGATCTACAACTTTCATGTTGAAAGTTTTCCTTGAACCGTCTTACATCTTGGTGAAAAATTGGCATGAAGTGATGAAATTATCATGTGTAAAACACTTAGAAAATTTCTAAGTCTCAGAAATCTTGACTTTTTAAGTAGACTTTTGACTTTCTTGACTTCTTGATGATAAAGCTTGATAGTCTTGAATGTCTTGATGAATTTTGATCTTTGGAATGTAATGTTGATCAAAAAGTCAAAGTTTGACTTTTCAGAGTATAGTTGACTTTTTCATCAGTACTGTTGATTTTTCAGGTCAACTGCTCAATTGACTGAGCAAAAACGTGATTCAAGGCTTGAAACATGACATGAGTAATCTTGGGGTCCATAATGATCCATGAAAGTCATATGAGGCATTAGAATTTCAATTATCCTTGTGCAATATCAAACCTTAATTTTGGTCATCAATGCTTAAGGAGGTGTCTTGAGCTGATCAACCCTAGTGCAGTCTTGAGCCAAAGGAGATATTGTGAGCAAATACTTGACAAATGAGAGGGAAAATTTTGGGGTACAACAGCTTCCCCTGTTCAATCTTCTTAAGCCTGAAGAGTTAGATTGGCGAGTTTTGCATTCGTGACTCGAAGGTGGAAGATGATTGGACATTAGAGTGCCCAGAAATTTGCACTCGATAATGTGATGGTTGATGTTATAGGAAATGGGCTTAAAAGATGCCATTTGGAGAGGAGATGAAAATTTGTTGGGGATGGGCTTCTAGGGTCCATCCAAAATGATTGCTGGTAGGAATAGAAGAAGTGTCAGAGTAAATATATGGTTGATTTATGTTGGAATAATGGATGTGTTGGATTGAGTATCAGAATAATATCCATAAATGGATTGTATATAACTCATATTTGAGAGCTGAATCTGAATGAGTATCAGGATAACATCCGTGTCTAGAGCGTATCTGAACTGTATCTGAAAGCTGAATCTGAATGAGTATCAGGATGGCATCCGTATCTGGAGCGTATTGAACTGTATCTGAAAGCTGAATCTGAATAAGTATCAGGATGGAATCCGTGTCTGGAGCACATCTGAACTGTATCTGAAAACTCATCAGGATGATGAAGGAATCTTGGATGATTATGACCTCAGCTGGATGATGAAGAAATCTTGGATGATTACTACCTCAGCAGGATGATGAAGGAATCTTGGAGGATTACTACCTCAGCAGGATGATGAAGGAATCTTGGATGATTACTACCTTAACAGGATGATGAAGGAATCTTAGACGATTACTACCTCAGCATGATGATAAAGGAATCTTGGATGATTACTACCTTAGTAGGATGATGAAGGAATCTTGGACGATTACTACCTCAACAGAATGATGAAGGAATCTTGGATGATTACTACCTCAACAGGATGATGAAGGAATCTTGGACGATTACTATCTCAGCAGAATGATGAAGGAATCTTGGACGATTACTACCTCAGCAGGATGATGAAGGAATCTTGGATGATTACTACCTTAGTAGGATGATGAAGGAATCTTGGATAATTACTACCTTAACAAAATGATGAAGGAATCTTAGACGATTACTACCCTAAAAGATGATGACCTTTATCTGTTGATTGATCTTTCCTGAAAAGGTAAAGAGTTAGTTGTATGCAATTTCATGATGTATGCATTGTGTAATGATATTCTCAAAATAAATTAGATTTGTGTTATATGTATTTTGTATGCATATGCTATGAATGTTGTTGAAATGTAATTTTGTCTTGGAGAATAAATCCTTGACAAGTGTTGAGGAGTTATTAAATTCCGATTGCTGTTGAAGAGTAGGTGTATCTTCAAACTTTGCTTAGAATGTTTCCACTGAGGATTCTTATTTTATTGTTTGAGGAGAACTCCGCTAGGGGATATTGAAAGCTCTGTATAGAGTGTTAATTCCTGCTTGGGGAAAATAGTTCACGAGTCTTAGTCGTTTGTTGCTCTACTGGGGAGTCGAAGTTGAATTGATATCTGGTCGGGTCCAGGTTTCACAGTAACTTGCTGGGGATTTTAGAGTAGTCTACTGGGGAAGAGGAGTTGTGGTCCTTTTATTTGTAGTAGTCGGAGAGGCCACCTCAAGCTGGGGAATCCTGTCGTTTGTTGGGGGAATAAACCTTGTTGCTTACTCTGTTGGAGAGGCGACGACTTCACTGGCAGAAATCCTCGAGGATTCTTGAAGTCGACTCAGTTGGGAAGAGGTTTTTCAGAGATTGAAAATTTGGTTGGGGAATCATCCTATGAGAAGGATTTTGGGGAGATTTGTCACTACCCCTAGTAGCAAGTGTTCGTGGCACTTCCAGGAACTAATTGATTGTACGTAACCCTTTGTTGGGATTTGCGTTCAATGCCCCAAGTAATGGAGATGGAGACCTGCCCCTGGTTATTCTGTACTTCTTGAGAGATTTCTTGGAATCTTGACTGGACTGCCCCAGGTGTACTTGGATAGTGACATGTCATGCCCCCTTGTTGATAGGAGATTTGTCATTGTAAGTGCCATCCCACTCGAAGTGATTTTGTTCACTGAGAGAGCTTTCGTTCACTGGATATTCATTGTGTGAATTTCTCCGTTGTCAAACAAATAGCCATATGCAAACAACGATATTCAAATAATGCAAAGTTTATGCTTGTCTTGAAATTTTGAAAATGCGTTTTAGCAAGTAAAGAAATTTTGTAAGAAAAAATCAACTCATGATTTAGAGTAAAGCCTTACAGGAGTCAGGATACCTTTTGTAACAATATGCTTTCGAACTAACCCATGCTTCAATTAGGACTTTTGAAGGGTTGTAGCGTGGGTTGGTTCACGGTTTAAGAAACAAAGGATAAAGGCTTAAAGTGTATTTGTACCCACCCGCTCTTCGTGATGTTCTCCAGTCCTAAACTCAGCTAATTATGCGTTTGAACTCCAGTTGAGTCTTGAATGACGTTTAGGTGATGGTTCAAACAAGTTTAGTTTATCAGAAGGCAGTCACTTCTTGGAACATTTTTCATGTTGTTGAGGATTTGTAGTGACCTTTTTCTTTTGATTTATTATCCCTGGTTTTTGCCTGACCGTTCTTACTTTAAGATTATAGTCAGTGGGATGCCCTAGTTTTTCTTAAGTCTCCTTCGTAGGTTTTGACTTAGTGAGCTTTTCCTTTTGAGAGATAATGACTGCCTATTTGGTAGGGAACCATCACTGTCTTTTGATTCCAGAGAAATGTTTTGATGTCATTCGTTGTATTTACGTGATGAGAGTTCGAACTAACTGAGAGACTACCCTGCCCCAAGTTTTGATTAAAGGTTTCAATTTGTGTAAAAAAGAATACTTCTACTTCTTTGGCTCGAAGGGGTTGACTAGGTATTATCTTCCTTATAACTCCAGTGTTTAGGATTTGAAAGAACGCATGTACATCGTCAGCAAGGTCCATTCAAAAGCATACTGTATGAGATTATGGCATTGTTTTCGTCATCCTCCCTCTAAAGGCTTGTAACTTTTAGCAATAGTTGAATGTCATAAAGGAAGTAAAAACAACATAGTTTAAATATAATGAAAACAAATGGATTAATTCAAGACAAACATATGCAATGCATTAATGAAACAAAGTTTGACATTAATAGATAAGTGTTTGAACAAGCAAAAGAAATTACAACTGAAAATTCAAATGAAAAGAAGCCTCTTTGTCTGAACTTGTCACTTTAGGTGGTGAGCCTTTGAGGGACGACAGAAGAATTCAGTCTGGCCATCTTGTGTGAACTCCAACATTCCTTTGTTGATCAGGTTTTGAATCATGTACTTTAGCGCCCAACAATCGTTTGTATCATGCCCAGGACTATTGGAATGATAGGCACACCTGGCATTAGGATTGTAGCTGGAAGAAAAAGTTTTGGGATATGGATGAAGTCTTATTGGTGTAATCAGATTCATCCTCAGCATGTGTTGCAAAGCTTGAGACAGTGGTATGTTGATGTTGGTAAACTATCTTTTGGGCTCACTTTGCCTTTGCTGATTTTTTGGTTGATGTTGACGAAGTTGTTGTTGGGCTCATGACGTGGAAGCAAATTGGGAAGGTCTTCTCTCCCTTAAACCGACTTCTTGTCTCATGGGAGGATGAATGATGACTTGATCCCCAATTCTAGATGTTTGCCCCATTTGGTTACATCCGTCTTGACGAAGCTTGTTGATGAGGACTCTCAGCTCTTCTTGTCCCTTAGCCAAGTTTTGGATGAGAGCCATCTGGCCCAGTAGTTGTCCCATCATCTGGACTTTCATTACGGCTATCTCGGTTTGTAGCCGCTCCAACTGATCATTTCTATCGTCCCCAGAATTTCCCATGATCATGCCCCTGGTGAGGAGTGCCTTCACCTCTTCTTGTCCCTTGGATAGGTTCAAGAACATCTCTTGAAGTTGGGCGTTTTGAGCCTGGATGTCTTTCACCGTTTGTTCCATATCCATCTTACTGAAATAAATAGTAGGAAGATAAGGAGGCCCGTATGGGAGAAACCTGTCATGATATGATGCATGATATGTGGATGCATGTTTTCAAGGATCTCGCGGGGTTAGTAGTCACTTACAGTTTTGATTGGTGAACTTTGTATCGGTGGATGTCCTTCCACGAGAATTAAGCTCATCATGTCGAGTGGGTTGTAGCCTTTGACTCAAGTTTGTTGTACTTGATCCTTGACGGCGTTTGGTTAAAGGAAAATAAATCATCTTTCCCCCTGATAGACGTCAGGTTCAATGTAACCCTGCATCAAAGTCCCTCGAGATCCTTGAAATGGTTATTGAAAATGTTATGGTATGATGCTATGATGTTATGTACAAGTATGCAAAGTAAGCAAGTTTATATGCACACAAAGCAGACAAATCCTTAGGTTTAGGCTTGCATAGAGTTTGTAGGTAAGTACCCTCTTGAAGTTTAGTTGGCTCAACCTGTCCTAGTTAATAGTAACCGGGTTCTAAGGGATATCAATATCACTAACCTTTCCCACAAGCTTCGTTCGATAGGCGATTGACTCGCAACCAAACAAAACTCAAGAGTCAAGTCTCAATGAGTGTAGCGTCGAGTATCAACCAACTTCGGAATGTACCAAAGCCGGTCATCTCACTACGTCCTAATGGCCAAGTTGGTCAACTAAAGGTTCTAAAAGTTAGTTAGTGCTTCATGACATCACTCAGCGGCCCTGTATTCTCCTTGACTACTCAAGGGCTACCGGTACCCATAAATATGTCATACTAACGTAGTTATTGCTCAGGCCATGTTGGTATACCCCGCATAGTTTTCACAACGTATTGCTACTTACCTATAAGGTATCCCAAATCTGGTAGAGGAGTCAAGCCCAAACAAAGAACCAAAATGTAAAGCATACAAGGCAAACAAAGAAAGCAAATAAATGTGATCTAACCCTAAGGTAACCCCACTTTTAGCATATCCCCAGCAGAGTCGCCAGTTCTGTGATACGATGGGAGAACTAACTTGAAGGTTTTTCATTTGATCGCAATTATTGCGGTTAGCAAGAGTCGCCACCGACTTTTCTTTTATCCAAAAGGAAAGGTGAAAAAGCACAGGAAAGACCTTTGAGATGATTTCTTGAGTTCGGGGGGTACATTATGAAAAGGGAAGGTATTAGCACCCTTTTCATCCATGGTTTTCCACGGGATCTTAGTTACTTTCTAGATCACTTGCTTTTGTTTGAAATGTGCTTTGTGTGGTTTTTGAAAGTATTTTGAAAAGGCGCCATTGTTTGGGCAAGCTTTGTAATGATTCTCGTTCGTAAGAATGTATACAAAGTGTTTGATCTTTTGAAAATGTTTTCAAGTTTGAAAGATGTTTTTGAAAGTGTTGGTGTTTGTTTCGAAAATAGCAAGGATGTTTTTGTTTTGAAATGGAGCAAGTAACTAGGAACAATCTACCTACTCAAAAGTCTTTCATGTTCATTTCCTTTTTCCTTTGACATTGTTATCTTACCATTGATTTGGTAAGTAACCCTATCTTTGGATGTAAAGGGACAGGCGTAGGGATGTTTGTATAGTCATAGAAGGCAACCTATGAGATGTTTTAGCAATGTCGTTTAGGGACTAGATCGTTTACCGAGGCAACATTGAGAGTCATCGAGGGACTACAATATTTTATCGACGGTCTTTGCTAAAACGCCCATGTTCGAGGGACATGACTATTTTCCGATAGTCAACAAGTGAGATTACCCTAAGGGTGTTTGTATGCAAGTGTATTAATTTACATGCATTGTTTTTGTCTTTGATTAGGGTTTTCTATTGATTGGTTTTAGTCTTTCCATACAAAACTCTAATTACTAGCATTTGTATTTGAAAGCGTTAAATTGCGGAAATGTAAAGTCCTACGCTATTACATCATTTACGGGATGAGGGTACAATTTACAAATGGGGATGAAGTAGGAACTTAAATATTACAACCATATCGAATAACCATGAAGGAAACGTAAAAACAGTGTAAAAAGAAAGAAAAAAACATTTTGAACTATTATGTGACGACACAAGCTCACATGCATCGACACATAACTTTCCTCTCCCCTGTATTTCCAAATCAACTCAGTATGAGTCGATACATAATGGTATGTGTCGACTCATACACTGCATGTGTCCACTCATACGTGCTTTGTGTCGACTCATACACAGTTTTTCCTTCAGTTTTGAGCCTGTAAAGCAGTATGTATCGACTCATAAGGCTATGTGTCGACTCATACTGTCATTTTTTTCTACTTCAACATTGTTTTGCTGTGTACATGAGTTAGTTTTCAACACATAATGAAAAGAATGGAAGATAAACAAAAGGTTAGCTTCAAGGAAAATGGTTACTACACTTTTCTCTTCCAAAATGAATTACTAATGATGCTTGAAATGAAGAACTAAAGTCAAGAAACTTACCTTGGAGTCAGATCTTTATACTCTGAGTTTGAGTTGTTGTCTTGACTGTTCTTGAAATTGGAAGAGAAAACAGAGGTGTTGTAGAAGCTTGTTCTTGAGTTTGAAAAATTTCTAGGTGATGTATATGAGGTGCTTAGATGTTTAGACAGAGCTTGCAAGGTGTGAGAGTTCCAAATATTTGGACTTTAAAACTCAAGAGTGGAAGATTTTTTGGATAGTTATGGCTTTTGATGGCTAGTTTACAACAAGACTTCTGACTTTTCTCTCTATTTTTCTAACTTTTTTCAACCTATTTCTCTTGCAAATGCTTCTTCTATTTATAGGCAAGGGGTTTGTGCATATGAGCTGATTAGGTTTACAAGACAACATGTTATGGTTTGGTTGGATTACAAAGATCAAACTAAGTCAAGTACTCCATAGTCCCAAGATGAAGTACCAAAGTTGTTGGTATTGAGGAGCTACTTCCCATGATTTATGGTGAAGTAAAATCAGGAACCAGCAAGGTATGGGCTCAAGACAAACTTTGTACAAAAAGCTTGGTTTTCAAGAATAGCAATGGTGCCTTTATGCCATAAACGGGAAGATTTTTTGGACAATGGCTTAAACACTTGGGTAATAGCTCAAGAGTGGGTTGAGGAATTAAATTATGTAGAGCTTTTCAAGCAAGAAGGTCTGCAAGATAAAATTATGTAGCATAGCATAAGGGTTTTGTTATGTGTTCTTCAATAGAATGACTTGCAATTCAAGGATGGATGCCCAACTTCATGCCCTTGAATCTCCTAGCTCAAGTATGATAAATTCATGCTCTTGGATGTTTTGGAAAGCTTGAAACATCCTCTATAAATTTCATGTTGGAGATTTTGACAAAATCATCTTGTAACTATGTGAAAAAATGCCAAGAAGTTGGGATAAAATCCTGAACAAAATCTGTTGAAAATTTCTCTAAGTGTTAAATGAAAATGTCATGACTTCATGAATTTATAACTCAAAATCCAAGCACTTCTAGGATTTGATCGACAAAGAAAAGTTGTAGATCTCATCTGGATCTACAACTTTCATGTTGAAAGTTTTCCTTGAACCATCTTACATCTAGGTGAAAAATTGGCATGAAGTGATGAAATTAACATGTGTAAAACACTTAGAAAATTTTTAAGTCTCGGAAATCTTGACTTTTCAAGTTGACTTTTGACTTTCTTGACTTCTTGATGATAAAGCTTGATAGTCTTGAATGTCTTGATGAATTTTGATCTTTGGAATGTAATATTGATCAAAAGCCAAAGTTTGACTTTTCAGAGTATAGTTGACTTTTTCATCAGTACTGTTGATTTTTCAGGTCAACTGCTCAATTGACTGAGCAAAAACGTGATTCAAGGCTTGAAACTTGACATGATTAATCTTGGGGGTCCATAATGATCCATGAAATTCATATGAGGCATTAGAAGTCCAATTATCCTTGTGCAATATCAAACCCTAATTTTGGTCATCAGTGCTTAATGAGGTGTCTTGAGTTGATCAACCCTAGTGCAGTCTTGAGCCAAAGGAGATCTTGTGAGCAAATACTTGACAAATGAGAGGAAAATTTTTCGGTACAACAATATATATATATATATATATATATATATATATATATATATATATATATATATATATATATATTAGTGATGATTTTTGACGGTCATCGATAATATAAATATTCTTGATGTATGGTGTATAAATATTAGTGATTATTTAATGTTGTTTTATTAGTTTAATATTATTTTATTAGTAAAATATATGTTAAAAAGAATATACAAGATATTCAAGTTCTTACATGCGTCAAACTAAATTACTTTATGATTTTACTTTTTTTTAAATAGTTTTAAAAAATATGATAAATTTTAGAGTTAGTTCTAAATATTAGTTTCTAAATAATTAACATACATTTTTAGAAAAATAAAATTTGATTTTTTTGAAATGATTAATATTATTATATTATTATATTATTATATATTAAAAAGGGTAGTTATAGTATTTATATTCTAATGTAATTCTTATTCTATAGATTTTTTTTATTATAATGAAATTAATTGATCATTTATATAGGTTACTTGTGAAGAGTGGAGTTTATGAGTGTTTCCAAGAATATTACACTGTGCAGTTTCAGATGTTGCTGACTTCTCTACAGGTATTAAGCTTTTCCTATGATTTTCTATAAATATGCCTAATTGGTATTAAGATTTTTAGTCTATGTCCTTTTTTTTAGTATTGTTTTTGTTTAGCTTACTTAATAGTAAGACCATGGATAAAATCGATTGTCCAAAGATTACGAGAATGGAGTATTGGATTTCGTTAAGTTTGTTGTTGAACATGCCAAAGACGCCAATCGAATGAAATGTCCTTGCTTAAGTTATTATTTTGTGGGTCGGGTTGACGCAGTTGGGTTGCAATCACATTTATTTAGGCGTGGAATTGATCGAAGTTACACATGTTGGATATTCCATGGTGAGAAAAGCAACGAGAATATTGAACCGCGGGATAGTAGGACATATGCTTCAGACGATAATGACACAAATACATACGATTGTGATCGATTTGAAGAGATTGCAAAATCACTTGAAATAGATCTTCAAGATTGTCCCAAAATGTTTGAGAGGTTGGTAAGCGATGTAGAGAAACCGTTGTATAAAGGTTGCACTAAATTCACAAGATTGTATGTGGTATTAAAGTTGTACAACTTAAAGGCGGGTAATGGATGGTCAGATACAAGTTTCACAAAGTTATTAGCCATTATGAGAGATATGCTTCCGGAGGATAATGTTCTTCCTAATCGAACCTATGAGGCCAAAAAAATGTTGTGCTCTATTGGCATGAGCTATGATAAGATACATGCTTGCCCAAATGATTGCATTTTGTTTCAAAACGATTATGCATCGTTAAATAAGTGCCCTAAATGCGATTTATCTCGATATAAGAAAAAATTGTCTCCAGCAAAAGTCTTATGGTATTTTCCTATAATTCTGAGATTTAGACGCATGTTTTGTAGTGAAACCGATGCAAGCCACTTGACTTGGCATGCAGATGAAAGAATTATTGATGGAAAGTATTGACATCCGCCAGATTCACCAGTGGTCGAAAATTGGTAATGATTTTCCTGATTTTGGAGAAAAAGCAAGAAACCTTCGCTTGGCATTATCTACGGATGGAATGAACCCACATGGTCTTCAAAGTATCTCACATACCACATGTCTTGTGATTCTTATGATTTATAACCTAACTCCATGGCTATGTATGAAGCGTAAGTACATGATGTTATCTATGTTAATTTCTGGAAGTAAACAACTAGGGAATGACATAGACGTATACCTGACACCTTTGATCGAAGATTTAAAGATTTTGTGGGAGAATGGTGTGGAGGTTTATGATGGATATAGGAAACAAAGTTTCAATTTGAGGGCGATGTTTTTTTGGCACAATTAATGTTTTTCCAGCATACGGGAATCTATCAGGGTATAACATTAAAGGTGAAAAAGCGTGTCCTGTTTGTGAAGATGGAACCGATACGACGCGATTGAACCTTTGTCAGAAGAATATATTTCTCGGTCATCGTAGATTCTTAAATTCTAAACGTCACTACCGTGGGTGGAGAAAAGCATTCAATGGAGACACCGAACAACGTAAAGCTCTACCTACATTGTCAGGTGACCAAATTTTTGAAAAGGTGAAAGATGTGCGTACTCAGTTTGGTAAGCCTTTTGCATATACGGTTGTCAAAGGTGGGTGGAAGAAGAGGTAGATTTTTTTTGAATTGCCATATTAGAAGTCTTTGTATGTGAGACATTTTCTCGATCTTATACATATTGAAAAATTTTATTTGAAAGTGTTATTGGTACGTTACTCAATATAAAAGGAAAGTCTAAGGATGGCCTTAAAGCAAGAGGGGAAATGGTAAAGATGGAAATAAGAATTGAATTAGGACCCGTGAAGAAAGGAAGATGGACATATCTACCACCTGCTGCTCATACTCTATCTAGAAAGGAGGAAAAAACTATTGTGTAAGTTTCTAAGTGAAGTTAAAGTTCCTGAAGGATACTCTTCAGATATCAGAAGATTTGTGTCTATGAAAGACTTCAAGTTAAAGAGTTTAAAGACACATGATTGCCATGTCATAATGGAACAGTTTCTACCAATAGGTATACGTTCTATTTTGCCAGAAAAAGTAAGAAGCGCAATAACTAATTTTTGTTTTTTCTTCAGGTCAATTTGTAGTAAGGTGATCGATCCTGAGATGTTACCGACATTGCAAAAAGAAATACTTTGTGTGAGCTGAAATGTTTTTTCCTCCCTCATTTTTTGACATAATGGTACATCTAGTTGTTTATATTGTAAAAGAGACACAATTGTGTGGACCAGCTTATATGAGATGGATGTACCCTGCTGAATGTTATATGAAAATATTAAAAGGGTACGTGAAAAACTGAAGTCGTCCAGAGGGTTGTATTGTTGAATGATACATTGTTAAAGAATTGGTTGAGTTTTGTACTGAATATTTGTCCAATGTGCAATCCATTGGACTCCCCAAATCTCATATTTTCAAAAAAAAAAGGTAAAAAATTAATTGGAAATAAAATTGTGACAATATCTAGTGATGAACTAGATCAAGTGCATTTATATGTTCTTCACAATGACAATGAGGTTGAGCCGTAGGTTGAAATGCACAAGGATGTACTCCGAGGTGAGAATCAGAATAGAAATGGAAATTGGATAGTACGAGAGCATACTCAAAGTTTTATACAATGGTTTAAGGATCATATTTATTCAAAGTTTTATTCATATCCCGCTTCAATAACAGAATGGTTGAGATGTTTGGCATATGGTCCAAGTTTGCATGTGTTTTCTCATAGCGCATACACAATTAATGGATACACATTTTATACCAAAGAACAAGATGATAAAAGTACTATGCAAAATAGTGGTGTCACCGTGGTAGCTGAAGCAATGCACATTTCAAGTATGAAGGACTTAAACCCCAAATATGAAAATATGTCATATTTTGGGGTTATCGATCACATTTGGGTGTTTGATTACGAGAAGTTTCAGATTCCTATCTTTGGTTGCAAGTGGATACATAATAGTGGCATACGAATGGATAAGTCAGGATTTTTGCAAGTGGATCTTAATAGGATGGGATATAAAGATGAGCCTTTTATTCTAGCCTCTCAAGCTAAACAAGTGTTCTACGTCACTGACCTGAAGAGTACGAAATGGTCTATAGTGCTTTTATCTAACAAAGTGATTGATGATAGAAGTGTAGATCAATGTGATATTGATGTTGATAATGAGTCGTATACTAGAAATGATCGAGATGAGAATATTATAGCGGATAAATCATATATCAAAAAGGATCATAATGAGGGAATTTGGATCAAACCATCCGTCCGCGTTCTTAAGATACAAGTAATTCACAATCCAACCAAGAAAAGAAAGAGATGTTAGAAAAAGAGGTAATATAGTAAAACGTTATATATTCCGTCATTCAATAAACTTATATATTTGTCATTTTATATACTCAATTGATTATAGAATTAGATATTTGGAATTATATATTTGTAATTATATATTTGTCTTTAAATACTTATGTTTTTATTTATTACAGGTTAGATGGCTAGTAACGAAGATCACCCACATGATGATTCTATTAATGATGGAAAGAAATCTGTTAATGTAGAGGAAAGGGAAATTAGAAGAGGAATAATTATAATGAAGAAAATCATTCATGACAGAAATAGAGGAATAAAATATGATGTTCATTAGAATTCAAATGAGCAACTAATTAAACCTAACGGTTCTAAATTGACAAGTTACATTGGTTCACTTGTAAGGAACATAAGTTCCAATACTTGTGATAATTGGAGAAACGAGCAGTTGGATAGTGCTAAAGACAAAATCTGGAGTGAGATACGGGTACCATATATGATGTTATTTGTTTTTTATTATGATTATGTCTTTAAATAACTTATACTAACGCACTCTTTGTATGTTTTTTCGTAGAGGTCTTTCAACATTGATGATACCAGAAGAGCTTATTATCTTCAATTGGTCGGAAAAAGACATAGAGGCTTTAGATCTTTTTTATCAAACAAGTATCTAAGAGATACCGAAAAAAATTTTGTTGATGCCGAGCGTCCAAGTAATATATGCAGACTTGATTTCACCGGAAGAACTGAGACACTTTTAAAGGCAAACGAAGAACCAAAAAATTTTAGAATACGAGTGTCGGAAATCGCCAACGAGCATCATGTCTCGCGTATCTATACAGAAAAGGGCGTACGGGATATGCACGCTTACAACAAAAAATAGTAAGTATCTATAAATTGCAATGATATACTTGTTCATCATGAGTTATAATTGATCTTATTTTTTGTCTTAATGTGTAGTTAAAAGAGGAGAATAGTTCCGAAACATCTGTTCTAGAACATGTTTTGTGGAAGGTTGTCCGTGTGGGTAAGGATGGAGTTGTTAAAGAAGAGGTTCAAAATATTTTTGAGAAATGTGTAAGTATACTTGTTCAAAATATTCGTGAGTATTCCGATTGGGTGATGGGTTATGGGACATGGGGTCACTCAAACATCCTTGAAAAAGAAAAATCCAAAGACAAAATCTCCTAGCAATAAAGAACTGCAAGCAAAGTTGTTAGCATTAGAAGCTGAAGTTCGTGAATTGAGAAAGGAAAGAGAAAGAGATCATCAGAAAGGGGAAGCTTCAGGTTTTAAAGATACTAGTGACAAAGCTAGTGTCAATTGTAATGTTCAACCGAATATTCCCGAGGTAATTATATACATCATTATGAAATTATGAAATTAAATTAGTGTAATTTATTTAATTGATATATATATATATATTATATATATATATATATATATATATATATATATATATATTATATATATATATAAATATATATATATATATATATATATATATATATATATATATATATATATATATATATATATATATATATATATATATATATATATATACACACACACACACATTAACAATGTCATATTTATTATTGGTTTTAAGGCATTTCACCCTGTCAACTCTATTTATCGTCACCGAACTTATCAGATGGTTGACAAGGGGAAAGTGCATAATACTTTGGGAGAAGTACTTTACCATAAACCGCTCACTGCTGGATATTTGAAGGTATCAATTGATATTGCTTTAGAGGGGGTGCGTTATTACCAATACCAGACGATGTTTCAGATGTAACATTCGTGGGAGAGGCAGTATGTGCGTATGTTGCATGGCGTCAAGCCTAATTTGCGTAGATGATGAGGTATGCTTAAAACCATTATGAACCTTTAAGTATTCAAAGTTTTTACGAGCATCTTACGTACATTTTTTTTACATGGTAATGTTAGACTCCTACAAAACCCAAATCAAAAGATAAGGGGATGATGCGGCAAACCGAGTCAGTTGCAGCAAAAAAAGAGGTATAACATTATTATATGATATTTATGCATAGAATGATCTTATACTTCACCTAACTAATTATATGATATTTAGATGCATGCTAAAGAGATTGAAAAAGTCAGTAGGGGTAAGAAGACCGCGGCTAGCAAAAAACCTACTTCTCAGTATAGGTCGTGCCTTCGGACATATATAGGAATAAAAAACACTCCAATTGGTGGTACACGTCTTATACCTATACCGACCGACATTTTTGGTTATGAATACATGGGAGCAATTGGTAGAGAAGATATGGATCAAGTTTTTCAACATTTGACTTTAGGCCTTAATGTTATCGATACATACATCTGGCATACTTCGATCAACTTTGTTTAATTAAATGAAAAATTTATTTACTCATTTCAATGAATATAGTCTAATTTTAATGATGTTTTTATTTAAGGTTTCTGTATGACAAAGTTATGCGTCAGCGTGGATTGGACGAAAGATTGTCTTTCTTAGCTCCTAAACCCGTTAACGCAGGGTTAATCCTAACAAAACCAGATGATGTCATATTGTATGTACTCAGTTTATTTGTGGCCAACAAAGATACATAAAATTTGTTCTTTTTACCATATAATACTGGCCACGGGTTAGATTTTCATGCTAACTTCATCCATTATAATTTTTCATTTTTTTGACATTGTGTAGAAACTTTCCATCTAACATTTGTTTAATCTTACAATGGATATTGGTTGTTGCTTGCGATTAATCCTGTAGAAGAAATTGTATACTATCTATATTCGTTATACAATGATTGGATAACATACCCAGATTTGAAGAAGATGATTGATACGTAAGTGAGATTGTTCTAAATATTAGTGTATATATTTATTTATCTATGTGAGATTGTTCTTAATAGTTATTTAAATTTTATTATAGCTGGCTGCAAGATTTTCGATCACAAGGAGGTATTCAAGCACCAAAGAGTAGAGCCAACAACATTACGTGGATCAGAGTGCATGTATATTTTCACAATTTTGATTATATTAGTGATAATACTTGATAAAACAAGTTAATGGGTATATCATGATATATATATATATATATATATATATATATATATATATATATATATATATATATATATATATATATATATATATATATATATATATATATATATATATATATATATATATATATATATATATATATATATATATATATATTTGTATTTTCTTTCCATGTGTAGTTTCCTCGTCAACGTAATGGTATAGATTGTGGTTATTTCATCTTGAGGTTTATGAAAGAAATGCTTCTTTTGGACCGAATAGAGATTCCATCCACGGTATGGATTTCTAACTTAGGAATTATTTTAATATTTCTCATAAAATAGCATAGTGTTTTAACTAAATCACATACTATATTATATTATTATCTAGTACTTTGATGAATTCAATTGTGCTCATTACTCAAAAGATCAATTGGATGAACTTATGGAGGAATGATGTCAATTCATTATGGAGTTGAGAATTTTATAAGGTATATTGTCTTTCTTTCATTGATGAGAATTTTGAGTATAAATTTTGAGTTTTGAGTATAAATTCGAATAAAGTTTTATTTTATCATGGTATGTCTTTTGGTTTTGTTTCAGGTTATAGGTGCATATGTAGAAGATATAGCTAACAAGTTCATTGTTATTGTTTTTTAGAAATTCTCGAAGATAGTAATATGTAGATTAAACATAATTTAGAATTTTAGAATTTTCAAGTTGTATCATCAATTAAGTTGTTGTTGTATATATCATCAATTATATAATGTAGATTTTTTGTATATGCAAATTTGGTGCATTTATATTGGATTGAAGCTACCAAATCTGGTGTAAAATATGGTGAAAACCTGGTGCAAAATATGGTGAAAATCTGGTGAAAATTTATTGTAGATATTAGACACCGCTTTCTGCAAGTGAAAATAAGTCTAATATTTAAAAAAAATTGTGAACATTAGATATCGCTTAATGTGAAAGCGCTGTCTAAAGTGGGGAAAAAGCGCTGCCTAAAGTGGGGAAAAGCGCTGCCGAAAATGGGAAAGTGCTGTCTAAAATGGGGAAAAGACAACTCTTTTAAAGAAAAGCACTGTCTAAAGCGATGCGTAAAAGATAACCAAAAGCACTTTCTAAAGAGAAAGCGCTGCTAAAGGGGTACATAAGAAAGCACTTCAAAAGAGAAAGCGCTGCTAAAGGGGTGCATAAGAAAGCACTTTTAAAGTAAAAACGTTGTTGTAATACGGTAGGAGAACTGACTTGGTTGTTTTGTGTTTGATCGCAATTGTTGCAGATAGCAAGAGTCGCCACTGACTTTTCTTTTATCTAATAAGGAAAGGGTGAAAAGAACAGGAAAGACCTTTGAGATGTTTTCTTGAGTTTGGGGGGATAGGTTATGAAAAGGGAAGGTGTTAGCACCCTTTTCATCCATAGTTATCTATGGGCTCTTAGTTGCTTGCTAGATCACTTTGAAAAAATGCTTTGTTTGAAAAATGTGCTTTGTGGTTGATTTTGAAAGTATTTTTGAAAAGCGCCTTCGTTGAGGAAAACTTTGTAATGATTCTCGTCTTTATAAGAATGCATACAAAGTGTTAGACATTTTGAAAATAGTTCAAAGAGATGTTTGTTTTTGAAGATGTTTTGTGAGTGTAAGTGTGGAAATGGTTTTAGTTTAAGAGCAAGCAAATACGAGCGTCCCACCTACTCAAAAGGTCTATGTTCTTTTCCTCCTCCTTAAAATGTTGCTATCTTACCATTGATTTGAAGAAGCCACATTGTTGGATGTGAAGGGATGGGAATGGGTCAATTATATAGTCATAGAAGGTAACCTATGAGACATTTTAGCAATTTTCGTATGGGACTCGATCATTTACCGAAGGAAACATCGAGGGACATCGAGGGACTATGATCTTTTTATCGAGGGTATTTGCTAAAACGTCCATATTCGAGGGACATGACTATTTTATGAGGCAACAAGTCAGATTACCCTAGAGGTGCATATCTGTGAATAGTGTGTTTGATTGCATGCATTTAATCTTGAATTAGGGTTGTCTAACTTGTTGATTTTATCTTGTCATACACACCCTAATTTATTAGCATTTATATGAAAGCGGTAAATTGCGGAAATTAAAGTAAATTTCCTACGCTATTACATATTGGGGATGTGGTGTACAAATTTACAAATGAGGATTTGCAAGAAATTAAATCCTAATTATCTATTACAACCATATTGAAACTTGAATAATGTATAAGAAATATAATGTACAAGACAAAATGGAAACAGGAATAGATTTGTTTTGTTTTTATTAAGGAAATTTAATTAAGTTAAAGAAAAGAAAATAAATAGGAAAATATTTTTGGTCTTTTTCATTGTAAGAATTTAAATAAAATAAACTAATTAACTTAAATATATTTTTGGTGTTTTTGTGTAGAAACCAGTTTTTTGTGTTTTTAAAAACAGTTTTTGTGTAGAAAATAGTTTGTGTTTAAAACAATTTTTGTGTAAAAAAAAACAGTTTTGTGTTTGAGCAGTTTTTGTGTTAGTAAGCAGGGGGTATAAAACCGTCGAAGCCCAATTGTGGAAGCCCAAGTGTATTTCCTGCAACCAAAGCAGAGTGAGAAAACATGATAGATGAACAAAAGGTCTCGTTGGGGATTGAACCCAGAACCTTCTACATGGAAAGGCTTTAGCGCATGCTGTTTGTACCACTGGGGTGGTCTGTTTCATCCATTCATAAGATAACTTCGATTAGGTACAAACTGAACTCGTTTCTGAATGTTTGAAATGCCTAACTTCTTCCTTCGAGCGCAGGGATGCATAACTCATTTGTTAAGCTTCGACAGGCTTCATTTCTCAGCCAATTGAAAGATGTAAAAAAAACCTGCCTAAAACTTGAATACAAATCTAACCATGTAACTTTCAAAAGTTATGGGCCAAAGGTTAACAATAATTTTATTTAGCACAAACATCAAAACTTAACTAGTCAGAGTTGAAATTCTCAAAACACAAGAAAAGAAAATCAAAACTAAGAGCATGGTTAGCTTCCTATGATATCTATATTTTTTCCTAACAAAGTATATAAAAATGATGTTTGAATGAAGAGTTCCAAGTTTAAGAAAAATTACCTCTTGAAGTGAAGCTTAAAGGATTTCGACAGAACCTCCAGGAACAGTTTGATGATGGGCTAAGCCTGTTTCGACCTCCTTGAAGCTATTTCAGTTGCTTGTTTGCCTTGAAAGTCACTGAATCTAAGGTTGGTTAGGAGTGAATCGAAGGGTTCACTAAATTCCATGAGTGGGGTTTTTGAAGGCTTTGGAAGTGTTCCAAGGTTGGTATATGGAAGCTAGTGGGTGAATCGAAAGGCTGTTATATGGAAGTTAGGGAGTGAATCGAAAGGCTGGCTAGCACATGAAGGGTTTGATATTTTTTTTTGGGTAAGGTCAGGATGTGTTGAGTTTTTGAGAGTTTGAGAGTTGGAGAGTTTGAGAGTTTAAGAGTGTTTGATGATTTTCCCCCCCAACCAAAAGTCACCTTTGATTTGCCAAGGGTCTCTCTATTTATAGAGAAAAGGTTTTTAGTAACGAGAACCCTGAGATAACATGTTATGGTTGAAAACGAAAAAGTTTGATGGGTTTTCAGAGTTCCCAAGTTCAAGTACAAGTGGGGCCTGATGTTTGCAGGAGGTTTGGCACATGCTTTTGACACTGCTTGTGTTCAGATAAGATCGGGTTGGGAGCTCAAAAAACAGACTTTGTGATTAAAGTAATATTTATGAAAAAAGGATACGTAGCCTTTTGCCATTTCATCCAAAAATGGTATAATCCAGTGGATGAAGCTTCGAATCTTTGTGTAATGTATCACAAATTTGTGTAAGCCTCTGATTATATAAAGATTTGGAAGCAACATAGCCCGATAAGTGAGATTTGAAGGATAAGGCTATGATATTTGATCAATGTTCTTCAACCAAGCTTGCTCAAAGGGTTTAGAGTTGGATTCGAAGTATGTTGCTTCGAAAAAAATCAATGCCCAAGTCGAAACTTGTGAATTAAACTTGATCGAAGAAGGCCACATGCCCATTCAAAGCTTGTGAACCAAGCTTGCATCGAAGGAGTTCAAATGCCCAATTGAAGCTGGTGAACCCAGCTAGCTCAAAGAAGGCCAAATGTCCAATTGCAACTTATGGATTAAACCTGATCCAAGGAGGCCACATGCCCATTCGAAGCTTGTGAACCAAGCCTGCATTGAAGGAGTTCAAATGCCCAATCGAAGCCTCTGAACCAAGCTTGGTTGAAGGAGGCCCAAATGTCCAATCGAAGCTTGTGGGTTAAACCTGCTCGAAGGAGGCCAAATTTCCAACGAAGCCTCTGAACCAAAGCTTGCAACGAAGAAGGCTCAAGTTCCCAATCGAAGCCTCTGAACCAAGCTTGCTTGAAGGAGGCCCAAATGTCTAATCGAAGCTTGTGGATTAAACCTGCTCGAAGGAGGCCAAATGTCCAATGAAGCCTGTGAACCAAAGCTTGCATTGAAGGAGGCCCAAATGCCCAATCGAAGCCTCTGAATCAGGCTTGCTCAAAGGAGGCCCAAATTCCCAATCGAAGCCTCTGAACCAAGCTTGTTCGAAGGAAGTTAGATGCCCAATCGAAGCTTATGAATCAAAGAAAATTTTCTCTTCTTTTATTTGATGCTTGAGAGCCCAATATGATCCATGGAAGCTACATGGGGCATTAAAGTCCAATTGTACTTGTGCAAATTCAAACTCTAGTTTTGAGTCATCAGTGTTGAGGAAGTATCTTGAGCTGATCAAACCTTGTGCAATCTTGACCCAAAAGAAATCTTGTGAGAAAATTCTTGAGAAATGAGAGGTAAAATTTTGGGGTATAACAGTTGCCCCTATTCAATCTTCTTGAACCTGAAGAGTGAGATTGGTAGATTCGCCTTTCGTGACTTGAAGGTGAAAGATGATTGAACACTAAAGTGCTCAGAAATTTGCACTCGATGTTGTGTTGAATTGGGAATGATCTTATAGATGCCATTTGGAGAGATGATGGAGAGTTGTTATAGATGGGCTTACAGATGCCATCCATGGTGACAGAAAAGGTCTTTGTTTTTCATGTTTTTAACTAGAAGAAATAAATCTCACCAGAAGAGGTCTTTGATTCGCCTGTCTTTAACTGGAAGAAATAAATCTAACTAGAAGACGTCTTTGGTTCGCCTGTCTTTAACTGGAAGAACTAAATCTAACCAGAAGAGGTCTTTGATCCGCCTGTCTTTAACTAGAAGAACTAAATCTAACCAGAAGAGGTCTTTGATTCGCCTGTCTTTAACTGGAAGAACTAAATCTAACCAGAAGAGGTCTTTGGTTCGCCTGTCTTTAACTGGAAGAACTAAATCTAACCAGAAGAGGTCTTTGATTCGCCTGTCTTTAATTGGAAGAACTAAATCTAACCAGAAGAGGTCTTTGATTGATCGCCTATTATTAACTAGAATCCATCAAGAAGAGGATTTGATTGATCGCCTATTATTAACTGGAATCCATCCAGAAGAGGACTTAATTGATCGCCTATTATTAACTGGAATCTATCCAGAAGGGGAATTGATTGATCGCCTATTATTAACTGGAAGAAGTGAATCTATCCAGAAGAGGTCTTTGTTCGCCTATTTTTAAATGGAAGAAACAAATCTAACCAGAAGAGGTCTTTGATTCGCCTGTCTTTAACTGGAAGAAATAAATCTAACCAGAAGAGGTCTCTGTTCGCATGTCTTTAACTGGAAGAAACAAATCTAACCAGAAGAGGTCTTTTATTGATCGCCTATTATTAACTGGAATCCATCCAGAAGAGGACTTAATTGATCGCCTATTATTAGCTGGAATCCATCCAGAAAAGGACTTGATTGATCGCCTATTATTAACTGGAATCCATCCAGAAGAGGACTTGATTGATTGCCTATTATTAACTGGAGTCCCTCTAGAAGAGGACTTGATTGATCGCCTATTATTAACTGGAAAAAGTGAATCCATCCAGAAGAGGTCTTTGTTTGCCTATTTTTAATTGGAAGAAACAAATCTAACCAGGAGAGGTCTTTGATTCTCCTGTCTTTAACTGGAAGAAATAAATCTAACCAGAAGAGGTCTTTGTTCGTATGTCTTTAACTGGAAGAAACAAATCTAACCATAAGAGGTCTTTGATTGATCGCCTATTATTAACTGGAATCTATCCAGAAGAGGACTTGATTGACCGCCTATTATTAACTGGAATCCATCCAGAAAAGGACTTAATTAATCGCCTATCATTAACTGGAAGAAGTGAATCCATCCAGAAGAGGACTTGATTGATCACCTATTATTAACTGGAAGAAGTGAATCCATCCAGAAGAGGACTTGATTGATCACCTATTATTAACTGGAAGAAGTGAATCCATCAAGAAGAGGACTTGATTGATCGCCTATCATTAACTGGAAGAAATGAATCCATCCAAAAGAGGACTTAATTGATCGCCTATTATTAACTGGAATCCATCTAGAAGAGGACTTAATTGATCGCCTATTATTAACTGGAATCCATCCAGAAGAGGACTTGATTGATCGCCTATTATTAACTGGAATCCATCCAGAAGAGGACTTGATTAATCGCCTATTATTAACTAGAACCCATCCAGAAGAGGACTTGATTGATCGCCTATTATTAATTGGAAGAAGTGAATCCATCTAGAAGAGGACTTTATTGATCTCCTATCCTTAACTAGAAGAAGTGAATCCATCCAGAAGAGGACTTGATTGACTTTTCCTGCAAGGAAGAGGGTTAGTTTCATGCAGAAGTATGCATGGCGTGATGATGTTCTCAAAATAAATGAGATTATATTGTATGTGTATGTTATATGATGTATGAATGTGAAATGTTATTGAAGTGTATCTTTGTATGGGAAAATAAATCCTTGACAAATGCTAGGGAGTTTTGGGAAGCTGAATCTCGGGCTGCTGTTGGAGATGAAGAGTATGCTCCTCTTCAGACTTTATTTTAGGATGTTTCTTCTAGGGATTCCTATTCTGTTGTTTGAGGAGAACTCCGTTGGGGAATATTGGCTTGTTTGAGAAGACTTTGTGGAGAGTGTTGATTTCTTCTTGGGAAAAGAGTTTAGGAGTTTTAGTTGTCCGTTGCTCTGCTGGGGAGTTATCTCTTGAAAGTTAGTTGTTATCTGGTCGGATTCCAGGCTTCACAATAACTTGCTGGGGATAAAGAAGTTAACTGTTATTTGGTCGGATTCCAGGATTTGCAGTAACTTGTTGAAATAGTGGAAAACTCTACTAGGGAAGAGGAGTTTTTTTTAGGAAATAAACCTGGTTGAAGAGAATATTTGACGAACTGCAGGGGAGATGTATTCTTTTGACAGAACTCCTCGAGGATTCTTCTTGAGACCAACTCAGCTGGGGAGAGGTTTTCAGGAGACTGAAACTCTGGCTGGGGATTAGATGAATCCAACTTTATAGGGATAATTTTGGGGGATATCCTTATAGAGATTGCTCTTGTGACTTCACTGGGGATCACCTCGCGAAAGGGACTTTGTGGGGATTGGTCATTGTCCACAGCAGTAAGTGTTGTAGTTACTGCTAGAAATTTTTTGCTTGATTGTACGTGCCCCCTTTGATGGAATTCATGTTCAATGCCTCGAGTGTTTCGAATTCAGACCTGCCCCTGGTATTCAGCACTTTTGAGAGATTTCTTGGAATCTCGACTTAACTGCCCCAGAGGTGCTAGACAAATGATCATACCATGCCCCTTGATTATGAGAGATTTGTCATTGTAAGTTTCTTTCCATTTGAAATGATTCTGTTCATTGAGAGAGTTTTTGTTCATTGGATGTTCGTCATGCGAATTTCTCTGTTGTCAAACAAATAGCCATATGCAAACAGCGGTATTCAAACAATGCAAAGTTTATGTTTGTCTTGAAATTTTGAAAAATGAGTTTTTAGAAGATAAAATAATTTTGTAAGAATGTGAATTCAACTCAGGATTTACAGTAAATCCTTACAGGAGTCAGGATACCTTTTGTAACAGTATGCTTTCGAACTAACCCATGCTTCAATTAGGACTTTTAAAGGGTTGTAGCGTGGCCTGGTTCACAGTTTAAGAAACAAAGGATAATGCTCAAAGTGTTTTTGTACCCAACCTGTTCTCCATGATGTTCTCCGGTCCTAAACTCAGTTAATTGTGCGTTTGAATTCCTATTGAATCTGGAATGTTATTTTGGTGATGGTTCAGAAACTTGGAAGTTTACTTGTGAAGTCAGTCATTTTTACAACATTTTTCATGTTTTCGAGGATTTGTAGTGACCTATTTTTTAATTTACTATCCCTAATTTTTGCCTGTTTGTTTTAAGATTACAGTCAGCGGGATGCCCCATTCTTTCTTAAGTCTCCTTCGTAGGTTTTAACTTAGTGGGCTTTTCTTTTGAGAGATAATGACTGACTATTTTATGGGTAACCATCTCCGTCTTTTGATTCAGAAGGATGTTTTTGATGTCATTCGTTGTTTATGAAGTTAAAGCTTGCGACTGAATGCACATTTGAATTAACCGAGAAACTACCCTGCCCCAGGTTTTGATTAAAGGTTTCAATTTGTGTGAAAAAAACTCCTACTTCTTTGGCTCAAAGGGGTTGACTAGGGATTATCTTCCTTATAACTCCAGTGTTTAGGGTTTGAAACAACGTCTGTACATCCTCAGCAAGGTCAGTTCAAAAGCATATTGTATGAGATCATGGCATTGTTTTCGTCATCCTCCCTCTAAAGACTTACAACTTTTAACGAGAGTTGAATATCACAAAAGGGAGTAAAAAGCACTGTTCAAATATAGTAAAAACAAATGGATTAATTCAAAACAAACACATGCAATGCATTAATGAAAGTAACCAAATTCTGACATAAAGATAAGTGTTTAAGAAAACAAAGAAATTACAACTGAAAATTCGAGTGAAAAAAAAATTATCCGCCTAAATTTGTCACTTCAGATGGTGTGTCTTTGAGAGGTGACAGAAGAACTCCAGTTGACCATCTTGTGTGAATTCCAACACTTCGTCATTAATCAGGTCTTGAATTTTGTTTTTCAATGTCCAACAGTGGTTAGTGTCGTGTCCCAGACTGTTGGAGTGGTATGCGCACCTTTTATTGTATTTGTAGTTGGGAGCAAAAGTGTTAGGTTTTTGAGAAGGCTCCCTTAATGTAATCAGCTTGGCTTCCAACAGATGATGCAATAATTGAGCCAAGGGCATGTTGATCTCAGCAAATTGTCTTCCTTTCATATGCCGACCACCTTGGTGAGGTTGTTGTTGGACTCGTGATGTAGTAGCCAATTTGAAGGGTGTTCTCTCGACCAAACCAACTTCTTGTCTTATTGGAGGCTGATTAATGACTCGTTCCCCAATTCTAGTTGTTTGCCCCATATGGTTGCATCCGTCTTGATGAAGCTTGTTGACGAGGGCTCTCAGCTCTTCTTGTCCCTGAGATAAGTTTTGGATAAGAGCCATTTGTCCCAACAACTGGATTCTCATCGTTGTTATCTCTGCTTACAATTGTCTTATCTGACCCTCCTTGTCGTCTTCAGGGTTGTCATTGGTCATGCTCTCAATGAAAAGTGTTTTTAAATCTTCTTTCTCCTTGGATAGATTCAGGAACACTCCTTGAAGTTGAGTATTTTGGGTTTGAAGATCCTTGATAGTCTGTTCTAGAGTCATCTCTACTGAAATAAACAATAAGCAGATGAGAAACCTGTGTAGGGAAAATCTGTTATGTTGACATGCATGATATGTGGATGCAATGTTTTCAAGGATCTCGCAGGGTAAACATAAGAAGATATTAGAAGTTGAACTTTGACTGCAACTTTGAGTGAAGAACTTCGTATTATTGAATTTCCTTCCACGAGAATCAAGCTCACCATGTCAAGTGGGTCATAGCCCTTGACTGTGCTTTGGTATTTGACAGAATTTGGTTAGAGGAGAAAGAATCCTCTTGCCCCTTGATAGACATCTGGTTTACCATGACCCTACATCATAGGCCCTTGAGATCCTTGAAATGGCTATTGAAAATTCTATGGTATGATGTCATGATGTTATGTACAAGTATGCAGAGCAAACAAGTCATTATATACAAATAATCATATACAAACAAAGCATGTGAATCCTTAGGTTTAGGCTTGCATGGAGTTTTATAGGTAAGTACCGTCTTGAAGTTTAGTTGACTCAACCTATCCTAGAAATTAATCGGGTTCTAGGGGATCTCAATACCACTGACCTTTCTTTTAGGCATTGTCTCAGCATAATCAATCTTTTCTTGCGGCCGAGATATCCCAAAAGTCTGATCTCAACGAGTCTAGCATCGAGTATCAACCAATCTTCAGCTTTACACCAAAGTCGGCTATCTCACTACTTCTTAATGGCCAAGTTGTTCAATTAAGGTTCTAAGGTCAGTTAGTGCTTCATGACACCGCTCAGCGGCCCTATATTCTCCTCGATTCAACACAAGGGATACCGATACCAACAAATGCGTCACACTAACATAGCCATTGCTTCAACCATATAAGTCTATGTTGTATAGTTTCCACAATCTATTGCTACTTACCTAATGGTGTTCCCCGATCCGGGTAGAGGATCAATACAAACCCAAACAAGGACCCATAAATGTAAAGCAAGCAAGTCAAACAATGAAAGCAATTAAATATGATCTATCTCTAAGGTAACCCCACTTTTAAGTTTCTCCCCAGCAGGGTCTCCAGTTCTGTAATACAGTGGGAGAAATGACTTGGTTGTTTTGCGTTTGATTGCAATTTTTGCGGATAGCAAGAGTCACCTCCGACTTTTCTTTAATCCAATAAGGAAAGGGTTAAAAGAACAGGAAATACCTTTGATATGTTTTCTTGAGTTCGGGGGGGGGGGGGGGGGGGGGTAGGTTATGAAAAGGTAAGGTGTTAGCACCCTTTTCATCCATAGTTATCTATGGGCTCTTAGTTGCTTGCTAGATCACTTTGAAAAAATACTTTGTTTGAAAAATGTGCTTTGTGGTGGGTTTTGAAAGTATTTTTGAAAAGCTCCTTCATTGAGACAAACTTTGTAATGATTCTCTCTCTATAAGAATGCATACAAAGTGTTGGACTTTTTTTTTAAAGTGTAAGTGTGGAAATGATTTTAGTTTAAGAGCGAGCAACTACGAGCGTCCTACCTACTCAAAAGGTCTATGTTCTTTTCCTCCTCCTTTAGATGTTGCTATCTTATTATTAATTTGGTAAGAAGCCTCATCGCTGGATATGAAGGGACGGGCGTGGGTCAATTGTATAGTCATAGAAGGCAACCTATGAGATACTTTAGAAATTTTCGTATGAGACTAGATCGTTTATCGAAGGAAACATCGAGGGACATCGAGGGACTACGATCTTTTTATCGAGGGTCTTTTCTAAAACATCCATATTCAAGGGATATGACTATTTTCCGAGGTAACAGGTGAGATTATCCTAGAGGTGCATGTGTGTGAATAATGTGTTTGATTGCATGCATTTAGTCTTGAATTAGGATTGTCTAACTTGTTGATTTTATCTTGTCATACACACCCTAATTTATTAGCATTTATATGAAAGTGGTAAATTGCAGAAAGTAAATTTCCTACGCTATTACATATTGGGGATGAGGTGTACAAATTTACAAATGGGGATTTGTAAGAAATTAAATCCTAATTATCTATTACAATCATATTGAAACTTGAATAATGTATAAGGAATATAATATACAAGACAAAATGGAAAAAGGAATAGATTTGTTTTGTTTTTGTTAAGTAAATTTAATTAAGTTAAAGAAAAGAAAATAAATAGGAAAATGTTTTTGGTCTTTTTCATTGTAAGAAGTTAAATAAAATAAACTAATTAACTTAAATATATTTTTGGTGTTTTTGTGTAGAAAACAGATTTTTGTGTTTTTAAAAACAGTTTTTGTGTTTAAAATAGTTTTTGTGTAAAAAAAACAGTTTTGTGCTTGAGCAGTTTTTGTGTTAGTAAGCAGGGGGTATAAAACTGTCGAAGCCCAATTTTGGAGGCCCAAGTGTATTTCCTGCAACCAAAACAGAGTGAGAAAACATGATAGATGAACAAAAGGTCTCGCTGGGGCTTGAACCCATGATCTTCTACATGGCAAGACTTTAGCGCATGCTGTTTGTACCACTGGGTGGTGTGTTTCATCCATTCATAAGATAACTTAGATTAGGTACAAACTGAACTCGTTTCTGAATGTTTTGAAATGCCCCGCTTCTTTCTTCGAGCACAGGGATGCATAACTCATTTGTTAAGCTTCGACAGGCTTCATTTCTCAACCAATCGCAAGATGTAAAAAAAATCTGCCTAAAACTTGAATACAAATCTAACCATGTAACTTTCAAAAGTTATGGGCCAAAGGTTAGCAATGAATTTTATTCAGCACAAACATCAAAACTTAACTAGTCAGAGTTGAAATTCTCAAAACACAAGCAAAGAAAATCAAAACTAAGAGCATGGCCAGCTTCCTATGATATCTACATTTTTTCCTCATAAAGTATATACAAATGATGTTTGAATGAAGAGTTCCAAGTTTAAGAAAGCGTACCTCTTGAAGTGAAGCTTAAAGAATTTCGACAGAACCTCCAGGAATAGTTTGATGATGGGCTAAGCCTTTTTCGACCTCCCTGAAGCTATTTCAGTTGCTTCTTTGCCTTGAAAGTTACTGAATCGAAGGTCGTTAGGAGTGAATCGAAAGATTCACTAACCTCCTTGAGTGGGTTTTTTGAAGGCTTTGGCAGTGCTCCAAGGTTGGTACATGGAAGCTAGTGGGATAAATCGAAAGGTTGTTATATGGCAGTTAGGGAGTGAATCGAAAGGCTGGCTAACGCATGAAGGGGTTGAGATTTTTTTTTGGGTACAGTCAGGATGTGCTGAGTTTTTGAGAGTTTGAGAGTTTGAAAGTTTGATAATTTTAGAGTTTGAGAGTTTGAGAGTTTGAGAGTGTTTGATTATTTCCCCCCAACCAAAAGTCTCCTTTGATTTTCCAAGGGTCTCTCTATTTATAGAGAAAAGATTTTTAGTAACCAGAACCCTGAGATAACATGTTATGGTTGAAAACGAAAAAGTTTTATGGGTTTTCATAGTTCCCAAGTTTAAGTACAAGTGGGGCTTGATGTTTGCAGGAGATTTGGCACATGCTTTTGGCACTGCATATGTTAAGATAAGATCATGTTGGGAGCTAAAAAAATTGACTTTGTGATTAAAGTAATCTTTATGAAAAAAAGATACGTAGCTTTTTGCCATTTCATCTAAAAATGGTATAATCCAGTGGGTAAAGCTTCAAATCATTGTGTAATGTATCATAAATTTGTGTAAGCCTCTGATTATGTAAAGATTTGGAAGCAACATAGCCTGACAAGTGAGATTTGGAGGATAAGGCTATGGGATTTGATCAATGTTCTTCAACCAAGCTTGCTCGAAGGGTTCAGAGTTGGATTCTAAGTATGTTGCTTCGAAGGAAATCAATGCCCCAGTCGAAGCTTGTGTATTAAACTTGATCGAAGGAGGCCACATGCCCATTCGAAGCTTGTGAACCAAGCTTGAATCGAAGGAGTTCAAATTCCCAATTGAATCTGGTGAACCAAGCTTGCTCGAAGGAGGCCAAATGTCCAATCTAAACTTGTGGATTAAACCTGATCGAAGGAGGCCAAATTCCCATTCGAAGCTTGTGAACCAAGCTTGCATCAAAGGAGTTCAAATGCCCAATCGAAGCCTCTGAACCAAGCTTTCTCGAAGGAGGATTAAATGTCCAATCGAAGCTTGTGGATTAAACGTGCTCGAAGGAGGCCAAATGTCCAACGAAGCCTCTAAACCAAAGCTTGCATCGAAGGAGGCTCAAGTGCCCAATCGAAGCCTCTGAACAAAGCTTGCTTGAAGGAGGCCCAAATGTCCAATCAAAGCTTGTGGATTAAACCTGATCAAAAGAGGCCAAATGTCCAATGAAGCCTCTGAACCAAAGCTTGCATCGAAGGAGGCCCAAATGCCCAATCCGAGCCTCTGAACTAGGCTTGCTCGAAGGAGGCCCAAATGCCCAATCGAAGCCTCTAAACTAAGCTTGCTCGAAGGAAGCCAGATGCCCAACCGAAGCTTATGAATCAAAGAAAATTTGCTCTTCTTTGATTTGATGCTTGAGAGCCCAGTATGATCCATGGAAACTACATGGGGAATTAAAAGTCCAATTGTACTTGTGCAAATTCAAACTCTAGTTTTGAGTCATCAGTGTTGAGGAAGTATCTTAAGTTAATCAAACCTTGTGCAGTCTTGACCCAATAGAAATCTTGTGAGAAAATTCTTGAGAAATGAGAGGGCAAATTTTGGGGTACAACAACTGCCTAAAGGGGGCATATAGTAGCGCTTTTACATTAATCTAAAGCGTTGTATTTACTTATAGCAACGCTGGTTTAGGCAATGCTTTAAAGCGCTGTCTATGGCCAAAATAAGAATTATCTATGTGCTTGTTTGGCATAGTGTGACTTTTGTCTATAGAAAGTTCTTCCTCAGAGGTCAATGAGGCACAAGTATAGGCCATTATGTAGGCCACGTAAGGAATGCACTCCGCCATTGTTGTTTAATGTCCCAAGGCCTTATATTGACCATCATATCATTGTCAAATTTTAACACAAGAGAGATTATACCATGAGAAATTGAAGACAACAAAGCAGGAATGAAATATAACATCTTTTGAAGTTCAGAGGCCAAAGGAATCAGTCCTAAAAGAGAAGTGAGTTGGGACGTCCCTGGTTGCTCACGTGTTATGCCATTTTTCTACCATTTTCATTCATCCAAACCAAGTTTGTTTCCCCCCACCTCATTTCCATAAAATTTAATAACATCTTCAAGAGCATAAGAGGTCGGGTAAGAAGGCCCTCCGAAGAAGGCCATACTTTCATGACAATATATTTTTTTCACAATATTTCCCTACAACATTGTTTCTACAAAAGTGGAAATAATATTATCATATGCAACCATAAAAAGAGTCCACTTCATCTTGTGGGAGGACCAAAATAGTTATAAACTCTACACAATATTATTCTAAACATGGACCACTTTAGTCAAAGACTCAACATATTCTTAAATTATACACAAAAACCACACATTGGAACCTTGCTATTCATTGTTACCCAGTCACACGAACACAACGCATGACATGAAGTCGCCCAGATCATACTCCATAAACGAGGATCCTCCACACGATTCATGTTAATGTTGATATTCATCTTAATCCACTCCTGAACAATCACATTGAAGAACCTCTGTCTTTTCTGCACTGGAACAAAGTGTGCCCAAATGGATCTGGCCATACTACAATCCCTAAGAACATGGAGTAAGGATTCCTATTAACCTTGACAATCCTTACAATAAGGAATTCCCACTCCTTTGTTATGGAGAAACTTATTAGTTTTGACACCATCATGGCGCATTTTCAAAATGAATGCCCTGATTTGCTCATACACCTTTAACTTTCATATGCTGCTCCAACGCTGCTCATTCTCATTAGTCCCTTGACTAGTTAACTCCTTATAAGCAGTGCCAAACAAAATCTTGCCATCCTGGTTACCATTTCGATTGTAGAAATGTTGGCCATTGTCGGTATCAGGAGGGGGAATCGAGAATAAATTATGCGGTGTTCATGGGGGATGACCTGCAATAATCTATCCCAATTCCAATCACCATCTGCCATACTGAAATCTTCCACCATACTATCCATAGTCTCACTTTAGGAGTTATAATGACTCTCTATAAGCTTGACTTTCGCTCCCAGCCAACCATCGTACCAAAACATGATACAATTTCCATCACCAACATTCCAACTAACCTAATTATAAGTCCAATCCATATTGGCCATAATGTTCTTCCAAATACTGGAATCCTCCGGCTTAGCCACAATCTCCCTCTAGTTATTCATTCTTTTCTGGTACTTGGCCCTAAGCACCATTACCCACATACCTACATTTTTCGTTTTAATGTTCCACCCTATCTTTGCAAGGCAAGTCTGATTCATCTTATTCAGATTCCTCTGGCCTAACCCCTTTTACTTTTGGGCTTAACTATCTTATCCCATTTAATGGTGTGCAAATACCTGACTCCTTCCGCTTCTCCTCAAAGAAACCCGTGGTGCAACTTCTGAAGGCTATTAAGGACCTTAGCAGGAACCTTTGTAGTAATCATAACATAATTTGGCATTGCCTCGATGACTGCCTTGGAGAAAGTTTCTCTACCTGTAAAGGAAAGTTGGTTACTCTTCTAACTAGTTAACCTATTCTTGACTTTATCCACCAGGTACATCTAATCCTTCACCTTAGGGCTTTTACCAGTTAGAGGCACCCTTAGGCACATGCCAAGCTCGTTAACTTCTCTAAATCGCGACATATGCACCAACTTCCTCCTCATATGAATACTCGTGTTATTCGAGAAAAAGATGTTAATTTTATCAGTATTCACCCTTTGACCAAATATCTCATAGAAATCCTCAATAATCTTCATAACACATTGCATTTGAGTTTTCGTGGCTTTTCCAAACAATAAAATATCATCTGCAAACATCAAATAGGTGATGCGAGGGTCATCTTTACTAGTTCTCATACCTTTCCATTTACCTTCATCTTTACAATCTTGGATCATACGCGTTAGTTTTTTTAGGCTAAGAACAAAGAGATAGGGGGAAATAGGATCCCCTTGTCTAATACCTTTCCTCATTTCAAAATACTCCCCTTTCTTTCCATTCTACAAAACATTTAACTTGACAGAATTAATGGAACATATAATGATGTTAGTGAGAACTATAGGAACATCCACCTCCCGAAGGACCTTATCCAAAAAACTACAACTCAACATATCATACGCCTCCGAAAGATTAAGCTTGATAGCAAAGAACCCCACCTCCCCTTTCATCTTATTCATACTATGCATGATCTCATTTGCAACCACTATATTGTCCCGAATACTCCTACTAGGAATGAAATCGGTCTGCATAGGAGAGACCACGTGATCAATGATGAGCTTCATACGGTTCACCACCACTTTGCTCAACACTTTTTAGATATAGTTGCAAAGTCCAATGGGGAAAAAGTGGCTAGTATATTGAAGAACACTAACTTTAGGGATAAGACAAATATCCGTGTAGTTGATATGTTTTATCTCTAGCAGATGATTCCACAAGTTTCTCACAAATCTTAAACATGAGCTCCAACAAGATCCCAGGATTTTTGGTAAAATCCCGCAGGGTATTCGCATGGCCCTGGTGATTTCCAAGGTTCCATATCGAACAAAACCACGTGAATCTCCTCACCAGTCACATCCAAACCAAGCCGATGCTTCTGAATGTTCGAGATATCAGGAAAATTGCACTTGGTATTTCTCCAACTGCCAATAGTGGTATCCAAAGTATACAAACCTTTGAAATTCTCACGAAACATACCTTCAATCTCTATAGGATTATCTACCCATTCCCCTTGCGCATTCTTAATCATGGTGATATTCTTCCTCCTCCTTCTGTTAATAGCCTTAGAGTGTTGATACCACATAAGCTCTTCTTGATGCAAGATATGCAATAACTCGTGTCGAAACATCTTTTCCATTCCATCCAACCCCCCATGCACCCTACTGTTCTGAATGGCAATTTGAATTCCCCCAGTTCTCCTTAATAGTTGCTTCGTCTGGAGAGAGATGTCGTGAATCGTTCTCATACTCCACTCCTAACCTTAATTTCATAAGATTTTTCTCTAGGCCTACCGATGAATTCCAAAGGAAGTAAATGGATATTCATGGGGACGGGTAATATAATATCTGTGTCTGCCCCGTTGGATAAATATGATATTCATATATGTTCTGTATTCGTACATGTATCTGTTAAACGAGTAATCTACGAGTTTTAAGATATTCGCAGATATTTACAAATATTCATGGATATCATTTTTTTTTCTAAAATTATGTTTTGAAAAAATATTTCCAACTTCTTTTAAAGATGTGATACGGTGGGAGAACTGACTTGGGATTTTGCGTTTTGTGTTCGCAAATGTTTCGGTTTAGCAAGAGTCGCCACCGACTTTTTATTTTATCCTAAGGAAAGGTCAAAAAGCATAGAAAAGACCTTTGAGATGTTTTCTTGGGTTCGGGAGTAGATTATAGAAAGGGAAGGTATTATCACCCTTTCTATCCATGGTTATCCATGGGCTCTTAGTTACTTGCTTAGATCACTTGCTTTGCTTTTCAATTGTTTGAAATGGTGCTCTTCAATTGTTTGAAATGGTGCTTTGTGTGTGATTTTGAAAGATGTTTTGAAAAGAGGCCATCGTTGTGGCAACCTTTGTAATGATTCTTGTTTGAATGTATACAAAGGTGTTTTTGTCTTTCGAAAAGTTTTCAATGTTTGAAAGTAGGGTTTTGAAATTGTGTTGTGAAGTGTGTTTTGAAAATAGCAAGGATGTTTTTTGCAAGCTTTGATCAAGTAACTTAAGAGTTATCTACCCTATTTTACTCAAAGATCTTTCTTATGTTTTTTAACCCTTTTAACAGTTGTTTCACCATTGTATTTGGTGAACAACCTTGTGTTAGGATATTAAGCGGGACAGGCGCGGGTCATCGTATAGACCATGATAGCAATAGTGTCAAGTATTTTTGGCAATTTTCTTAAGGGACTTGATCATTTTGTTTAGGCAACTCAGATAGCGTCATCGAGGGACTATGATCTTTGTTTTGTTTTTGTTTTGCCAAAGTACTTGACATGCATATCATGGCCCATTTTTGAAGGCAACAAGTGGATTGAAACCCTAGGGGTGCAAGTGTGCATTGTGTTTGTTTTTCATGCATTTTGTCTTTGATTAGGTCAAACTATTTGTTGATTTGATTTTGCATACAAACCCTAAGTCTAATCATGGCATAATTGAAAACATTTAAAGGTGCGAGAATTTAAATTCTTAACTATTACAACATGATATAGGGAGGGGGATACAATTTTGAATAGGGGATTATTTAGACAAGAAATTAAATTCTAAATTATTACAACCAAATTGAATGTGTAAGGCATAACAATTAAATGTACAATATTTAAATAAATACAATAAATAAATGTTAAATAAAATGTATTATGCAAAAAGTTTTTATGTATGTAAAAAGTATTTTTAATGTGAAATGTAAATAAATAAAAAGTCAATTTTAATTATTTTTGTTTTTAGGGCAAAAACCATAATTTCTTAAATAAATAATATTATTTATTATTTATATACAATAATGCATCAATTTGTACAAAAAATAAAAGTATATTAAAAAAAAAGGTATTTTTAGTATAAAATATTAATAAAAATAAAAATATATTATTTTTGTGTTTTTTTGTTCTAATTATATATATATATATATATATATATATATATATATATATATATATATATATATATATATATATATATATATATATATATATATATATATATATATATATATATATATATATATATATATATATATATATATATATATATATATATATATATATATATATATATATATATATATATATATATATATATATATATTAAGTGTGTGAAAAATAAAATAAATTATTTACAAAAATATATATATTTCAAGAAAATATTTTCAAATGTGAGTAAAAATTATAAATAAAAATAGAACTGTTTTTACACTGTTTTTAAATTTATACAAAATAAATATAAAGTATTTAATGTATTAATACTAGAAATAATTAAAATAAATATCAAATAAATATAAAAATTTATGAAAATATTTTTTAAGTATTTTTTATATTAAAAAATAAAATACCAAAGTCGGAAATGAAATAAAAATGCAAAAATAATAAAAATACAAAGAAATGGGCCAGGGGGTGCTGAAAGTAGATTGGGAGGTGTCAAAAGCAAAGAAATCCAGGCCCAGCCTAGACTTCATCTTCAACCTCCAGAAGTTTGAAAAATGTGCGTTTTCCACACAAACTTGTATCTCCTGATTCTGTGTTTTTTTGACAAAACTCATAACATGAAACTTGTAGAGCATCAAACAACGAATCTAACCATATAAAAAACTTAAGCTAACTCTCAAAGACCAGAGAGAATTTCTCTGGCCCTAATTTCTAACCTAGTTTTTTCATAAAGTTCATGGATGAAATTCTCCTAGCACGATTAATATAAATGAAAACTAAGCACATGTATGGTTTCAGGGCTATGAATACAACATCTTTTATTCACAAACCTAAGTCTAACTATTCCTAAATAGAGAGATAGAAGTTCATGAAATACCTGTTTCAGTTGAATTCGAGTTGGACAATGTAGCAACTTTCAATGGTGCTTGAGGTTCTTTTGAGCTTGCCTGATGTCCACTGAAGCTTTCCCAATGCTTAGTTTGTTTTGAAGTAGCCTGAATCGTGCTACAGAACTCAACCTGCAAAGCTTCCAAACAAAAATGGCAATGTGTGTTAATGGAGTTACAGTTGGAAATTGAGGTCTGGAATAGTTTAGGTGAGTTGAATGGAAGGTATTGGAACAAGTTTGAGGCAAAACGCACGAGGCAAAGTAGAGATGGAAGTGATTCTGCAGGGCTTGCCCTGTTTTGCAGAAAAATGGTGATTTTGTGTACAAGGAGGTTTGAGGGGTCAAAGGCTCGTGCTTCTTGCTTGCTAGGGTATGAGAAACTTGTTTTCAATGTTTGTGTAAGCTGACTATGGCTGGTTTTTGAGTTGGGAGGATTTGGACAAATTTCTTCTTTGTGAAGCAAGAAAGTGTAACTTCTGAATACAGGTCTGTACCAGCCCTATATTATGCTGCATTCAATCCTCTTGATACTTGCAATTTGTGGATTTGATTTTGCTTCAGAGATATGGCCCTATGCTTCAAAGATCATGGTTTGACATAAAGCATAACTTTTCAAGAATGGAAATGTATCTTTTTCCAAATAGGGATTAGTTTTGTGTGCAATGTCCGAATGGCCAAGATAATGCATTAGCTCAGTGGATTTTCATTCAATTAAGGAGTGTAAAATGGTTTAGAGGCCTGCAAACAAGTACAAAGCATGCTGGTTTGAAAATGAAACTTGTATGAACATGTATTGGCCATGGATCAATGTGAGTTTTTGCCAATTTCAAGCATTCGATTCTCCCTAACCACAAATGTGTTTGAGGAGTTCTAGGACAATTTGGAAAGCTTGCAACATGTACTATAATACATCTTTGAAATGCAACTTAAGACTCCAAGTGGAACTATGTGAAAAATGGCCAAGAAGATGGGTCAAAATCCTGCATTTCATCTGTCAATCTTATACATTTGAGATCTTTTGAACCTGTTGAATGGGTCAAGACAATGTCATTGAGTCCTTGATTCTATGGTTGAGCTTGATTTTCCATTGGCTAGGTCAAACAGTCAAAAAATTTTCTTTGTACAGTCAAAACCCTAAAAATGACCATTTTGCCCTTTTGGTGATCTGATCAAATTTCTTGTGGAATTGTGATCCAAACTTGATCAAATGGTTCATATGAGTTCATAATGTTTATGTGGGTCAAAATTCACGAGGTTTGACTGTCAATGGGCCACAGTTGACTGTTTCCCCAATACAGTTGATTTCTAGGTCAACTGTCCAATTGACTGGGCAAAAAATTGATTCAAGGCTTGAAACTTGGTATGGAAAAACTTGTGAGTCCAAAATGGAGTATGAAAATCACTTTGGGCATTGTAGGTCAAAACATCCTTGTGAAAACTCAAACCCTAATTTAGGTCAACAGTGCAAGGAGGTGTCTTGAGCAGAGCAAACCCTAGCTTGATCTTGAGTTCCAAGAGTCTTGTGATGAGAAAATGTTGGTGAAATGAGAGGGAAAATTTTGGGGTACAACAATTGCCCCTGTTCAATCTTCTTAAACCTGAAGAGTTAGATTAGCAAGTTTTCCTTTCGCGACTCGAAGGTAAAATAGGATTGAACACTAGAGTGCCCGTAAATTTGCACTCGTCAAAATACAGCTGAGGAAATGGGCTTAAAGATGCCATTTGGAGATGGTGGAATCTTTCTAGAGATGGGCTTAAAGATGCCATCCAAGAATGTTTGTTGAATTGCAATGTTGTAGGTCAGAAGAATGAGCGTCAAAATGGTATCCGTGTCTGGAATGCATTTGAACTGTATCTGGCGACTGAGTCTGTATGAGCAAAAAAATGGCGTCCATGTCTGGAGTGTATCTGAGTTGTAACCGTATTTGAATTTTGAATGAATATCAGAATGACTGCCGTGTCTGAAGTGTACCTGTATTGTATCTGAAGTTGAGATCTGTATGAGTAGCAGAATGACTTCCGTGTCCGGAGTGTATCTGAGACTGTAACTGGGATCTGAATAGGTGACAGAATGACTTCCGTGGCGACTGCACTGGGGAGAATCAAACTTCTGGTGTAAGGGCTAGAATGGCATCCGTGTTTGGAGTGTATCTGAACTTGAAGTTGATAGTTAAATCTGAATGAGAGATAAAATGGCTGCCGTGTTTGGAGCGTATCTAGTCTGTATTGGATTGCTGAAGTCTGAATGAGTAGTAGAATGACCGCCGTGTCTGGGGTGTATTCGTACTGTATTTTGACTTGAAATTATGAATGAGTAATAGAATGACCGTCGTGCCTGGGGTGTATCCATACTGTATCAGAAAAATTGTTAACGATGTCCTTTTAATCTTATCCTGAAAAGGGTAAAATGTTAGCTAAAACACAAAGTTATGTTGCATGATATGTATGATGCAATGAAATGTGTTCCATCAATGTTCATGATATATGAATGTAACGAATGTGCATGTAAGCTGAGTAGCTGTCTTGCTGAGGAAAATAAATCCTTGATAACTGGAGATAATGAAATTTTTTACTGCTGTCGGGGAAAGTAAATCCTTGACCGATGTTGGGGGTTCCAAAAACCTTTGATTGTTGAAGATGAGAAATCCTTGTTGACTGTTTGGGTATAGTAGATCTTTGTTGTTTGAGAAGGAGAAATCCTGGGACCACTGTTGGAGATTGAAAATCCTCGGTGATTTGTGGGGATTAACAAGGCCTTTGACAACTTCTACGGGGAACGAGAATCCTTCATGACTTTCCTGGGAAATAGGGAAAACTCTGAAAATCTCTACTGGGGAATTAAAACCCGGGAGGCTTCTTCTTGGAGAAACGAGACCGAGAATCTTCGATCTGTTGAGAGATAACTCTATAGGGAGAATGTATACTCGGCCGGTGGGATCAGGAGTTTTGGGTTATATGCCAAACTACTGGGGAAGAATCCTAGTTGGGGATAAGCCAAGAAGTTACATGTTATCTGCTTGGTTCTCAAACTTTTAAGACAGCCTGCTGGGAAGATTGGGGGAAGTTGAACAATTCCCGCCGGGGGTTGATAGTTGGAAACTTGACTTCGCTGGGGAAGAAGGTTTAGAATATTATGGTTCCACTGGGGATAGGTATTTCAGGGTTTTCGGGCTCCGCTGGGGATCGAGAGTTTAAACTTTGATGGGAACTTTGAAACTTAACTCAGCTGGGGAATCCAGTTTAAAATGTACTGGCTCCGCTGGGGATCTTGAAGCTTAACTCCGCTGGGGACATGTACTCCAAGGTTTTAGCTGTGTTGAGGATCTGAACAAAGTATTGCAGGGGATTTCTTCTGGAATGGCACAAAGATATCTTCCTACACCTTCAACCTATCAGTAATTATCCTTTCTCAATTTCGTTTTATTTGTAAGCAGTGATTAAATTCAAATGCATATGCCTATTTAACAAAACATTGGACGTTTTCAAATAAAACATAAGTGTAAAAAGGCAAAGAAAGGTAAACAAATTTCTGCACTTTGAAGTATCTTTGTATTATCTTTTGTAAGTATTTTTGTACAAAGGAGACATACATCCTATTAAGAGAATGTTGTCGTAAAAATTGAGAAAAATTTATACAAGAGAAAAGATGGCTATGTGTAATAATTCCATGGGATTCCCATTCTGCTATAGCCTTCAGAACTCTGAGTATCTTGTCCATTCGCTGCTTCGTCCGCCGGTGATTGGATTGATCAGTAACTTGGAGCTTTGTCAGTGAATTGTTCTTAAAGTGATCCGACGAGACATAGTCATACGCTTTGATTCCCTAACTTTTGCCTGGACTGCCCTTTCGGTTTTTCGATCCACCGGGAAACCCTTTTTTGCCCAAGTCGCCCTTTCGGATTTTCGACTTGCCGGGTGTACATAATTTTTGTTTTATCCCTAACTTTTGCCTGAACCTCCCTTTCGGGTTTTCGATTCACCGGGATGCCCATTTTTGCCTAAGTCGCCCTTTCGGGTTTTCAACTTGCCGGGTCGTTTATGCGTAGTATGTTTTGACTATGTCTGCGTTTGCAGGGTGCGACAAGTCGTCGCTGTCCATGGTGGTCAGAATCATTGCCCCACCAGAAAAGATGCTCTTGATCACAAATGGCCCTTCGCAGGTAGGAGTCCACTTGCCCCTGAGATCACTTTGCGGTAAGATGATCCGCTTGTTAATAAGATCTCCGACTTGATATACTTGACGCCTGACTTTCTTGTTGAAGGCCTTGATCATCCGTTTTTGATACGTCTGACCATGACAAACAGCAGTAAGTCGTTTCTCGTCGATCAAATTAAGTTGGTCGAGCCGGGTCTGAATCCAATCGTCTTCACTCAAACCGTCATCCTTCATAATCCTTAAGGAAGGAATCTAAACTTCCATAGGTAGAACAGCTTCCATGCCATATACCAAACAAAATGGGGTTGCCCCTGTTGAAGTACGTGTCGTGGTACGATATCCATGCAGAGCAAACAGTAACATGTCATGCCAGTCCTTGTAGGTGACTGTCATTTTTTTAATGATCTTCTTGATATTTTTGTTCGCGGCTTCAACAACACCATTCATCTTCGGCCGGTAGGGAGATGAATTGTGATGATAAATCTTGAACTGTTCTCATAGAGCGGTGATCATAGTGTTGTTCAAATTTGTACCGTTGTCAGTGATGATCCTGTCGGGGATACCATACCGGCATATGAGGTTCTTCTTGATGAAGCGGGCAACCACATTCTTTGTAACTGAGGCGTAGGAAGTTGCTTTAACCCACTTGGTAAAATAATCAATAGAGACCAAGATGAAATGATGTCCATTGGATGTCGTAGGCTTGATCTCTCCAATCATGACAATGCCCCACATTGCGAATGGCCAAGGAGCTGTCAGAACGTTGAGAGTAACAGGAGGAATGTGTACCTTGTCGGTGTAGACTTGACATTTGTGACAAGTACGGGAATATTGATGACAATCAGCTTCCATGGTAGACCAGTAGTAGCCTGCCCTTAGAATCTTCTTAGCCATCGTATGTCCGCTCAAGTGTGTGCCAAATGTGCCACTATGTATTTCGGTCATGATCAACTCTGCTTCAACCTTGTCCACACAATGAAGTAGAACACAATCATGGTTGTGCTTATAAAGAATGCCATTGCTTAGGAAGAACTTGGCAGCAAATCTCCTTAAGAACTTTTTGTCATATACGGAAGCTCCTTCAGGGTATTCTCGAGTCTGGAGATACCTTTTGATTTCATGAAACCAGGGTTATTCCACTACTTCTTCGGTATTAATCTCATGACAGTGCGCAGGTACGTCCATTCGCTCGATGGTGATTTGGGGAGCCTCGTTATCCCAGTTGAGTTTAAACATGGAGGACATTGTAGCCAGAGCATCGGCTAGCTGATTTTCTTCTCGCAGGAAGTGTTCGAAGGTAATCTGCTCGAAATGAGGCAACAACGTCAAGACATGTTCTTTGTATGGGATAAGATTAGGATGTTTAGTATCCCACTCTCCTTTGACTTGACTGATAACCAAAGCTGAGTCCCCAAATACGACCAAAGATTTGATTCCCAAGTCTATAGCAGCCTTGAGACCAAAGATGCAAGCTTCATATTCAGCCATGTTGTTGGTACAGCTGAAGCAAAGTCGGGCAGTGAATGGTGTATGGCAGCCTTCCGGAGAAATGAGTACCGCACCGATACCGTTGCCAAGTGCATTTGAAGCACCATCAAAGTACAGGGTCCATCGGTATCCTTGTTCAGGTCCGTCATACGGTCTGTTACCTTCAATGTTGTCCAATGTCATGATGTCCTCGTCAGGGAAGTCGAATCTCATAGATTGGTAATCTTCGACGGCTTGATGAGCTAGATGATCAGCTAGTACACTCCCCTTTATAGCTTTTTGGGTAGTATACTGGATGTCATACTCAGTCAGGATCATTTGCCATCTAGCGATTCTTCTAGATAAACTGTACACTCCCCAATACAGTTGATTTCTAGGTCAATTGTCCAATTGACTGGGCAAATATTTGATTCAAGGCTTGAAACTTGGTATGGACAAACTTGTGAGTCCAACATGGAGTATGAAAGTCACTTTGGGCATTGTAGGTCAAAACATCCTTGTGCAAACTCAAACCCTAATTTAGGTCAACAGTGCAAGGAGGTGTCTTGAGCAGAGCAAACCCTAGCTTGATCTTGAGTTCCAAGAGTCTTGTGATGAGAAAATGTTGGTGAAATGAGAGGGCAAATTTTGGGGTACAACAAAAGACATCAAAATTTATTTTCTTATAACATCCATACAAATCTCTCTTATTTTAACAACAAAATTTCATCATATTAATTTTCTTCATTTTCACCAAAGCATAATATTCATACATTTCATTTTTAACAAAATAAATTGAAAGATATTGTGATTGTGAGTTATGATGGAAGGGTGGTCAATGGAGGAGTAGAAATGATGACACTAGTTGGACGGTGAAATTACGGTATTTATTGGTAGAACGCTAGAATTGTTGAAATGAGATATGAAATATAGAAGAAGTTTAAATATAAAATGGTGAAAAATATTTGTATGGAATATAAATGTTTTCTTCAAATAAAACTTAAAAAAATATATGAGAAGATTATTGTTAGAAGATGAAAAGATATAATATAATAAACTAATAATATTTAAATAATTTTTATAATTAATTAATGACACGGATATCTGTGGATACGGGTAAGATTAAATCCATATTTATATCCATTAATAAATGAATATTTAAATATCCATTTATTTTATCCGTGAATATCTATTAAACTATTTGTCTCGTATCCGTTACGGATTTTATCCGCAAATATCCGCAGATACATATTTTTTTTGCCACCCTAAATTCCAAGAGTTACGCAGTAGATTGTCACATGACTCTTCTAATGTCCAAACATATTCAAACTTAAAATATGTGTACCTCTCCATATGGTTATTCCTGTTGATAAGTACAATCAAAGGATGATGATCAAAGTAATCCACTCTAATTATCACCTTAGATCACGCTTAAGGGAACAAAAACCCTCCAAGCCTTGTTGCAAAGAGTCATATCAATACTTTCATAGACCCTCGTTCCCCCATGAGTCACGGAACCCTTCCAAGTATATTTAAATTTTTCTCCTCCCACATCCATGAACAAACACAGGTCAATGTGATGTTTGAACACCAAACTTTTGTGCAACGAAACAATATTGCTCCCTCTATTGTCATTAGCTTCTATAACACTGTTGAAGTCACCTTCCAACATCCAACCTTGATTCAAAAGATTCAGACTGATAGGAAGTTGATGAAGAACTTCCCATAACCCTTTCCTATCCTCCTCTCATGGACTGTCATAAACTATAGTGGATAACCACTCAAGACACTTCTCCACTCTGATGTAAGTGTGCAGAAATTGGAAATGCTTCTGTAGCGTAATCACTTCAACTCTCTCTTTCTTCCAAGCTATGGCAATACCACCGAAAAACCACTATTTACAACATAATCAAAACCATCAAATCCCATCCTCTCAAACGTCGGCTGAAGAAAACTAGGACCAGACCTAGTTTCTAAAGTGACAAACATAGTAGGTTGATGCGCCTTGAGATAGTTCCTACACACCCTAGAAAAAGCTTTACTCACATCACCTCTACAGTTGTATATAAAAATCCAGGGTTGATTATTCATAACAACACTGTTTGAGTTACTTTACCCGCTCCTTGCTCTTGTAGCGGGGTTTCATCCACCTGACTCGCTTCAATCTCTCCATCTTCTATCTCCTGGTTAATCTCTGGTTTTTTAGTAACATCCTCTATCTCTGGTTCCTCACCACTGAGTGGTTGAGAATGTTCAAATAAGGTATCCCTTATCCCGAATGGGTAATCCTGGAGAAATTAACATGCCACATGTTGTACCCCAAAATTTTCCCTCCTGTTGTACCCCAAAATTTGCCCTCTTATTTCTCAAGATATTTCCTACAAAGATCTTCAATGCCTCGAGTTTGTGCAAGTATCGACTAGGTAAAACAATCTCCTCAACGCTAATACCTCAAATTAGGTTTTGAATCTGTACATAGGTATTCAAATTTCTAATGCTTCAAATGACTTTCACTGATCTTCATGGACCCTTAGAATCTCTTCAGTCAAGTTTCAAGCCTCAGATCACAATTTTCTAAGAAAATCATTCAAATTATTAAAAGGAGGAAAATGAGCAAAATTGAAGTTTCAGCTAGAAAAAGTCAACCGGGCGCTAAAAAATCAAACTTTGACTTTTTGACCAAATTTGAGTCCCAAAAATCACATTGCGTCAAGACATCCAAAAGGTGCAATTTGATCATCAAAAATCAAGAGAATCAAAAATCCAACTTTTGCAAGACTTTGAAAATTTTCTAAGTATTTTCTATACTTGTTAATTTCATTTGCTTCATGACATTTTTTACTACAATTCCAAATAATTTAAAATGAGGCAAATAATTCAAGTTATTACCAAGTGACATTTTTTCAAGTTTACAAATTCTAAAACTATGTCTTGTTTGGATTTTTTCTATTTAACTCAAAACCTTGCCATAATGTTTTGTCCTTGATACAATGTGCATAAAATACTCCATAAGACCAAATTTGTTTCATGCTACAAATTTTGTCGTCCAAGTTGAACAAAGTATGATATGCTGCATTGCCATAAAACCCCAAAAATTGGCTACATTACTGTCCTACAAAAAACCTTGTGCTATGCTGCACCACAAATCTGCATATGCTATCCTATACAGTCCAAAACTGCTCTATGCAGTCTACCCCAACCTGTATCATAACAACCCCAAAATTGCACCAAAACGGAAAAAGAAAATTGTATGAATAAAGTATCAAAAGAGTAGGAAAAAACAGTTCAAAATGACTTATTTTGTTTCCCCCCTAAACCTCAGTCAAGGGTCTACAAAAGGGACTGTTTCATAAGACATAAGGGTTGGAATTTTTGGAGAGGATTGAGAGTTTTTTAACAAAAAAAACAGTATTCTTTGTAACTTTGGCTCATTCAAGAAAAAAAACCAGCTCTAATATCATTCAAAACAGAACTTCAATCCATTATTTCATCTTACATACTCTCCCATAAACCAAACATCTTAGCACATAGAGATGGTAAAAACACTAAAACAGTTTCTGTGAGTGCCATTATCCTCACCCTCCAAACATAAAAACAATATTATACAACTTGACTTGGTTTTAACAGCTTAGGACAAGCTTCCTGGAGATTCATTGGAGCCATCACAACATCTTGGAAAGTATTCAAACTTCAAACACCAAGTGTAATTTCAAGGTAAGTCTTCTTGACTTGGTATTTTTCATACATCATTAACGATTTATTTTTGAAGATAAGATGTAGTAATCATTGCCCCTTTTAGCTAACTGTTTGCTTGCTGTTTATGTTTATCAATCATATGCTGTAAACTGATATGTATGGACAATAAAACAATGTTTAAGGCAGAAAAATGCAGTATGTATTGACACATATACACATGTGTCGACTCATCCTAGTAAAAAAAACAGGGTATGAGTCGACACATAAACCCCATGCATCGACTCATATTGATTCCAGGTCCCAAAATAGAAGGTTGAAAAGTCCATGAGTCGACACAAAATGCGTATGTGTCGACACAAAGAAGGTGTATGAGTCGACACATCCCATTATGTGTCGACTCATACTGAGCTGATTTTTTCTTTACAGGAGCAAGGAAAACTTATCTGTCGATGCATAACAACATGTGTCAACATATAATGGTTCAAAAGGCAGTTTCTCCCATTTTCTACACTGTTTATACATATATTTTTCATTGCTTCCCATTTGTTTGATGTGTTTGTAATAATTAGACATTTATTTCTTCCCTATTTACAAATTGTACCCCCATCCCCCTAATGATGTAATAGCTTATGATTTTATTTTCCGTATTTTATTTTGCTTTCATATATTTCTAGTAATTAGGATGTATGGTAAGATAAAATCAAAAAATATATAACTTTTAAATGCAAGACAAAATGCATGCAAATAAACACACTTGCACACTAGCACCTCTAGGGTAATCTCACTTTGTTTGCCTTTTGGAAAACAGTCATGTCCCTCGAATATGGGATGCTTTAGCAAAGACCCTTCGATAAAAAGATCATAGTCCCTCGATGTTTCCTTCGATAAAACGATCTAGTCCCTTATGAAAAATTTCTAAAGCGTCTCACAAGCTGCCTTCTATGACTGTACGATTGACCCGTGCATGTCCCTTTACATCCAAAGATAGGGTTACTTACCAAATCAATGGTAAGATAACAATGTCAAAGGAAAGAGGAAATAAACATGAAATACTTTTGATTAGGTAGAATATTCCTAGTTGCTTTCTCAATTTCAAAACAAAAACATCCTTTCTATTTAAAAAAAACACCAACACTTTCAAAACATCTTTCAAACTTGAAAACATTTTCAAAAGATCAAAACTTTGTATACATTCTTACGAACGAGAATCATTACAAAGTTTTCCTAAACAATGGCATATTTACAAAATACTTTCAAAAAAAACCCACAAAAAGCACATTTTCAAACAAAAGCAAGTGATCTAGCAAGTAACTAAGAGCCCATGGAAAACCATGGATGAAAAGGGTGCTAACACCTTCCCTTTTCATAACCTACCCCCCGAACTCAAGAAAGCATCTCTAAAGGTCTTTCCTATTCTTTTCAGCCTTTCCTTTTGGATAAAAGAAAAGTCGGTGGCGACTCTTGCTAACCGCAATATTTGCAAATACAAACGCAAAACAACCAAATCAGTTCTCCCACCGTGTTACAGAACTTGCGACTCTGTTGGGGATTTTTTTTTTAAAAAGCGGGGTTACCTTAGGGCTAGATCACATTTGTTTGCTTTCATTTGTTTGACTTGTATGCTTTATATTTTGTTTCTTTTTTTGGGTTTGAATCCTCTACCCGGATTTGGGATACCTTATAGGTAAGTAGCAATACATTGTGGAAACTGTGTGGGGTATACCGACACAGTCTAAGCAATAGCTATGTTAGTGCGACATATTTGTGGGTACCGGTAGCCCTTGAGTAGTCAAGGAGAATACGGGGCCGCTGAGTGATGTCATGAAGCACTAATTGAATTTTAGAATCTTTACTTGACCAACTTGGCCATTAGGACGTATTGAGATGACCGGCTTTGGTGCAGTCCGAAGTTGGTAGATACTCGATACTACACCCATTGAGGTTTGGTTTTTTGGGATATTTTGGTCGCCATTAAAGAGGCTTGCACTGAAACAATGACCAAAGAAACAAACCAGTGATATTGAGCTCCTTAGAACCTGGTTACTATTGCTAGGACAATTTTAAGCCAACTAAACTTCAAGAGGGTACTTACCTATGAGACCCCATACAAGCCTAAACCTAAGGACTTGTTTGTTTTGTTTATATTTACTTGTACATAACATCATGAACATCATGAACATCATAACATCATACTCATACTCACTAACCATTTCAAGGATTTTTGGGATTTATCTTTGTTTCTATTTTGTAGGACATGGATTCTATTCGCAGAAAAACCATTCAAGTCAATCTCGTAAGGATTACTCCTCAACTCAAAGAGTTAGCATCAATGATTCCTGAGAATCCTCCATTTACCGAATGACATGGTCGCCTCCTAAACTTGGTTACCTCTAAAACTGATGAAGATATGATGAAGGTGCTATTCCAATTCTTTGATCCTCTACACCATTGCTTCACATTTCCCGATTATGAACTTGTGCCAACTTTGGAAGAATTCTCCCAACTCTTGAGGATTCCCATTCTCAATCAACTACCTTTCAACGGTACGGAAAGAAATCCAAATCCCGAAGAGATTGCTCAAGCTCTACACTTGAAACCATCTGATATCACAACTAATTGGGAGACAAGGAGTGGTGTCAAGGGTTTCCTAGCAAAGTTCTTGTTTAAGAAAGCCCAAAACTGTTGGAACTCTTTGGATTTGCAATATTTTGACGCAATTGTGACTCTCATCATCTATGGGATGGTTTAATTTCCAAATCCTGACTAACTCATAGATGTGAACACCGTCAAAATCTTCATGTCTCGTAACCCGATGCCTACTTTGCTTGGAGACATCCTACATTCCTTTCACACTCACACTATGAGGAAAAGAGGTATCCTTATGTGTTGCACTACTCTCTTGGAAAGATGGTTTGTTTCACATCTTCCCCAATCTGTATTGAAGAACGAGCAAGGTTTAAGGTGGTCACAAAGGTTGATGACGCTCAAACATTCAGACATCCATTGGTGTTCCTGATCTATAGAGAATGTTATTATCATCGACCGTTGTGGAGAATTCCCTATTGTTCCCTTACTTGGAATTAGTGGAGGTATCACCTATAACCCTTACATAGCTTTAAGACAATTTGGTTATGCCCGAAGGGATGGTCCACATGAGATGTTGATTCAAGGGTTAGTATTTGACTACGAGAGTGACAATCAAGGTCATCACCAGAGGTTTATCCGAGCTTGGAGGATGTTGAACAAGGTAGATAGCAAGACATTGGGGCACAAGAATTCCATCCCTCTTGAGCCTTACCTCAAATGGGTACGAGCTCATGCTCAAAGTCTTATGATGCCTTACCCCTCCATTCTCCCGGTGATCATAGAGCCTGTTGTGAAAGGAGATGTTCCATACACTATCTTACATCCTGACATGCCCACCTCTCTTGAAGACTTACAAAGGGATTGGATACAGCTTAAGGGGGAACGAGATACTTTCGAGGCCCAATTCTACGCCAGCAAGAAGAAGAATCTGGAGCTCACCAAACAACTTCACGAGGAGCAGACTCTAAACGCCTACATCACACCAAAGAGGATGCGTTTAACCTTTTTATATTATAGTTTTTGTATTTCTTTGTAAGCCCAAAGAGGCATGATGTACTTAAGCTTTGATTTATTAATATAACATGTGTTCCCTTTTTTGTCTAAAGAAAATTTGAATCTCTAATTTCCTTGAAATCATTGCATATACATATCATCCATAACATTGCATAAGCAGGTACCATTACAAGTTTCTCATCTTCTTCACTGTTTATTTCAGCAAAAATGTCTTCTGAACAAAGCATCAAAGATCTTCAAGCACAAAATACCCAATTTCAACAAATGTTCATAAATCTGGCAAAAGGGCAGGAGGATCAGAAGGCCCTCATCCTGAAAGAGAAGAAGAAGAAGCCCGTCGGTGCCCTCAATATGGGAAGAAGATTTGGGGGGCCGCTAAGGCAACCAGTCGATCTAACCTCCTCGTCCAAAGAAGGAGAAAATCAAGAGAGAGAAACAAGGGAGGAGAACCCTAGTCCTGAAGTCTTTGACAATGATACAAACTACAATAATGAGCAGTATCCTCCCACTGAGTATAGGTACAAGCAGTTAGAGGATCAGTTAAGAGATTTGGAGATCCAGAGTATACCAGGGTTGGATTTTGAAGAGCTGGGATTGGTGTCTGGGATAGTCATCCCACAAAAATTTAAAGCTCCATATTTCGCAAGGTATGATGGGGTGTCTTGTCCCAAGATTCATCTCCGCTCTTATGTGAGGAAGATCCAGCCTCACACTGTTGATAGGAACTTGTGGGTTCACTTCTTCCAAGACAGTCTATCGGGGACTCAGCTTGAATGGTTCTACCAATTGGAGGGAACCAATGTCCGAAACTGGGAGGATTTGGCTGCTGCTTTTCATAAGCAGTATCAATATAATGCTGACTGTTGTACCCCAAAATTTTCCTTCTCATTTATCAAGATTTTCCCCACAAGACCTCTTTGACTCAAGACTGGATTAGGGTTTGATCAACTCAAGACATCTCATCTTGCATTGATGACCCAAAATTAGGGTTTGAGCTTGCACAAGGATTTTTGGACTATCAATGTTTCATATGACTTTCAAGTATCATCATGGACCCTTAAGTTTACTCATGTCAAGTTTCAAGCCTTGAATCACATTTTTGATCAGTCAGTTGGACAGTTGACCTAAAAATCAGCTGCATTGGGGAAAAAGTCAACCATGGCCAATTTACAGTCAAACTTCATAATTTTTTATCCACGTCAACATTTTAGACTCATATGTATCATTTGATCAAATTTGGACCACAATTCCTCAAGAAATTTGATCAAATCACCAAAAGGGCAAAATGGTCAAAATTAGGGTTTTGACTGAGAAAGGGAAATTTCTGATTCTTGACTTAACAAATAACCAATTGGCTTGAAGCATGATTTCAAGGTTTCATTTGTATCATCTTGACCTAATGACATGGTTCAAAACTTTGCATTTTCATTGGATTGACAGATGAAATTTGCAGTCAACTGATCAAAAGTCAACTATATACTAAAAAGTCAAACTTTGACTTTTTGGTCAAAATCAAGTGCCAAGGATCACAATTCATCAAAACATGTCAAAATGTGAAACTTTTTCATCAAGAAATCAAAGATTTAAGATTTGGTTTTAAAATTTGAAATTTTCTTAACTTAGAAATTTTTCTAAGTATAGAAAATTTCTTATTTTTTCTCAACTTTAAGCCAAATTTTCACCATGATGCATGATGATTCAAAGAAAGTTCCCAATATTAAATTTGTAGACCTCCATGAAATCTATAACTTTTCTTCACACATTTTTCCTTAAAGATGCTTGGATCTCAAGATATAATTTTATGAATACATGCTCATGAACTAAATAACTTAGTGAAATTTTGCCCTAATTTAGGCAGGTTTTTTACCTAACTTCATGGCAATTTTTCACCTAGTTCCAAGAGGAATATTGAAATTCATTTCAAAGATGAGTTATATAGCAGATTGCAAGCTTTCCAAAATGTCAAAGAAATCCTTGAGATCATTTTTGAGTAGAGAGAATCGAAGAGATGAAGTTGGCAATTTCTCACTTTGAATTCAAGTCATTTCATGAAGATCAAAATTCAAATTTGAACCTATGCTGCCTAATTCTTGCTTTACACGTCTCAAACTTGTTTATCACTTCATAATTTAATGCTTATTCAGTTGACAAAGCCTTAATCCAAGCCCAAAGGTCTTTGTCCAAGCTTTAATTCCATAAATGGCACAAAGTTGCCATTGCCATTTTGGAAAAGCTTAACTTTTGCAACTTTTCAATTCATGAGCATTGGATTTGTCTTCTCTGCACACACAAGTCCTATAGACCTAAAGCAATTTGTATAAATCTTATACCAACCCCAAGAAGGCCAGTACAAGCATGTGGAGACTTGTCCCTTCACTTTTCTTCAAAAGCAAGAAAGTGTGCAAAAAGCCTACAACTCAAAAATATTTTGTGGAGTTGACTTGAAACTTTCTCCATACTAATACACAAACCCATTACAACTTGGAACACGATTGAAAAAGGCCTGAAACACTCAAACACTCCCTCTCACCAAAAACCTGTAAAAAACTAGCAGTTTGAGCATAAGCACAACAATTCACAAATTGGCTCGTGCGTTTCAAGTTTTAATCAAGCAAACACTTTACCTATTTCATATCTAAGTGATCCAGACCATCATCCCTGCATTGTAACTCCTCCTTCTTCATCTGCCATTTTTGTTTTCTAAGCTTGCAGGTTGACTTGGATAGAGAGTTCCATGCACTTCCAAAGCAAGGAAAGGATTGGAACACGCTCAGGGAGGTTCAAGCAAGATCAAGCAATCATCAGGCCTCCATAAATCTCACTCAAACTCCATTCACGATCTCAGTTGAAAGAGGTAAGAACTCCAACTTTTATCTCTTCATGCAGGCATCCATTGGCCACGATTTGTGAAAGAAAAATGTAGATATCATTGCTACAAAGCTGTACATATCCATAACTTGCATTTATTTGGCCTGAGTTGAGAGAATTTTGAACCTGAAGTTCCTGGAAAAATTAGGTTAAGAATTAGGGTCATTAAAATTCTCTTTAATCTTGGACTTATATTAGTTATGCATATGGTTAGAATCGTGAGACAAAATGCTATAACATTCATGTTATCAATTTCCATTTTTGTTGAGAGATGAAAGAGTTACAGGAGGTCCGGCTAGCTTGAGGAAGAAGATGAAGTACAGGGCTAGGAACGGTTTTGTGTTATGTATATTTTATTTCATTTAGACTAACGGATGTACAGCCACCCCAGTGGCAAGGCAGCACGCTGAAATTGCTAAGGTCATGGGTTCGAGCCTTGGTGCCTGCCTTTTTGCATTTTCACATATATTTTTTTCATCTTTTTTGGCTGTTTGTAGGATGGGCTTAAATACTTGGGCCTAGCTATTTTTTCTAACATGATATCACTTGATTACTCAGGATACCCCTTGGCCCAACTATTTTCATCCACTTTAATTTATTTGTTTTATTTTCTTTTTTTGGTTTATTAAATATTTTCCTTAATACATAAAATCATAAAAAATATAAAACATGATAAATTTTGCATTTTGTTTATTTTATTTTATTTTCACACAAAAATATTTTTACTAAACTATATATTAATTATTTCTTTCTTAAATAAACTTGTAAATATAATAGAATTAGGTTAACTATTTTATTCCTTTTTTTTATTCATACTTGTAAAATATTTATTTTTTATATATAAAAACTAAATATTTTCATAAGATATTGTTTATTATTTTTAATACAAAAAATGCATAAAAATAATACCTATAGAACTTTATTTTCTTTTAAATTAGAAGTTAGGGTTAAGTTTTATTTTCAAGAATTAATTTCTTTTTCTTAAGTTTATTAGATTTAAGTCAAAACCCTTTTCACATAAAGAACAAAACAAAAATCCTTTTCTTGCATTTTATGTATCCTTGCATATTTAAATTATCTTGTACATTATTTATTCCATTACATGTACAAATTCGATTTGGTTGTAATAGCTTAATTAGATTTACATTATAGCAAATCCCCATTCATAATTTGTATTCCCCTTCCCATAAAAATGTTGTAATAGCGTAGTAATCTTTAAATTACGCAATTTATCGCTTTTATATACCATGCTAGTAATTAGGGTTTGTATGGCAAGATAAAAACAAATCAAATAAAAAGCCCTAAATCCAAGACAAAATTAAAGCCTGAAAATAACACACTTGTACATAAGCATCCTTAGGGTTCCTCCACTTGGTTGCCTTATACAAAAATAGCCATATTATGCATGCAAAGTATCTTGGCAAAAACAATTAAATATAAGATCATAGTCCCTCGATGACGCTATTCTAAGTTGCCTTAGAAAATGATCTGGGTCCCTCAAAATGCTAAGATACTTTGTAACATCCAAAGATTGCTAATCATGGTTTTACGATGACCCGTGCCCTTCCCGTTAACATCCAAAGATAGGGTTGCTTACCAAATCAATGGTAAGACAACAATGTCAAAGGAATAGAAAATGAACAAGAAAGACACTTGAGTAGGTAGATTACTTCTAGTTACTTGCTCCATTTCAAAACAACTATCCTTGCTATTTTCAAAACAAACACACACATTTCCAAACATCTTACAAACATTGAAAATATTTTCAAAAAGACAAACATATTTGTATACATTCTTACGAACGAGAATCATTACAAAGATTGCCTAAACAATGGCCTCTTTACAAAATACTTTCAAAAACCACACAAAGCACAATTTCAAACAAAAGCAAGTGATCTAGCAAGTAACTAAGAGCCCATGGAAAACCAAGGATGAAAAGGGTTCTAATACCTTCCCTTTTCATAATCTACCCCCTGAACTCAAGAAAACATCTCAAAGGTCTTTCCTGTGCTTTTTTCACCTTTCCTTTTGGATAAAAGAAAAGTTGGTGGCGACTCTTGCTAAACCGCAACATTTACGATAAAGCGCAAAACCTCAAGTCAGTTCTCCCACCGTATCACAGAACTGGCGAATCTGCTGGGGAACTTTTTTAAAAGTGGGGTAACCTTAGGGCTAGATAACATTTATTTGCTTATATTGTTTGACTTGTTTGCTTTATATTATGGTTCTTTGTTTGGGTTTGAAATCCTCTACCCAGATTTGGGATACATTATAGGTAAATAGCAATACATTGTGGAAACTGTGTGGGGTATACCGACATGGTCTAAGCAATAGCTATGTTAGTGTGACATATTTGTGGGTACCGGTAGCCTTTGAGTTAATCAAAGAGAATACGGGGCCACTGAGTGATGTCGTAAAGCACTAATGAACTTCTAGAACCCTTTACTTGACCAACTTGGCCTTTAGGATGTAGTGAGATGACCGGCTTTGGTGCAGTCCGAAGTTGGTAGATACTCGATACTACACTCATTGAGGTTTGGTTTCTTTGGATATTTCGGTCGCCATTAAAGAGGCTCGAGCTGAAACAATGACCAAGGAAACAATCCGGTGATATTGAGCTCCTTAGAACCCGGTTATTATTATTAGGACAGGTTTAAGCCAACTAAACTTCAAGAGGATACTTACCTATAAAACCCCATGCAAGCCTAAAACTAAGAACTTATTTGCTTTGCTTGTATATGCAAACTTGTACATAACATCATGGACATCACAAACATCACGTGAATCGACTAACCATTTCAAGGATTTTGGAGATTCATCTTTGTTCTTGTTTTGTAGGATATGGATTCACTTCGCAGGAAAACTATCCAAGTCAACCTTGTAAGAATTCCTCCATAACTTAAGGAGCTAGCTTCAAGGATCCCTGAGAACTCTCCGTTTACCGAGAGACATGGTCGTCTACTCAACTTGGTCACCTCCAACACAGATGAGGATATGATGAAGGTGCTCTTTCAGTTCTTTGATCCTTTGCACCATTGCTTCACATTTCCTGACTATCAGCTTGTGCCTACTTTGGAAGAATTCTCTCAAATCTTGAGAATTCCCATTCTCAATCAACTACCTTTCAACGGTACGGAAAGAGACCCAAATCCATAGGAGATTGCTCAAGCTCTGCACTTGCACTCATCTGATGTCACAACTCATTGGGAAACTAGGAGTGGTGTCAAAGGCTTCTTAGCCAAGTTCCTGTTTGAGAAAGCCCAAAGTTGTTGGAATTCCTTAGACTTGCAAGCCTTTGAAGAAATTGTGGATCTTCTTATCTATGGGATGGTCTTGTTCCCCAATCTTGACCAACTCATAGATGTGAGCACCGTCAAAATCTTCATGTCACGCAACCCGGTGCCTACATTGCTTGGAGATATCCTACACTCTTTTCACACTCGTACAATGAGGAAAAGAGGTGTCCTTATGTGTTGCACTCCTCTCCTGGTAAGATGGTTTATTTCTCATCTTCCCCAATCATTCTTAAAGAATGAGCAAGGTTTAATGTGGTCACAAAGGTTAATGACGCTCAAACATTCAGACATTCATTGTTGCTCCCGATCCAAAGAGAATGTTATCATTGTTGACCGTTATGGGGAATTCCCTAATGTCCCTCTACTTGGCATTAGGGGAGGCATCACCTACAACCCATGCTTAGCTTTAAGGCAGTTTGGTTATGCCCGAAGGGATGGCCCGCACGAGATGCTAATTCAAGGTTTGGTATTCGACTACGACAACGACGATCAAGGTCTTCGCCAGAGATTCATCCGAGCTTGGAGGATGCTAAACAAGGTAGATAACAAGACTTTGGGGCACAAGAATTCCATCCCTCTTGAGCCTTACCTCAAATGGGTACGAACTCGTGCTCAAAGACTTATGATGCCTTATCCTTCCATCCTCCCGGTGACCATTGAGCCTGTTAAGGAGGGAGAAGTTCCATACATTATCCTACATCCTGACATGCCCACATATCTTGAAGACCTACAAAGGGATTGGATACAGCTCAAAGGAGAGCGAGATACTTTCGAAGCCCAGTTCTACGCAAGCGAGAAGAAGGTTTTGGAACTCACTAGGCTACTTCACGAGGAGCAGACTCTAAATGCCTACATTGCACCAAAGAGGATGCGCACTGCTTTTTATCTTAGAGTTTTGTATTATTTTGCCCAAGGGGCATTGATGTACTCAAACTTTATCTTATTAATATAATGTGTGTTTCTTTTTTGTCTAAAACGAACTTGAATCTTTGAAATCCTTGAAAACATTGCATACGCACATATCATTCATCATAACATAAACATGTCTTTTGCAACAAGTTCCCTCATCTCTCTGCTGTTTATTTCAGTAAGATGGATCTCGAACAAACAGTCAAAGACCTCCAAACTCAGAACACACAGTTTCAACAGTTGCTCACAACCCTGGCCATAGGACAAGAGGAGTTGAAGACTCTGTTGACCAAAGAGAAGAAGAAGAAAGTGAAGAAATCAACTGGTGTTGTAATCATGGGGAGAAGGTTTAAAGGACAAACCAGACGAACTTTGGAATTTGCGACATCATTAGGCAAAGGGGATAATCAAACCCAGGAAGTGAACAACGACCCAGCATCCGAGAAGGAAGAAGAGGAAGACTACTCTGAGGAACAATATCCTCCAGCTGATGATAAGTACAGACACCTCGAAGAGCGTTTGAACGCAATGGAAATACAAAGGGTACCAGGCCTAGATTTTGAAGACTTGGGACTAGTATCTGGGATTGTGATTCCCCCGAAGTTCAGAGTACCTTTGTTTGCAAAATATGATGGAGTGTCATGCCCTAAGATGCACCTCCGATCATATGTAATAAAAATCCAACCACACTCTGCTGATAAAGACTTGTGGGTGCACTTTTTCCAGGATAGTCTATCTGGAACACAACTCGACTGGTTTTACCAACTAGAAAGAGCCAACGTCCACAATTGGGAAGATCTCTTCGCAGCTTTCTATAAGCAATATCAATATAATGCTGATTTGGCGCCTACTCGTACTCAACTTCAGAGTATGTCTATGGCTTCCAATGAAGGTTTCAAGGATTATGCACAGAAGTGGAGAGATCTGGCTGGGAGAGTCCAACCCCATCTGTCTGAAAGGGAATTGGTGGACATGTTCTTAGGCACTTTATCGCGCACTTTCTTTAACCATTTAATTGGAAGCTCGTCTGCAGGATTCACTGAGTTAATACTGACCGGAGAGAGGATGGAAGCTGGCATAAGAAATGGAAATATTCAGAAGGATTCGTCTTCTTCTATAGCTGTGAGGAAGCCTTTTATCGGTAAGAAAGAGGTATCTGATGTTTATCCACAAAGAAACCAAGAGAGAGCCGAACGCCGACCAATGGTAGGGGCTGTTATGATTCCAAAGCCTACGTCTGATCAACAAAGAAATAACCAACCAAGGGTGGAGAGGCCAGTCCGGCAATTCACCAGAATCAACACGGCTCTGTCTCAAGTATTACCGCATCTTTTGAGGTCCAATTTGGTAACCCTGAAGGAAGCTCCGAAAAATCCCAACACGAAATCCCCTCATTATCACCCCAATGCCCGTTGCGCATATCATTCTGAAAGTCCCAGGCACGATACCAATAACTGTTGGGCCTTGAAAAACAAAATACAAGATCTCATTGAAGCAAAAGAAATTGAGTTTGATGCGCCTGAGAAGCTGAATGTTATCTTTGTTCCCATGCCTAGACATGGTCACAACACCAATGTTATTAAAGAAGATTTGTTTGTTACCACAGTTGATGAACTTGTGACTCCACTTCCAATCATTAAGATAAATTTTTTAAAAGTCGGTGTGTTCCCAGGCTGTAATGAAGTTTTCCACCTCTGCTTATCCTCACCAACTGATTGCCCTTTGTTGAAAATAGGCATTCAACGCTTGATAGACAACAAAGAGATTATGTTTGAAAGTACTACTGTTTCACCTGTTTCTGTTAAAGATGTTTCAATCATTACCATATCCGCCAATTCTTCCAGGGTTTCCAAAAAACCCGTTAGAATTACATCGGTTCTGAAAGTAACTCCTCTACTGATCATAATGCCTGGGCCAGTCCCATATGAATCAGACAAGACTGTGCCGTGGAATTACGGCGGGGACATTTACTACCATGGCATCAGACAAGATGGGCTGGCCGCCAACGAGATAAACTCCGAAGAAGAAGATTTCGACATTAGCAATATTGCCGGAACCAGTAAAATTACCTGAAGCGGTAGAATCTTTTCTCCAGAGATTGCCCCCCCAAAGGCAGTTTTTGGACCCGTGGCTGCTCCGAAGGTTACTTTCGTACCCATAATCATCTCTGCAAGTGCTCCTATTGATGAAGCCGTTACAACCCCTATTGTCATTCCTACCAACACTCTTACTGCTGAAACCCGAGGAAAAAGTATTCAAGAAGAGCCTGTCCGGACGAAGGCTCAATCACTTATTATTCCCGAAGCTTCCAAGAAAGAAATGGAGGAGATCTTAAAAATTATAAAGAGGAGCATCTACGATGTAGTCGAACAGTTAGGGCAAACTCCCTCCGAGATCTCCATGCTAGCATTACTACTGTGTTCCGAGCCACATGCGAAAGCCTTGGTGAAGTTCCTAAAAACAGCCCATGTGCCTTAAGATACGTCTGCTGACCAATTTCAACATTGTATGGCCAGTATGACAGCGGATAATGGCCTAGGCTTCTCGGATGCTGATCTGACACCAAGGGGAAGAAAGCACAACGAGGCATTACATGTCTATGTGGAATATAGAGGCACAACTCTGGCCCATGTCTTGGTTGATACTGGCTCATCTTTGAATGTTTTACCGAAGAAAGCTCTTGACAGACTTGATTGCGAAGGACTGATGTTAAAGCTAAGTAACATAGTAGTAAGAGCATTTGATGGCTTGAAGAGGATGGTACACGGGGAGGTAGATATCCCCATAAAGGTTGAAACCCAAACTTTCAATTCAACCTTTTATGTAATGGACATTCGCCCCTCTTATTCATGTCTGCTAGGACGGCCATGGATCCGTAATGCTGGCGCTGTCACCTCTACATTGCACCAGATATTGAAATATCCGGTTCAAGGAAAGATTATAATTGTCCACGGAGAGGAAGAATACATGATTAGCCATCTCAATTCCTTTTGGTATGTGGAATTGGACGGTGAGTTCATTGAAACTCCTTTTCAACACTTCGAAGAGGTCCCCCAAGAGATTGTAGTGACCAAGACTGTGTCCCAGATTCCCAAGATTACAAGACCTCCACTCCGGATGTCATCTCTGAAGAACGCCAAAGCAGTAGTAGAGGAAGGAGGATGCACCATTTGGGGGAAACTTCCAGACATCCCGTATAAGTATGATAAGTTTGGCTTAGGTTTCACTTCAAGTGCTCAAAAGGTTGTACGTTGTGCCCGTGCTGGAGGGCCACCCTTGAAGATTAGCAACCGAGAGGTCAATGCGAGAGAAGATGGTGAAGAGGATTGCAGCTTGGAGGATTGTACTTTTCCAACTATCAATGGAGGACTTCACAATTGGGAGGCCAGAGACTTTGTCCCAATAACTTTCATCCCTCAGTAATTTATCTTTTCTTTTTGTTGTTGGATCTATAATATTCACAAACAATTCGCACTCCTAAAACCTTGTGTCTTGCCCGAGGCACAATGGTCCATTTGTAAGGGTTGTTATTTTCATCTTCATAGGACATTCAATGAATCATGGACGTTTTTCGCATACAAACTTTTTGGCTCATTGTTTTTTCTTTTACATTTTATTTTCTTTTAAAGGTGGTTATACCCTTACACACACCCACACTCACAAATGCAGGTACCCATCAACTCGGGATCCCATGGGTAACGATATTGCTATGGCCTTTTGTAACTCTGAGGATCTAATCTACCAAACTGAAGACGAAGGTGAGGAAGATTGTGAGGTACCAGGGGAACTTTCCAGACTGCTACAACAAGAGGAAAGAGCCATTCAGCCTCATGAAGAACCGATGGATACAATCAACTTAGGTACCGAAGAGGGTAAAAAAGAGGTCAAGGTGGGTTCCAATCTGGAACCCAGTGTCAAAGAGCGTCTGATTCAGCTGTTACAGGACTATGTTGAGATCTTTGCCTGGTCATATGAAGACATGTCGGGGCTTGATCCAGACATCGTGGTACATCGTCTGCCTATAAGAGGAGACTGCCCGCCAGTAAAACAAAAGGTTCGCCACATGAGACCTGATATGTCAGAAAAGATTAAAGCGGAGGTCATGAAGCAATTCAATGCTGGATTCTTGGTTGTCACTTCCTATCCTCAATGGGTCGCCAACATTGTTCCCGTACCTAAAAAAGATGGAAAAGTAAGAATGTGTGTGGATTATAGAGATTTGAATAGGCAGAGCCCTAAAGATGATTTTCCACTCCCCCACATTGATATCCTAGTTGACAATGCGGCACAACACAAAGTGTTTTCCTTCATGGAAGAATTCTCAGGTTATAACCAAATCAAAGTGGCGCCTGAGGACATGGAGAAAACTACATTTGTCACACAGTGAGGCACATTCTGCTACAAGGTGATGCCATTTGGATTGAAGAATGTTGGGGCAACCTACCAACACACCATGGTAGCTTTATTTCACGATATGATACATCATGAAATAGAGGTCTACGTAGACGATATGATAGCCAGATCGCAAACAGAAGAAGAACACCTTGATCACTTACAAAATTTGTTTGAGAGACTGAAGAAGTATAAGCTGAGGTTGAATCCAAACAAGTGCACATTTGGAGTACGGTCCGGTAAACTCCTAGGTATTGTCATCAGTAACAAAGGTATTGAGGTTGATCCTGTCAAAGTTAAAGTAATACAAGAGATTCCTGCTCCTCGTACTGAGAAGGAAGTCAGAGGATTCTTGGGACGCTTCAACTATATTTTCAGATTCATTTCTCACTTAACAGCTACTTGCGAGCCAATCTTCAAACTATTGAAGAAAGATCAAGTAGTCAAATGGAATGATGAATGTCAAGTTGCTTTTGACAAAATCAAAGAATACTTACAAGAGCCTCTTGTGTTGATACCACCAGTCGAGGGAAGACCATTGATCATGTATCTAACTGTTTTAGAAAACTCAATGGGGTGTGTATTGGGGCAGCATGGCGAGTCTGGCCGAAAAGAGCACGCTATTTATTACCTGAGCAAAAAGTTTACCGACTGTGAAACCAGATATTCACTGCTCGAGAAAACTTGTTGCGCTCTGGTATGGGCTGCTCGCCGGCTAAGACAGTATATGCTGACTCATACTACCTTATTGATATCTAAGATGGATCCGATAAAATATATCTTCAACAAGCCTGCTCTTTCTGGGAGAATAGCTAGATGGCAGATGATCCTAATGGAATACGACATACAATATACTACCCAAAAAGCTATAAAGGGCAGTATATTGGATGATCATCTTGCTCACCAAGTTGTAGAAGACTATCAGTCCATGAAGTTTGATTTCCCGGATGAAGACATCATGACATTAGACAATTGTGAAGAAATCAGGCCATATGACGGACCTGAACAAGGATCCCAATGGACCCTGTTCTTTGATGGGGAATCCAATGCACTTGTAATGGTATCGGCGCTGTAATCATATCTCCAGAAGGGTGTCATACTCCCTTTACTGCCATACTTTTATTCAACTGTACAGACAACATGGCGGAGTACGAAGCATGCATCTTCGGTCTCAAAGCTGCCATAGACTTGGGAATCAGATATTTAGATGTGTTTGGAGATTCAGCTTTGGTCATCAGTCAGATCAAAGGGGAGTGGGATACTAAGCACCCAAACCTTATCCCCTAGAAAGAACATGTTTTGACATTTCTACCACATTTTGAGAAGATTACCTTCGAGCATTTCCCGCGAGAAGAAAATTAGCTAGCAGATGCTCTAGCCACAATGTCATCTATGTTTAAACTTAATTGAGATAACGAGGCTCCCCAGATCACCATCAAATGAATGGACGAACCAGCACACTGTCACGAGATTAATACTGAAGAACTAGTGGACTGGCCTTGGTTTCACGAAGTCAAGAGGTATCTCGAGGATCAAGAATGTCCAGAAGGAGCTTCAATCAATGATAAGAAGTTCTTAAGGAGATTCTCTACTAAGTTCTTCCTTAGTAACAGCATCCTGTACAAACGCAATCATGACTTCTTTTTGCTTCGATGTATGGATAAGGTTGAAGCTGAAAAGATCATGGCTGAATTACATGAAGGTACTTTTGGCACCCACTTGAGTGGGCATACGATGGCGAAGAAAATCCTACGGGCAGGCTATTATTGGTCTACCATGGAGGCAGATTGCTATCAACACTCTCAAACCTGTCATAAGTGTCAAATTTATGCTGACAAGGTGCATGTACCTCCAGTTCCTCGGAATGTCTTGACGGCTCCTTGGCCCTTTGCTATGTGGGGAATTGATATGATTGGAGAGATCAAGCATACAGCCTCCAATGGACACCGCTTCATCCTAGTGGCCATTGACTATTTTACAAAATGGGTCGAAGCAGCTTCCTTCGCCTCCGTTACCAAGAATGTTATTGCCCGCTTCATCAAGCAAAACCTTATTTGCCGGTACGGTATATCGGAAAGGATCATCACTGACAATGGTACAAATCTTAACAACATTATGATCACCGCCTTGTGCGAGCAATTCAAGATCCAGCATCATAATTTTTCTCCCTATCGGCCAAAGATGAATGGTGCTGTCAAAGCTGCAAATAAAAACATTAATAAGATCATACAGAAAATGACAGTCACATACAAAGACTGGCATGAGATGTTACCATTCGCTCTCCACGGGTACCGTACCATGGCTCGCACATCAACCAGGGCAACACCCTATTCTCTGGTTTAGGGTATGAAGGATGTCTTGCCTATTGAGGTTCTTATCCCCTCTCTGAGGATTATGAAAGATGTAGGGTTGAATGAAGACGATTGGATCCAGACTCGGCTTGATCAATTGAATTTAATTGATGAAAAGAGATTTACTGTTGTTTTCCATGGTCAGATGTATCAAAAGCAGATGATCAAGGCCTTCAACAAGAAAGTCAGACGTCAAGTATATTAAGTTGGGGATCTAGTGATCAAGCGTATCATCTTGCCACAAAGTGATCCCAGGGGAAAATGGACTCCAACCTATGAAGGACCATTTGTAATCAAAAACATATTCTCTGGTGGGGCAATGATCTTGACCACCATGGATGGCAACGACTTGCCACACCCTGCGAACGCTGACCTAGTCAAAAGATACTATGCATAAGAGACCCGCTAGGTTGACACACCTAGGAAAAACAAGGGCATCCCGACGAACCAAAAGGTTTGGGAAAAAATTAGGGATAAAATAAAGAAATCTGTATACCCGGAAAGTTGAAAACCCGGAAGGGCGACTTGGGCAAAAAAGGGTTTTCCGTTGGATTGAAAACCCAAAAGGGAGGTCTAGGAAAAAGTTAGGGAATAAAAGCGTATGAATATGTCCCGTCGGATCATTTGACGGACAACCTTTGGCTTCCGCTGACAAACTCAGAGTTTCTGATCAATTCAATCATCTTCAGACAAGGCAAATAAACAAGATACTCGGAGATACGAAGGCTATAGCAGAATGGGAACCCCATGGTATTATTACACATAGCTATCTTTCTTTGTATTAAATTTTTCTTGTTTACGACGGCATTCTCTTACTAGAATGTTTGTCTCCTTTGTACAAAATATTTTACTCAAAGTCAATACAAAGATGCCCCTTTGAAAGTGCAAAAAACTATTTATCTTTTTCTTTACACTTGTGTTTTGTTTAGAAAAACGTCCAATGATTCATTAATGAACATATGCATTTGAACATGACTACTGTTTACAAATAAAGAAAATAAGAAAGATAAGTACTGATAGGTTGAAAGAGTAGGGAAATGTCTCTAGGCTATTCCATAAGAAATCCCCTACAGTACGTCATTTTAAATCCCCAAGCAGAACAAAGTTTCAAATTATTAATCCCCAGTAGAAGTCGTCAAAATTCTTAGGATTTCCCGAGCATATCTTACAAGTAGTACATGGCACTACCCTCGCAACAGAATTTACTTCTCTCGACAAGAGTTCATCAATACTTCAAATTCAAGACATAAAATTCAACATGTCCTCAGCAGCATGCAGGAATTTATCTTCCTTAAGCAGAAAGCAATACAGCAAATCAGCTCACATACGCATACATTGCATCCATATATCATAAATATTGATAAAGCAAATACATTGCATCATACATTTCATGCAACATAACTTTGTGTTTCAGGTGACATTTTACCCTTTTCAAGATAAGATTAAATAGCTACCATTAACAATATGCTTTCAGATATAGTTCAAATACGCTCCAGATACGGATGCCATCCTGATACTCATTCAGATTCAGCTTTCAGATACAATTCAGATACGCTCCAGATACGGATTCCATCATGATATTCATTCAGATTCAGCTTTTAGATACAATTCAGATACGCTCCAGATACGGATGCCATCCTGCTTTCAGATACAGTTCAGATACGCTCCGGACATGGATGCCATTCTGATACTCATTCAGACTTCAAATTCAGATACAGTACATATACGCTCAAGACACGGATGCCATTCAGATATTCATTTCGGACACAACTTACAGATATAGTACGGATACGCTCCAGGCACGGACGCCATTCTGACACTCATTCTTTCAGTTTACAAATTTCAATTCAACAAACACTCTTGGATGGAATCTACAAGCCCATCTCCAACAATATTTTATCACATCTCTGAATGGCATCTTTAATCCCATTCCCTCAATCACGCGTCGCCGAAGGCAAATTTCTAGGCACTCTAGTGTCCAATCATTCTTTCACCTTCGAGTCACGAATGGAAAAACTCGCCAATCTAACTCTTCAGGTTTAAGAAGATTGAACAGGGGAAACTGTTGTACCCCAAAATTTTCCTTCTCATTTATCAAGATTTTCCCCACAAGATCTCTTTGACTCAAGCCTGGATTAGGGTTTGATCAACTCAAGACATCTCATCTTGCATTGATGACCCAAAATTAGGGTTTGAGCTTGCACAAGGATTTTTGGACTATCAATGCTTCATATGGCTTTCAAGTATCATCATGGACCCTTAAGTTTACTCATGTCAAGTTTCAAGCCTTGAATCACATTTTTGATCAATCAATTGGACAGTTGACCTAAAAATCAGTTGCATTGGGGAAAAAGTCAACCATGGCCAATTTACAGTCAAACTTCATAATTTTTTATCCATATCAACATTTTATACTCATATGTATCATTTGATCAAGTTTGGACCATAATTCCTCAAGAAATTTGATCAAATCACCAAAAGGGCAAAATGCTCAAAATTAGGGTTTTGACTGAGAAAGGGTAATTTCTGATTCTTGACTTAACAAATGACCAATTGGGTTGAAGCATGATTTCAAGGTTTCATTTGTATCATCTTGACCTAATGACATGGTTCAAAACTTTGCATTTTCATTGAATTGACAGATGAAATTTGCAGTCAACTGATCAAAAGTCAACTATATACTAAAAAGTCAAACTTTGACTTTTTGGTCAAAATCAAGTGCCAAGGATCACAATTCATCAAAATGTGTCAAAATGTGAAACTTTTTCATCAAGGAATCAAATATTTAAGATTTGGTTTTAAAATTTGAAATTTTCTTAACTTAGAAATTTTTCTAAGTATAAAAAATTTCTTATTTTTTCTCAACTTTAAGTCAAATTTTCACCATGATGCAAAATGATTCAAAGAAAGTCACCAACATGAAAGTTGTAGACCTCCATGAAATCTACAACTTTGCTTCGCACATTTTTCCCTAAAGATGATTGGATCTCAAGATATAATTTTATGAATACATGCTCATGAACTAAATAACTTAGTGAAATTTTGCCCTAATTTAGGCAGGTTTTTGACCTAACTTCATGGCAATTTTTCACCTAGTTCCAAGAGGAATCTTGGAATTAATTTCAAATATGAGTTATAGAGAACATTTCAAGCTTTCTAAAATGTCTAAGAACTCCTTGAGATTATTTTTGAGTAGAGAGAATCGAAGAGATGAAGTTGGCAATTTCTCACTTTGAATTCAAGTCATTTCATGAAGAACAAAATTCAAATTTGAACCTATGCTGCCTAACTCTTGCTTTACAGGTCTCAAACTTGTTTCTCACTTCATAATTTAATGCTCATTTAGTTGACAAAGCCTTAATCCAAGCCCAAAGGTCTTTGTCCAAGCTTTAATTCCATAAATGGCACAAAGTTGCCATTGCCATTTTGGAAAAGCTTAACTTTTGCAACTTTTCAATTCTTGAGCATTAGACATGTCTTCTCTGCACACACAAGTCCTACAGACTTAAAGCAATTTGTATAGAGCTTATACCAACCCCAAGCAGGCCAGTACAAGCATGTGGAGACTTGTCCCTTCACTTTGCTTCAAAATCAAGAAACTGTGCAAAAAGCCTACAACTCAAAAATCTGTTGTGGAGTTGACTTGAAAATTTCTCTATACTAATACACAAACCCATTACAACTTGTAACACGATTGAAAAAGGCCTGAAACACTCAAACACTCCCTCTCACCAAAAACCTGTCAAAAACTAGCAGTTTGAGCATAAGCACAACAATCCACAAATTGGCTCGTGCGTTTCAAGTTTTAATCATCCAAACACTTTACCTATTTCATATCTAAGTGATCCAGACCATCATCCATGCACTGTAACTCCTCCTTCTTCATCTGCCATTTTTGTTTTCAAATCTTGCAGGTTGACTTGGATAGAGAGTTCCAGGCACTTCTAAAGCAAGGAAAGGATTGGAACACGCTCAGGGAGGTTTAAGCAAGCTCAAGCAATCATCAGGCCTCCATAAATTTCACTCGAAGTCCATTCACAATCTCAGCTGAAAGAGGTAAGAACTCCAACTTTTATCTCCTCATACAGGCATCCATTGGCCACGATTTGTGAAAGAAAAATGTAGATATCATTGCTACAAAACTGTACATATCCATAACTTGCATTTATTTGGCCTGAGTTGAGAGAATTTTGAACTTGAAGTTCCTGGAAAAATTAGGTTAAGAATTAGGGCCATTAAGATTCTCTTTAATCTTGGACTTATAGTTTTAGTTATGCACATGGTTAGAATCGTGAGACAAAATGCTATAACATTCATGTTATCAATTTCCATTTTTGTTGAGAGATGAAAGAGTTACAGGAGGTCCGGCTAGCTTGAGGAAGAAGATGAAGTACAGGACTAGGATCGGTTTTGTGTTATGTATATTTTATTTCATTTAGACTAACAGATGTACAGCCACCCCAGTGGCAAGGCAGCGCGCTGAAATTGCTAAGGTCATGGGTTCGAGCCTTGGTGCCTGCCTTTTTGTATTTTCACATATTTTTTTCATCTTTTTTGGTTGTTTGCAGGATGGGCTTCAATACTTGGGCCTAGCTTTTTTTTTCTAACATGATATCACCTGATTACTCAGGATACCCCCTGGCCCAACTATTTTCATCCACTTTTATTTTTTTGTTTTATTTTATTTTTTTGTTTTATTAAATATTTTCCTTAATACATAAAATCATAAAAAATATAAAACATGACAAATTTTGCATTTTGTTTATTTTATTTTATTTTCACACAAAAAAATATTTTTATTAAACTATATATTAATTATTTCTTTCTTAAATAAACTTGTAAATATAATAGAATTAGGTTAACTATTTTATTCCTTTTTTTTATTCATACTTGTAAAATATTTATTTTTGATATATAAAAACTAAATATTTTCATAAGATATTGTTTATTATTTTTAATACAAAAAATGCATAAAAATAATACCTATAGAACTTTATTTTCTTTTAAATTAGAAGTTAGGGTTAAGTTTTATTTTCAAGAATTAATTTATTTTTCTTAAGTTTATTAGATTTAAGTCAAAACCCTTTTCACATAAAGAACAAAACAAAAATCATTTTCTTGCATTTTATGTATCCTTGCATATTTAAATTGTCTTGTACATTATTTATTCCATTACATGTACAAATTCGATCTGGTTGTAATAGCTTAATTAGATTTACATTATAGCAAATCCCCATTCATAATTTGTATTCCCCCTTCCCATAAAAATGTTGTAATAGCGTAGTAATCTTTAAATTACGCAATTTACCGCTTTTATATACCATGCTAGTAATTAGGGTTTGTATGGAAAGATAAAAACAAATCAAATAGAAAACCCTAAATCCAAGACAAAATTAAAGCATGAAAATAACACACTTGTACACAAGCATCCTTAGGGTTCCTTCACTTGGTTGCCTTATACAAAAATAGTCATATTATGCATGCGAAGTATCTTGGCAAAAACAAACAAATATAAGATCATAGTCCCTCGATGACGTTATTCTAAGTTGCCTTACAAAATGATCTTGGTCCCTCAAAAATCATAAGATACTTTGTAACATCCAAAGATTGCTAATCATGGTTATACGATGACCCGCGTCCGTCCCGTTAACATCCAAAGATAGAGTTGCTTACCAAATCAATGGTAAGACAACAATGTCAAAGGAATAGAAAATGAACAAGAAAGACACTTGAGTAGGTAGATTACTTCTAGTTACTTGCTCCATTTCAAAACAACTATCCATGCTATTTTCAAAACAAACACACACATTTCCAAACATCTTAAAAACATTGAGAACATTTTCAAAAAGACAAACATCTTTGTATACATTCTTACGAACGAGAATCATTACAAAGATTGCCTAAACGATGGCCTCTTTACAAAATACTTTCAAAAACCACACAAAGCACAATTTCAAACAAAAGCAAGTGATCTAGCAAGTAACTAAGAGCCCATGGAAAAACATGGATGAAAAGGGTGCTAATACCTTCTCTTTTCATAATCTACCCCCCGCACTCAAGAAAATATCTCAAAGATCTTTCCTGTGCTTTTTTCACCTTTACTTTTGGATAAAAGAAAATTCGGTGGTGACTCTTGCTAAACCGCAACATTTGCGATAAAGCACAAAACCTCAAGTCAGTTCTTCCACCGTATCACACCGACCTTGCCCCTACCCGTACTCAACTTCAGAGTATGTCTATGGGTGCAGGTGAAGGCTTTAAGGATTATGCGCAGAAGTGGAGAGATTTGGCTGGGAGAGTCCAACCTCCTTTGTCTGATAGGGAGTTGGTCGACATGTTTCTTGGGACACTGTCTGGTCCATTCTTCAACCATTTGATCAGTAGCTCATCGGTTAGTTTTATTGAGCTGATATTAACTGGAGAGAGGGTAGAAGTTGGGATCCGGAGCGGTAAAATACAAAAATATACCTCGTTAAGTTCAGCAAAGAAGCCCTTCATGGCTAAGAAGGAGGTCAATGTCGTTTATAGCCCAAGAGGTCAAAGCAGAGATGAGCACCGATCAACGGTAGGTGCTGCGATGATACCTAGGCTTGCGACTACCCCACAATGAATCAATCAGCAAAGGGTAGAAAGACCGCAAAGGAATTTTACCCGGATTAACATGACATTGATTAAGGTTCTACCCCATCTGCTAAGATCCAACTTGGCAACCTTGAAAGAGGCTCCCAAGAATCCTAATACCACATCTCCTCGGTACAATCCAAACGTTCGGTGCGCCTATCATTCTGAGAGTCCTAGTCACAATACAAATGACTGCTGGGCTCTAAGAAATAAAGTACAAGATCTGATTGAAGCCAAGGAGATTGAGTTTGATGCTCCGGAGAAGCCCAATGTCATAACTGCTCCCATGCCTAAGCATAACCTTGGAGTCAACGCTGTTGATGTTGATCTGTTTGTGACCTCAGTTGATGAAGTTTCTACTCCTCTTGTGACCATTAAGAAGAATTTCTTGTTGGCCGGTTTATTTCTGGGTTGTGGTGAAGGTTTCCACATGTGTTCATCTCTGCCTTCTGGTTGCTATTTGCTGAAAATAGGTGTCCAACAGCTGATGGACAACGGAGAAATTTTGTTCGAAAATACTTTGATTCCAACTGTTCTGTGTGAAGACATTGCTATTATAACCATTTCTGATAATCGTTCCAAGGCCTCCTAGAGAAAACCTGTTAGGATTACACCCGCTCCGAGGGTCGCTCTGTTAATAATCACTTTTCCTGGTCCTGTCCCATACTCCTCGGACAAAGTTGTCCCTTGGCATTATGGTGTCGATGTTTACTATCATGGAGTTAAACAGGATTTGAAGAATGAAGAGGTTGATCCTGATGTCAGTAACATTGTCGGGACCAGCAAGATTACTAGAAGTGGAAGGGTTTTCTCTCCTGGGATTTCCCCGAAGACTGTCAATAAACTTGTTGTTATTCCATCTGTTGTTCCTGCTAGTACTTCAACTATTAATCCCGTTCTTACTCCAGTTGTTACCCCTGTCGATGAGTCATCTGGGACTCGAGGCAAAGAAGATGTAGGTGAGCCTGCCCGGATGGAGGCACCTAGAAAATTTTTTGTGGAATCCTCTAAGCAAGAGATAGAGGAAATCTTAAAAATAATTAAAAAGAGAGACTACAATATGGTCGAGCAGTTGGGACAGACCCCCTCGAAGATATCGGTGTTGTCTTTGCTGTTATGTTTCGAGGCCCATGCAAAGGATTTGATTTCATTCCTCAAGACCGCACATGTGTCGCAAGAAACCCCATTCGATCAATTCAAAGACTGTATGGCCAGCTTGATTGCTGACAATGGGATGGGTTTTTTAGATGCTGACTTAACTCTGAAAGGAAGAAAGCACAATGATGCTCTGCATGTCTCGATCGAATGCAGGGGTACCACTATGGCTCATGTGCTGGTGGATACTAGATCTTCACTGAATGTTCTGCCTAAGAAGGCTCTTGATCGGCTGGATTATGAAGGCTTGACCCTAAAGCCCAGTAACATTGTGGTAATGGCTTTTGACGGGTCGAAGAGAATGGTGCATGGGGAGGTGGACATCCCTGTCAAGGTAGGCTCTCAGACCTTTGGGTCCACCTTCTAAGTGATGGACATCAGGCCATCATACTCTTGTTTGTTGGGTCTTCCTTGGATCCATGAAGTTGAGGCTGTTACTTCTACACTACACCAAATGCTGAAATATCCGGTGAAGGGGAAGATTATCACTGTGCATGGCGAAGAGGAGTATATGGTGAGCCACCTGAACTCCTTCAGGTATGTGGAGATGAACAGGGAATTCATAGAGATTCCTTGTCAAAACTTTGAAGAGGTTCCCCAGATTTTGGCGTCAACCGATACTACCACCAGCACCAAACCTCCTCTGAAGATGGCTTCTCTCAAGGACGCCAGAGCAGTGGTCGAAGAAGGTGGGTGTACCAATTGGGGACAACTCCCTGATTTTACTCACAAAACTGACAAATTTGGTTTGGGCTTTACTTCAGGGGCTCAAAGGGTTGTTCGACACGCTCGGACTGGAGGACCTCCCCTACGCATAAACAATCGTGGGGTCAACGCTATTGAAGACAGTGAGGAAGACTCTGACATTGACAGCTGGATCTACTCGACTACCAACGGTGGACCAAATAACTGGATGGCTAGAGATTTCATACCTGTTTCTTTTATTCCACGGTAATTGTCTTACTTGTGTTCTGAATTTGTAATAAACAATTTTTAACTTTTTGGCCTTGTGTCTTACCCAAGGCACAATGGTTCTATCTGCGAGGGTTATTATATGTCATTTCATATGTCATCAATAAAGCATTGGACGTTACTTGCATACAAATTTTACGTTCTCTGTTTTTATTTTCTATTTTTACTTTATCAATACAGCTATGCTCTTACACACACTCACGTATCAAACTGCAGATCCATATCCACTCTGGATCCCATTGATAATAATTCTGCTACTGCCAGTTATGATTTCGAAAATCCGATCAACCAAGCCAAGAACAAAGGTGAGCACGATTGTGAGGTGCCTGGAGAACTGGATATACTGTTACAATAGGACGAGAGGGCTATACAGCCTCATGAAGAGCCAGTTGAGACAATAAACTTGGGCACCGAGATGGACAAAAAAGAAGTCAAGATTGGCGCAAATCTGGAAGCTAAGATCAAAAAGCGGTTGATGTAGATGTTGCACGACTATGTTTAGATCTTCGCTTGGTCATATTGTTGTACCCCAAAATTTTCCCTCCCGTATTTCTCAATACATTTCAAGTGAGGTCCTCAAATTGCTCAAGGAAGTCCAAGGGTTGGCCAGACAAACTCTCTCCTAAGGCAGTCTACCTCAAATTAGGGTTTCATTCTGCACCAAGGTACTTGAGTCCAAAGGATCCCAAATTCTCACCATTTCCCTAATATGTTCACAAGATCATTCATGTCAAGTTTCAATCCTTGCAGAGGAAGTTTGCTCAGTCAATTGATCAAAGGCCTGAAAATTGATTGTGCTAGAGCAAAAGTCAACTGTGGCCTACATGCAGTCAAATTTCAATATTTTTTGTCAACATTCTCATTTTGAAGTATTATTCATCATTTTATCAAGGGTTGATAATGATTCCTCAAGGATTTCTCACAATTCATTAAAATCCAAAAGTTGTTAAATTAGGGTTTTGCAGGAAAAGTCAACTCAACTTTGACCAAGTATAACTTTCTCATACTTTATCAAAAATGACACATCCAAAGCTCATTTTGAAGAGAATACAATTCCCTACAATTCATCTTCAGCTCCCAAGTTCAAAATATGCACTCACAAGAAGATACAAATTTGGACATTATAGGTCATTTTGAAAAGTCAGCAAAAACACCTTTTGGGTAAAAGCTTCATACATGAACATGGAAGTTTCAATTGATATGATACCAAAAGTGTTGCTTAGAGGACATCCTAAGCTTTCTAAAAAGTCCAAGAACACCTTTCTAGGGTCAAAATTGAGGGAGTTATGCATTGGAAAAGTTGACCTTTTTTGCAAAATTGCCAAAAGTCAAATGTGTCCAAAATTGCAATTTTTGTCAAATGGGCCCAACTTTTTATGCTTGCACTGAGTTTGTAATGTAACCCACGACCCATGATCTTTTCCATTTGTCATTATTTTATTTTTGTCATTTATTTTGATTTTATTTCAATTAATTCAAATAAAATCAAAATAAAATAATGAAAATATCAAAAGATAATCAAATCTTGAGATTTTGTGCATGTTTAGGTCTATTATATAGCTGGAAGTGAGATCAAATTGTGCAAGGTTCATTTGGACACAAAAAGATTGCATTTGGCTTGATTTGGAAAGATTTGCACAAGGATCAAATCATGAATCAATGATCATAATTGGAGAAGATTTGAAATAAGTTTGCAATCCTAATTCATTCTAGGGTACATGAGGAACATTGGCAGACCAAAAACAAGGAGATTGGAGGCGTGTAAAAGAGAGAGCAAATTGCAAAAAAAACTCAAGAAAAGTGTAAATTGATTTTCACGTTCAGATCAATTCAAAGCATTCTAACCATCCCAATCGTTTCCTGGACGTTCTAGGATCCTATTCCAATCGCTAGCAAGCTTCTCCACGCCTTGAAACGCACTGTAAGAGTTCCACGATTTCCATGTTTTCTTGATTTCGAATATCATAATTCTGGCACATTTAGCATGATTCATTGATATATTCTTAAACCTTATGATGTTTGCAAGCTAATGGTCATATTTAATTGCGTTTTCATTAACTGTACAGCAAGATGCCATAGTTAGGGTTCTTGCTTCGTTTTTAGGATTTTTTCTGTACAGGGATAATTGGCCATGGATAATGGTACCATGATGCTCGTGAGGTTGCAACGAGTTGATTGGTACCATTGTTTTTCATTTATCATGCTTGTATGGGATTTTGGAAAGGCACAGGGTTATACCTACACCCAGATAACCGTAGGTAAAAGTCAAGAAACTTTTAGCAACGGTGGGAGGAAGAAGAAGGGTAACGTGGCACTCCCTGACTCGCCCATTCAAATCTGCGCGCATTTGATAATTATTATTTTGTTTTTTCCATATAATGTTTGTTTGTTGTTCTTTGTACAACTAACAAAGCTAGCCCAGCTGGTAAGCGCGCAGGGTAAAAATGCCAAAGGGCCTGGGTTCGATTCCCAGGTCCACAACTTTGCTTTCTATTATTTTGTCTTGCATAATCAAGTACACATGTATACCATCAGCCTACCGTGCATCATCAATGTCCCACCATCAGATCACCAGGGCTTCAGACCCAAGGCCACCCCATGAGGGTTCACCATACGCCCAGTCAAGCAAGCAACATGGGATTGGAAAAGTCAAACAGGGCCAAAGCTTGTTGGGCTTGATATTTGCAATCAGCACCCCCCTTCTTACAAAGACACCAGGCCCATTCTTGTTTCTTTCTTTTTTTCTTTTATTTAATTTAATTTGTTTAATTTATTTACTAACAAAATAATTTCTTTTTTCACAAAAAATCATAAAATCAATTTTCACAAAATTTAGAATTAGATTTTTATTTTATCAAATTAACTTAATAATTAATTTAGGGTAATTCTAACTTTTTGTATATAATTAAAATCAATTAGCAAATTAGGATTATCATGTGATTTAATTTTTATTTCTTATCTCAATAAAACAAAAATACAAAAATAGGTTGATTTAATTATTTTTCTTAAATTTTAAATTAATTAGTAATTAGGTTTTTTATTTATTCAACTAAATCTCATTCTCTCAAAATAATCAAAAATAACAAAAAAATGATTTTTCTTTTAATTAGGCTTAGTCGGGGTCAAAACCCTAATTTCTCTCGTTCTCGATTCATCGCGCGCATTTATTACTTTTGCAATATTAATGTAACTACTCATGGTATGTAATAAGTTTAATTAGGATTTCCTTTTTATTTATCGTTTTATGGGTTTTTTTGGCTATGTAATTAATCCCTCCCTCGAAGCCTTGTAATAGCGTAGATTTTATTTCTCGCATTTTAATTCTCGCAAATATTAACTGTTAGATGTATGTTAATAGGATTGTATGACAAGATTGCATGTTAATTTAAAATGGCTAGCAAACACTAATGTGCAAAGATAATAACCGAAATCAAATCACTCGCACATGCGCACTCTTAGGGTATACTCTCACTTTGGTTGCCTTCGGTAAACGGTCATTAAGTATAGGGTGTTTTAGTGGTCGCCCTCCTGTCTAAACAAAGATCAAAAGTCTCGTTCGAAAATGTTGCCTCGGAAATGTTGCCTCGAATATGATCTTAAGACATTAGGGTTATTACTAAGACGTTCTAACATTGCTTTAGTGATCGTACGTCCCTTACGAATTGACCCTTACAACTCCAACGACCGTGCTACCTACTCCTTAATAGTAGGATAGCGCTGTCTAAAGGAAACAAGAACAGAAACAATCTTTTTTCGAGTAGGTAGATGTTAGTAGGTACTTGCTCAAAAATCAAATTTTTCACACCAAACACTTTCCAAACAAAGTTTTCAAAAACACTTCGTAACACTCTTGAAGACAGAAGCAAGGGTTAAAACGAAGTAAAATAAAAACTTTTCAAAACAAACACAAGCAATTTTAAAAGATGAGCAAGTACCTAAGAGCCCATGGAAAACCATGGATAGAAAGGGTGCTAATACCTTCCCTTTCTATAATCTACCCCCCGTACTCAAAATCTCGATAAAGGAATTTTTCTGTGCTTTTTTCCTTTCCAGTTGGATAAAATAAAATTCGGTGGTGACTCTTGCTTACCGCGACATTTTGTGAATACAAAACGCAAAATGCAAACTAGCATTTTCCAAAATAGTCGGTTCTGCCACCGTATCACACATATGAATACATGCCTGGTTTAGACACTGACATTGTGGTAAACCGTCTACCGACTAAAGAGGATTTTCCTCCGGTTAAACAGAAGGTTCATCGTACGCACCCTGAAATGTCAGAGAATATCAAAGCAGAGGTTATGAAACAGTTCAACACTGGGTTCTTGGTCGTCACCTCCTATCCGCAGTGGGTTTCCAACATCGTTCTGGTGCCTAAAAAGGACGGTAAGGTAAGAATGTGTGTAGACTACAGAGACCTGAACAGGGCAAGCCCCAAGGATGACTTCCCGCTTCCTCACATTGATGTTCTGGTTGACAACACCGTACAACACAAAATTTTATCCTTCATGGATGGTTTCTCTGGTTATAACCAGATCAAGATGGCTCCTGAAGACATGGAGAAGACAACCTTCGTCACATAGTGGGGCACCTTCTGTTATAAGGTGATGCCTTTTGGGTTGAAGAATGTTGGGGCAACTTATCAGTGAGCCATGGTCGCTTTGTTCCACGATATGATTCACCGTGAGATTGAGGTTTATGTTGATGACATGATAGCCAGGTCTCAAACCAAAGAAGAGCACCTCGACCATCTACAAAAGCTGTTTGACAGGTTGAAGACATACAAGCTGAGGCTAAATCCGAATAAGTGCACCTTCGGGGTAAGGTCTGGTAAACTTCTGGGGTTCCTCGTCAGTGACAAGGGTATTCAGGTAGACCCTGCTAAGGTAAAGGCCATACAAGATATGTCGTCTCCTCGCACAAAGAAGGAGGTTAGAGGTTTCTTGGGATGCCTAAATTATATCGCCAGGTTCATTTCACATCTAACTGCTACTTGTGAGCCCATCTTCAAGCTTCTGAAGAAAGATCAAGTGGTAAAGTGGAAAGAAGAATTCCAGACTGCTTTCGAAAGAATCAAGGAATACCTTCAGGAACCACCAATTCTGATGCCTCGGGTTGAAGGAAGACCTTTGATATTGTACTTAACAGTGCTAGACAATTTAATGGGGTGTGTGCTAGGGCAGCATGACGAGTCTGGTCGAAAAGAGCACGCAATATACTACCTTAGAAAAAAGTTTACCGACTGTTAGGCAAGATACTCAATGCTCGAGAAAACTTGTTGCACTTTGGCATGGGCTGCTCGGCGACTAAGACAGTATATGCTGACCCACACTACTTTGTTGATATCTAAGATGGATCCAATCAAATACATCTTCGAGAAGCCCACTCTCTCCGGAAGAATAGCGAGATGTCATATGATCTTAACTGAATATGATATATAATATACAACCCAGAAAGCAGACAAGGAAAGTGTATTGGCTGATCATTTGGCTCATCAGGCCATGGATGACTACCAGTCCATGAATTTGGAGTTCCCGGACGAGAATATCATGCTAGTGACTGATTACGGAGAACCTGGACCGGATGAAGGACCCGAGGAGGGATCTCGATGGACTATGGTTTTTGATGGAGCTTCGAACGCACTCGATAATGGCATTGGCGCCGTAATCATATCTCTTGAGGGCTGTCATACTCCTTTCACTACCCGACTATGTTTCAACTGCACTAACAATATGGCGGAGTATGAAGCCTGCATCATCGGTCTCAAAGCTGCTATCGACCTTAGGATCAAGTTCTTAAATGTCTTCGGGGATTCAACTTTAGTGATAAGTCAGATCAAAGGCGAATAGGATACGAAACATCTGAATCTCATCTCATACATAGAGCACGTACTAACATTGCTCCCACACTTTGAGGAAGTAAACTTTGAACATTTCCCGCGAGAGGAGAACCATTTAGAGGACGTGCTAGCTACCATGTCTTCTATGTTCAAAGTCAGGTGGGACAACAAAGCTCCCTGAATCACCATTGAGAGGTTAGATGAACCAGCGCACTGCTATGAGATTGATACCGAAGAGGTAGCAGATAAACCCTGGTTTTATGAAGTAAAGAAGTACCTAGAGACTCAAGAGTATCCCGAAGGGGCATCTGTCAATGATAAGAAGTTTTTGAGAAGGTTCGTTGCGAAGTTCTTTCTCTGTAATGAAATCCTCTACAAACACAACCATGACTCTACCTTACTATGGTGTGTTGACAAGAGTGAAGCAAAGAGGATTATGACAGTTCTACATGAAGGTACCTTCGGAACCCATTCCAGTGGACATACCATGGCTAAGAAGATCCTACGGGCAGGATACTACTGGTCCACTATGGAAGCAGATTATTATCAGCACTCCCGAACCTGTCATAAGTTTAAAATCTATGTTGATAAGGTGCATGTGCCTCTGGTTCCTATGAATGTCTTGACAGCTCTGTGGCCCTTTGCAATGTGGGGCATTGACATGATCGGAGAAATCAGGCCTACCGCTTCCAATGGGCATCGCTTCATCCTGGTAGCTATCGATTACTTCACAAAGTGAGTTGAAGCTATCTATTTCTCTACTATGACCAAGAACATGGTGGCGCGGTTTACCATGTTAGAACAAAGTTTGAATCTACTACCCTATGTTTAAGTTTTGATGATAACAAAGTGAAAAGATATATTACTTATATGATTCATGTATGAACTATCTGCTGCCTAAGTTATTACGTTCTGATTTGCAGATACTCTGATTGACATAAGCAAGATCACACCTAATCAGCATCAGAAATTTGGTTTCTGACATCAGCATCAGAAGCTGCCATATCAGAATGTCAGAATCAGAAGATTAACTCACGTATATGCTGAAGTCTGATGAACAGAACTGCGCTCAAACACTCTGATAAAGAAACACAACAGTTCATCAGCAGCTGAGCAGAGTCAGAATGAGCCAAGCCAGAACTTGCATTAAGTAAGCAACGGTACTGTGCATTGAAAGCAAATTAATACCAACGGACTCATTCCAGACAAGATCTGCTCGATAAGGAAAGTTTGTTATTAGCATTGAATCAAGAATATTGCTCCAACGTTCAACATCTCAGTGCTATATAAACAAGACTTTGAAGATTGAATTGGCTAATGCTCTCCAAAATCTTTACACGCATAAAAGCTGATCAAAATCTTCCTTCTCTCAGTTTTGCTAAACACTACACATTCTCATATTCAATCATTGTTTAGCAATCTAATTTCTAAGCTTTAAGTTGTGTATACATCACAGTTGTGATACAGTTTTGTAGAAAACATTCACACACTTAGATTTATCTTCTTTGTAAGAAAGTGTTTCCTTGACAAACCGGGTTGTGGTTTGCATCAAGAAGGCTTTAGCAGTTGTTAAAGCAGTCTGTAATATTCAGTTGAATATAGTGGATTAAGACCTCGTTGGAGAGAGGCGAAATCACCTTGACGGGTGGACTGGAGTAGTTTGAGATCAAACGAACCAGGATAAAAATATCTTGTTCATTGCATTGATTTTCAGTTTTACAATTCAACCCCCCCCCCCCCCCTTCTTGTGTTTTTCACTACTTCAATTGGTATCAGAGCGCCTGGTTCTGAGCTAAAACACTTAACCGTGTCAGTACAAGATCCAGCGTCAGAAAAACACAATGGCAGGAAACTATTCTCACACCAGCAATGACAACAATGAGGACAGAGACAGATTCAGCGGCAAACCTCCAGTCTTTGATGGAGAAAACTTTGATTACTGGAAAGACATAATTGAAAGCTTCTTTCTGGCACATGATGCTGATCTGTGGGATATGGTGACAGACGGATACACGCACCCTGTGAATGCAAGCGGTCATAAGATTGATAGAAAAACAATGTCTGACCAACAAAAGCGTGACTTCAAGAATCACCACAAGGCCAGAACCATCCTCCTCAGCGCCATCTCCTATACTGAATATGAAAAGATCTCCAACAGAGACACAGCAAAGAATATTTTTGACTCACTCAGAATGACGCATGAGGGCAACGTTCAGGTCAAAGAAACTAAAGCTCTGGCGCTCATTTAGAAGTATGAGGCATTCAAAATGGAAGAATCTAAATCCATTGAAACAATGTTCTCAAGATTCCAGATTCTGGTAGCTGGTCTCAAGGTTCTGGACAAAGGATACTCTACTGCTGACCATGTCAAGAAAATCATCAGAAGTCTACCCAAGCAGTGGAGACCAATGGTTACAGCTCTGAAGCTAGCTAAAGATCTCAACAAAATCACTCTGGAGGAACTTATCAGCTCCCTCAGAAGTCATGAGATAGAGCTAGAAGCTGACGAGCCTCAGAAGCAAGGTAAGCCTTTAGCATTAAAATCTAACAAAAAATTTGAGTCTAAAGTTTTGCAGGCAGTTGAAGAAACATCTGATGGATCCTCATCAGAAGAAGACGAACTCTCCCTCCTCTCCAGAAGAGTAAATCAACTGTGGAAGCAAAGACAAAGGAAGTTCAGGAATCCCAGAAGATCTGATCAGAACGAGTCTTCTTCCAGATACAGAAGGACAGATTCTTCCTCTGGATACAGAAGATCTGAAGGCTCCTCTAGCAGCAAAAAGCCAAACACCAAGGACATCATCTACTATGAGTGCAATGAGCAAGGACACTATAAGAGTGATTGCCCAAAGCTTCAGAGGGAAAAACCCAAAAAGAAGTTTGGAAGAGAGAAGAAGAAAAGTCTCATGGCTACATGGGATGACTCTGACTCGTCTGAAGCTGACTCAGAATCAGATGATGAGAGGGCAAACATAGCTCTCATGGCTAACATCTCAGAAGATAGTGAAGCTTCTGAATCAGACTCAGAATCAGATACTGAAGAGGTATTTCCTAACTTTGCTGTTAACTTTACAAAGGCTGAACTTGCTGAAAGCCTAAATGAGATTCTGGAACGGTATCAGCAAATTAGAGTTAAATTCAGAGACCTGAAAAGGAATCTTGAATCTGACTCTAATAAGACTGAGAGTCTCAAATTGGAGAATTCTGAGCTGAGAAATAAGATTTCAAAATTAGAAAACACTTTACAAAACTCTCAGAAGGAACCAATTTCTGAAACTCCCAGCAACGCTGATGAGATCATCAAGGAGTATGATCACAGTTTCCAGAAGTTCCTCGCTAAAAGCATAGATAGAAGCAAAATGGCTTCAATGATCTATGGAGTTAGCAGAAACGGCAGGAAAGGAATAGGATACCAAGGTAAGGTTCCTACACCAAAGAATGTCATGGACTTAACCATTAAACACACTCCTCTGAATTCACATTTTGTGTATGGTCACACACATGATATTAAATACACTAGCAGTAAGCACTCTGTGAAACCAAAATTCAACCAGAGTTTTGGTAAAACTAACAAATCAGGACCCAAGAAAATCTGGGTACCTAAGGATAAAATAATACATGTTGCAGATATCTTTAGCAGCAAGTCAGAAACACCAGTCATGGTACCTGGACTCTGGCTGATCGCGACACATGACGGGAAGAAGGCATATGTTCCAAAGCCTGGAACTTAAGCCTGGAGGCCACGTTGGTTTTGGAGGCAATCAGAGGGGAAAGATAATTGGCTCTGGAACTGTAGGTAATGGAAATCTTCCCTCTATTAATAATGTTCTGCTAGTAGATGGATTGATGCATAATCTGTTATCCATAAGTCAATTAAGTGATAACGGTTATGATATAATCTTTAATCAAAAATCATGTAAAGCTGTTAGTCAGAAAGATGGGACTATCCTGTTTAATGGTAAGAGGAAAAACAACATCTACAAAATCAAACTTTCTGAACTAAAGAGTCAGAATGTAAAATGCCTTCTGTCTGTTAACAACGAGCAGTGGATCTGGCACAGAAGATTGGGGCATGTTAGTATGAGAAGAATATCTCAGATTAACAAACTCAATCTGGTCAGAGGACTTCCTAATTTGAAGTTCAATTCAGATGCTCTATGTGAAGCATGTCAGAAAGGCAAGTTTGCAAAACCTTCTTTTAAATCCAAAAATGTTGTTTCTACCTCTAAGCCATTAGAACTTCTGCATATTGACTTATTTGGACCAGTTAAAACTGCTTCAGTCAGTGGTAAGAAGTATGGGTTAGTAATCGTAGATGACTATAGCAGATGGACATGGGTAAAGTTCTTAAGACACAAGGACGAGTCACACTCTGTGTTTGTTACCTTCTGTAACCAAGTTCATAATGAAAAGGACCTTAGAATCGTTAAAGTCAGAAGTGATCATGGTGGAGAATTTGAAAACAAAGATTTTGAGTCATTCCTTAATGACAGAGGCTTTCTGCATGATTTCTCTTGTCCTAGAACTCCCCAACAAAATGGAGTTGTAGAACGAAAGAACAGAACATTGCAAGAAATGGCCAGAACCATGATCAATGAGACAAACGTTGCTAAGACCTTCTGGGCAGAGGCAATAAACACAGCGTGCTACATTCAGAATAGAATCTCAATAAGACCTATTCTGGAAAAGACTCCATATGAATTGTGGAAGAACAGAAAGCCCAACATTTCATATTTTCATCCATTTGGATGTACTTGCTTTATATTAAATACAAATAATTATTTGAACAAGTTTGACTCTAAAGCACAGAAGTGTATTATGTTAGGATACTCTGAACGCTCAAGAGGGTACAGAGTATACAATACAGAAACACAGATTGTGGAAGAATCAATCAGTGTTCGTTTTGATGATAAGCTTGACTCTGAAAAGTCAAAGCAGAATGAAGTTTTTGCAGGTATGGAAATTGAATTTACAGGTTCTGAAGACAAGTCATCAGAAGCTCTCAATACAGACACTCCTTCAACGTCTGAAAGGAGCACTTCTAGCAATCCTACAACAGCTGCTGATCAACTTCAGAAGAGATTACCCAGAAGCAGCTTGGATCACCCAGAAGAGACCATCTTAGGAAGAAAGGAAGATCCAATCAGAACAAGAGCAAGCTTCAGAAACTCTGAAGAAACTCTCATGGGACTTGTGTCTCTGATTGAACCTTCTTCTATTGATGAAGCACTTCTGGATAATGACTGGATTCTGGAAATGCAAGAAGAGATGAATCAATTCACCAGAAACGACGTATGGGATCTCGTTCCCAGACCAAAAGGATTCAACGTCATTGGAACAAGATGGGTGTTCAGAAACAAGCTAAATGAACAAGGTGAAGTCATCAGAAACAAGGCACGACTGGTTGCACAAGGTTATAGTTAGCAAGAGGGGATAGACTATACAGAAACCTTTGCACCAGTCGCCAGGTTAGAATCTATCATACTTTTAATTTCATTTGCTGTTAATAGAGGCATCACTCTGTATCAGATGGATGTCAAAAGTGCATTCTTAAATGGTTATATAGAAGAAGAAGTCTATGTACACCAACCCCCTGGTTTTGAAAATACAAAACATCCAGAACATGTTTTCAAACTAAAGAAGTCACTATATGGTCTGAAACAAGCTCCCAGAGCTTGGTATGAAAGGCTAAGTAACTTTCTATTAGAAAATGAATTCACCAGAGGGAAAGTGGACACTACTCTATTCTGTAAATCAGTTAAGAATGACATCTTAGTTTGTCAAATTTATGTTGATGATATTATTTTTGGTTCTACTAATCCTTCTCTTGGAAGAAAATTTGCTAAGTGTATGCAGGCAGAATTTGAGATGAGCCTCATGGGGGAACTGAAATTCTTTCTAGGAATTCAGATCAATCAAACTCCAGAGGGAACTTACATTCATCAGAGCAAATACATCAGAGATCTTCTGAAGAAATTTGACCTCTCAGAATGTAAGCCATCAAAGATTCCAATGCATCCCACGTGCATTCTGGAAAGAGAAGAGGTAAGCAAAAATGTAGAACAGAAAGTCTACAGAGGTATGATTGGTTCTCTCCTCTATCTGACCGCTTCAAGACCTGACATATTATTCAGTGTTTGTATCTGTACTAGATTCCAATCAGATCCTAGAGAATCTCACTTAACAGCTGTTAAGCGAATTTTCAAGTATCTGAAAGGTACTACTAATCTGGGTTTGTTTTATAGAAAATCTAGTGATTACAGCTTAGTAGGCTACTGCGATGCTGATTTTGCTGGAGACAGAGTGGAGCGTAAAAGTACTTCTGGAAGATGCCAGTTTCTGGGAGAAAATCTGATCTCTTGGTTCAGCAAAAGGCAATCAACAATTGTGCTATCAACAGCAGAAGCTGAGTACATAGCAGCAGCAGGATGTAGCACACAAATGCTCTGGATGAAAAGTCAGCTTGAAGACTTCCAGATTTTTGAGAGTAACATTCCTATACTATGTGATAATACTTCTGCTATTTGCTTAAGTAAGAATCCCATTTTACATTCTAGAGCTAAGCATATAGAAATAAAACATCACTTCATTAGGGACTATATTCAGAAAGGAATTTTGAACTTAAAATTTATAGATACAGACCATCAATGGGCTGATATCTTTACTAAACCCCTTTCAGAAGATAGGTTTAATTTCATTCTGAAACATCTCAGCATGAAAGTATGTCCAGAGTGAAAATGTTTTAATTCCATATATTTACCTTCAGAATGTAATTGTTTTACTGTGAACTTTTGATCAATCTTCTTTCAGAAAGATAGAACATGCAGATTGTATCAGATGCAAGTCTAAAGATCTGAGAGTCTAAGCTCAAAGACAGACGTGCTGATCACTACATCAAACAAGTGTCATCCAATCATCAGCAAATCTCTGAAGCAGAACGCGTGCACGCTTCTGAGAAGGCAAAACGCTGATTGGGTGCATTGAGACACATGTCTGGTAACCGTTTTTAAGTATCTTTCTCAAATTCCCCAAAATCAGCAAGCATTTAATAAAAGTAATCATGCTCTTAAAATGCAATCATGATTTTTCTCTTTCTTAAAAACGTTTATTTTTTCAAAATATTCTGAAACTCTATTTAAACACATTAACCTCTCATTCTAATTCTTTACAGTTTCTCACTAATACTCAAGCATTCTCTGCATTTTTCTGTGTTCATCTCTTGCAAAACCTCTTTTTCTCAGTTTCTTCTCAAAATCTTTTAGTGTGAACATGGCAACCTCCAGCAGTGCTTCTGCAGGTCCTCAGAAGAAAGCATCATCTGAACAGTATCAAGTGCCATTCAGAACACTCCTCACTCCTGTGAAGAATCTTGAAGTGTTATCTGAATTGATCATTGATTTTGGAAGCTTGAAGGAGAACGGTTTTGACCTAACAGAAGAAGTTAGGGCACAGAAATGGGAAAGGTATTTTGACAGCTTGGTTGGACCAGCATTCCCTATGTTAGTCAAGGAATTCTGGATTCATGCAAAGGCTTCAATGCATCTAGTCACCTCCTTCGTTATGGGGAAGAAGATTGTGATCACTGAGGATCACATAGCAAGGTTAATCGGTTACAGTGGCGGTGGCGTCCGCTGTGTTGATATGGCTGAGAGATGTGCTGACGTGGGCGTGATAGCTGCAAGGATTTTCACCCATGGGGTGCCCAGCAGCAAGATCAAAGATCTGAAGGATCATCACAGAGTTTGGGCTAAGATAATTCTGGGGTGCTTCAACCATAGGAAGCCAACTAGTTCACCTGATTACATAAATGTGAATCAGCAGTTTCTGATCTACTTTATTGATCAGAAGGTAAAAATCAACTTGGCTCATCTTCTGTTCAACCACCTCAGAACAAGTGTGAAGGAAACCAGGGAAGAAGAAAGAACAAAGAGGGATTGGATACCCTTTGGAAGGTTGATATCAGATATTCTGACAGAGAATAGGCTGATAGAGCATCTGATAGAAGCTCAAGAGTTAAGCACCATTGAACCAACAGTTGGGAAGCCTCTGAACGCGAAGAACTTGAAGAAAATGAAGTTGATAGAGAATATCAAAAAGGAACCCAGAGCTACTCATATTGCTGATATCACCAGTAGAAGAGTTCCACTGAGTGACTTTCCTTTATTTTCTGAGATAGAATCTAAACCAGAGGTGGTTCTCAGATACTTAGATGCGTGCAAGGCAGATGGTACAGATCCAAATCTGATTATCAAAGCTCTGCATCAACCTCAACAAGAAGTGACTCTGAAGAAGACGAAGAAGAGAAAGGCACCTTCAGAAGGATCATCCCAGCAGACACCCAAGAAAAGAGGTAATTTATCTGCTGCTTCTGTTTTAAATTCTTCTACTATTCCAGCATCTATTCCTCCTCCAACCTCTCATAGAATCTCAATTCCCATCCCAACAATATATGAAACTGAACCAGAAGATGACCCTTCTGAGGCATTAAAACTCAGAAGACCCAGAACCAAACATCCCAAACCAACAATCTCAACAACATCAGCAATTGACAAAGTGCTGTCTGACATTGATCAACACACTTCTGATCACTCCGCCAATCCAAACTCTGAACCACAAATTGTCCCTCCTCCACAACCAGAACAATAGCAATCTGCTGAAGAACCTGAACAACAACAACCTCTCTCATCAATTCCAAAAGAACCCCTTATCCCTGAACAACCAGAAATTCCAACAACTTCTCCTCAACCAGCAATTCCGTCTCCCTCTCCTCAACCAGAAATTCATCCACCATCACCTCAACCTGAGTTTCATCACTCTGAAACTCCTTCTCCTCAACCATCTGAACCTCATTCACCACAACCATCACCTCTGGCAATCCAGCTGCCATGTGGAACAACAGTTACCCTGGCACAGTTGTCATCCTCACCAGAATCTACACCACCAAATACTCCCAAAACACCAAACAGTCCAATCATAATCTCTGATTCTCCCACTCCATCTCCAAAACAAACAGCTGCCAAGCAAACCACCGAAAACCCCAACAGAACCTTCATAGACTTAACCAGTCTTGACCGTCTTGCTGATATGAAACATAAAATAGTCATCCCTAAACCAAAACAACCAGATGTTGGCTCTGGTATTATGAATTTTGAAACAGGTGTGCAGCAATGGATTGCTTCTTTGAAGCAAGTCTGTCCTGGAATGATTGACCCAGCTGCTTCTGACCAGCTCTGGTCACAATTCAGACTTTGGGTACGTGCTGAAGCCCTCAAGTTGCAGGATATCAACTATGAGCAAGCACAACAGAACTTCAGCAAGCTGCTGAAGGAAGTTGACAGTTTGCTTCCTCAGGAAGCTGTGCTCCCTCTAGATAGTGAACCTTGGTCTGAGAAACAGCTAGCTTCAAAGGTGCAACCAGAAGAAGACAAGACCATTCAAGCTGAAGCAAGTCAAGCAGAAGATGTTGCAGAAAGCTCTCAGAAGCTTCCTGCTTCTGATGTTTCTCAAGCTGCCTTGGACAGGCAGACTCTGGAAGAGCTGAAGCTGAATGACATGCGTCTGCAGTAGAGGATGGATGAAAACAACCAGAAGATGAAAGAAAGAATGGATGTGCAGGATAGCAAGATTGACATTGTTGTCAGCATGGTGCACAAGCAGAATGAGACTGCTGATCAGATCAAAGCCATGCTGGAGAACCTGTTCACACGCTTTCCTCCCCAACCTTAGGTTTTTTTCATTCATGTCTTTTTTTCATGTTTTCTTTGATTTTCTGATGTACTATTTGAATATGTTCTGTTTGATTCTGAACCTTTTAAAATGACAAGTTTTTCTGATCTTAATTGTTTTAGCACTCACCTACACTTTTTGATTGCTGACAAAAAGGGGGAGAACAAGAATGATATTTTAAACAATAACGGTTTAACTAAGACATAAATTCTCAAACATTCTAACTCTATTATACTTGAAAATGTTTTTTTTGTTTTGCTTAAAGTCTACAGGTACAAGGAAGCTCCTGGACACTCTGAAGACTAAAAGCTATGAAGCTCTGATCCGCTCTGATACTCTGATCCAAAGCAAAGCTCTGACAAGAAAAGCTCTGATACGCTGATCTGAAGCTCTGCTCTGATATGCTGATCTAAAGCTTCCGATAGTCAAAGACTCTAATACTCTGATGTTCAAAGAAAGGCAAAAAGATCTGATCCTGAAGAACACTTGTAATCAAAGGGAAGTAATAAACTCAGGGGGAGTATCTCTCAACTCTGATATCTTTTTACCCCTTATCTTTGATAACCTCTTACTCTGATGCATCTCTCTGATACCTTTTCACGTTATTTTCATTTAAAAATATCTAGTTTTTGTCATCATCAAAAAGGGGGAGATTGTTAGAACAAAGTTTGAATCTACTACCCTATGTTTAAGTTTTGATGATAACAAAGTGAAAAGATATATTACTTATATGATTCATGTATAAACTATCTGCTGCCTAAGTTATTACGTTCTGATTTGCAGATACTCTGATTGACATAAGCAAGATCACACCTAATCAGCATCAGAAATTTGGTTTCTGACATCAGCATCAGAAGCTGCCATATCAGAATGTCAGAATCAGAAGATTAACTCACGTATATGCTGAAGTCTGATGAACAGAACTGCGCTCAAACACTCTGATAAAGAAATACAACAGTTCATCAGCAGCTGAGAAGAGTCAGAATGAGCCAAGCCAGAACTTGCATTAAGTAAGCAACGGTACTGTGCATTGAAAGCAAATTAATACCAACGGCCTCATTCCAGACAAGATCTGCTCGATAAGGAAAGTTTGTTATTAGCATTGAATCAAGAATATTGCTCCAACGTTCAACATCTCAGTGCTATATAAACAAGACTTTGAAGATTGAATTGGCTAATGCTATCCAAAATCTTTACACGCATAAAAGCTGATCAAAATCTTCCTTCTCTCAGTTTTGCTAAACACTACACATTCTCATATTCAATCATTGTTTAGCAATCTAATTTCTAAGCTTTAAGTTGTGTATACATCACAGTTGTGATACAGTTTTGTAGAAAACATTCACACACTTAGATTTATCTTCTTTGTAAGAAAGTGTTTCCTTGACAAACCGGGTTGTGGTTTGCATCAAGAAGGCTTTAGCAGTTGTTAAAGCAGTCTGTAATATTCAGTTGAATATAGTGGATTAAGACCTCGTTGGAGAGAGGCGAAATCACCTTGACGGGTGGACTGGAGTAGTTTGAGATCAAACGAACCAGGATAAAAATATCTTGTTCATTGCATTGATTTTCAGTTTTACAATTCAACCCCCCCTTCTTGTGTTTTTCACTACTTCATACCAGGCATAGCCTGATCTGTCGGTACGGTGTGCCAGAGAGAATTATCACAGACAATGGTACGAATCTCAATAATACGATGATCATCGAACTCTATAAGCAATTCAAGATACAACATCATAACTCTTATCCCTACCAGCCGAAGATGAATGGCGCTATTAAAGCGGCTAACAAGAACATCAAGAAGATTATACAAAAGATGACGGTAACATACAAAGACTGGCATGAGATGCTACCATTCTCTCTTCATGGGTACCGTACCTCAACACGGACATCAACAGGGGAAACACCTTATTCTCTAGTATATGGCATGGAGGCAGTCCTACCCATTGAGGTCCAGATTCCTTCTTTAAGGATTTTGAAAGATGCGGGTTTGAACAAAGACGACTGGATCTAGACTCGACTTGATCAACTAAATCTGATCGATGAGAAGAGACTTACTACTGTCTATCATGGTCAGACGTATCAAAAGCGGATGATCAAGGCTTTCAACAAAAAAGCCAGACATCAAGAGTATCAAGTCGGGGATCTAGTAATCAAGCGCATCATACTGCCGCAAGGTGATCCCAGGGGCAAATGGACTCCCACCTACGCAGGGCCATTTGTAATTAAGAACATTTTCTCGGGTGGAGCCATGATTCTAACCACTATGGACGGTGACGACCTTCCTCACCCTATCAATACAGACATAGTAAAATATACTACACATGATAAAAGACACGCTAGGTTGATTGGCCTGGACAAAAATAAGGGCTTCCTGGCAAACCAAAAGGGTTCGGGCAAAAATAAGGGACGAAAACGAAAAATTTGTACACCCGGCAAGTCGAAAACCTGAAAAGGCGGCTTGGGCAAAAAAGGGTATCTCGGTGGACTGAAAACCCGAAAGGGAGGTCCAGAAAAAAGTTAGGGATGTAAAGCGTATCACTATGTCCCATTAGATCACCTTGCGATCAGACCTCAGTATCAACTGTCAAGCTCGAACGGCACCAATCAATCTAGTCAGCTTCGGACAAGCAGTAAAGTGATGAGACGCTCGAAGACATAGCGGAAATAGAAGAATTGGAACCTAATGGGATTGTTGTACATAGATGTTTTCTTTTTACACAGTATTGTATAACTTTTATTCTTACGGCGGCGTTCTCTTACTAGAGCGTCAACATCCTTGTATAAAAACGCCTATTATAGGCCAACTTCAAAAATCAATACAAATCATTTTTACAAAAAAAACTATGTGTTTTTCCTTTTCTGTTTTGTTTTGCAAGAACGTCCAATGGTTTATTCTTGACATATGCATTTGAATATGATTGCTACTCACAAATGTTTGCATAAGAAACAAGAAGGCAATTGCTCGGAGCTTAAGAAACAGGGGCAAAAACAAGAAATGTCAAAACCTGACAGTTACTCTGTCCAGCAGGTACCGAGGCATAGACAACTTTGAAACTTAATCATCAGTACCCACGACCTCATGACATCTACACTTCCCGCAAAGTGAAATCCATTAAAGCATTGACATCAACTTTCCCAAAACAGGAAGTAATCTCCCCAGTAAGGGTCTTTTGAGAATCTGACATCTATATACCCCAGTTGAATATCATAATCGCGAGCGGGTCATAAAATTTGTCTCCCAAGTAGAGTCTATTTCCCTGAGTACAGAAGTTTAAACCCCAACAGAGCTTATTACTTCAACTATGGAAGTTCACCTTCTAACAGAGCTATTCCCCCGCAGAGTTGTTCTCAAACAGAGTCTCTCCCTGGCAGAATATTCACAAACAACAAGGAGTAAACCTCTAGCATAGTCATTTTCGGTCACCATCCCTAGCGGAAGTAGAAGAACCGCAGTCCTCCATAACAGTCAGGGATGCTATACTCTCCAGCAGCAGTCGGGGATTTATTTTCCCAGACTCGGACATCTCATAATAGCAGTTCATATTCATGTATCATGACATACGCATACATATCACATACAGCATAGTCTCATTTATTTTGAGAACATCATCCCACAATGCATTTCATGCATCGCATATAATTAACCCTGTTATCTTTTCAGGAAAGACAATTATCACCAACGATTCCAGCAGTTATACATGTCATATTTGCAGACAGCTAATGAAAAATCAGTTCCTGAAATCAAACGGGTCAACTGATCTACATGATCAATTGAAGTAACCCTATGAACAAGCTTCCTTCCTATAGCCCTACTATCCAGGCTTTCATCTTGAGGTAACCCTACTATCCAGGTTCCTTCTCATAGCCCCACTATCCAGGATTTCATCTTGAGGTAACCCTACTATCCAGGTTCCTTCTCATAGCCCCACTATCCAGGATTTCATCTTGAGGTAACCCTACTATCCAGGTTCCTTCTCATAGCCCTACTATCCAGGCTTTCATTTCGAAGTAACCCTATGACCCAGGTTCCTTCTCATAGCCCTACTATCCAGGATTTTATTCCGAAACAGCCCTACTATCCAGGCTTTCATCTTGAGGTAACCCTACTATCCAGGTTCCTTCTCATAGCCCCACTATCCAGACTTTCATCTTGAGGTAACCCTACTATCCAGGTTCCTTCTCATAGCCCTACTATCCAGGCTTTCATTTCGAAGTACCCCTATGACCCAGGTTCCTTCTCATAGCCCTACTATCCAGGATTTCATTCCAAAACAATCCTACTACCCAGGCTTTCATTTCAATGCAACCCTACTATCCAGGCTTTCATCTTGAGGTAACCCTACGACCCAGGTTCCTTCTCATAGCCCTACTATCCAGGCTTTCATCTTGAGGTAACCCTACTATCTAGGTTCCTTCTTATAGCCCTACTATCCAGGCTTTCATTTCGAAGTAACCCTACGACCCATGTTCCTTCTCATAGCCCTACTATCTAGGCTTCCATTCCGAAATAACCCTACTACCCAGGATTTCATTTCGAAGCAACCCTACTATCTAGGTTCCTTCTCTCTTATCTCCAGACAACAGTTTACAACGCTGTAAGACCTGGACCCGACCACATACGCTCGATTTCACATTTTCCCAGTAAGCCACTATGCAGCCGAATCCTGACCAAATATGCAGTTCATCTCTGCCCCCTCGATCAAGAGTTAATTTCCCAATAGAGTAATGGAAAACCGAAGCTCCTAGACCCTACCTCTCAGTACATAAATCAATATTCCCCGACGAAATCCTCTAATAGTAGGTGCAGGAATTCTCGCAAAGGAATCGCTTATGCGACTGATATCTTCTTCTGGATGGCATCTTTAAGCCCATCTTTGACTTTTTTCCGTCGCCTTTCAAATGGAAACTGTAGGCCCATTACCAATCAATATTACTTCATGCGATTGCAAATTCCTGGGCACACTAGTGTTCAATCATCTTCCACTTTCAAGCTACAAACGACAAACATGTCGATCTCACTTTTCAAGTTTAAGAAGATTGAACAGGGGCAGCTGTTGTACCCCAAAATTTTCTCTCTCATTTCTCAAGATATTTCCTACAAAGATCTTCAATGCCTCGAGTTTGTGTAAGTACCGACTAGGTTAAATAATCTCCTCAACGCTAATACCTCAAATTAGGTTTTAAATCTGTACAGAGGTATTTAAATTTCTAATGCTTCAAATGACTTTCATTGATCTTCATGGACCCTTAGAATTACTTAAGTCAAGTTTCAAGCCTCAGATCACAATTTTCTAAGAAAATCATTCAAATTATCAAAAGGGGGAAAATGAGCAAAATTGAAGTTTCAGCTAGAAAAAGTCAACCGGACGCTAAAAAATCAAACTTTAACTTTTTGACCAAATTTGAGTCCCAAAAATCACATTGCATCAAGACATCCAAAATGGAAATTTGATCATCAAAAATCAAGAAAATCAAAAATCTAACTTTTGCAAGACTTTGAAATTTTTCTAAGTATTTTCTATACTTGTTAATTTCATTTGCTTCATGACATTTTTTACTACAATTCCAAATAATTTAAAATGAGGCAAATAATTCAAGTTATTACCAACTGACATTTTTGCAAATTTACAAATTCTAAAACTATGTCTTGTTTGGATTTTTTCTATTTAACTCAAAACCTTGCCACAATGTTTTGTCCTTGATACAATATGCATAAAATACTCCACAAGACCGAATTTGTTTCATGCTACAAATTTTGCTATACAAGTTGAACAAAGTATGATATGCTGCATTGCCACAACACCCCAAAAACATGCTCCATTGTTTTCCTACAAAAATCCTTGTGCTGTGCTGCACCACAAATCTGAAAATGCTGTCCTATACAGTCTAAAACTGCTCTATGCAGTCTGCCCCAACCTGCATCATAACAGCCCCAAAATTGCACCAAAATGGCAAAAGAAAATTGTATGAATAAAGTATCAAAACAGTAGGCAAAAACAATTCAAAATGACTTATTTTGTTCCCCCTTAAACCCCAGTCAAGGGTCTACAAAAGGGACTGTTTCATAAGACATAAGGGTTGGAATTTTTGGAGAGGATGGAGAGTTTTTGAACAGAAAAAACAGTATTCTTTGTAACTTTGGCTCATTCAAGAAAAAAAACCAGCTCTAATATCATTCAAAACATAACTTCAATCCATTATTTCATCTTACATACTCTCCCATAAACCAAACATCTTAGCACATAGAGATGGTAAAAACACTAAAACAGTTTATGTGAGTGCCATTATCCTCACCCTCCAAACATAAAAACAATATTGTACAACTTGACTGGGTTTTAACAGCTTAGGACAAGCTTCCTGGAGATTCATTGGAGCCATCACAACATCTTGGAAAGTATTCAGACTTCAAACACCAAGTGTAGTTTCAAGGTAAGTCTTCTTGACTTGGTATTTTTCATACATCATTAACGATTTATTTTTGAAGATAAGATGTAGTAATCATTGCCCCTTTTAGCTAACCGTTTTCTTGTTGTTTATGTTTATCAATCATATGCTGTAAACTGATATGTATGGATAATAAAACAATGTTTAAGGCAGAAAAATGCAGTATGTATTGACACATATACACATGTGTCGACTCATCCTAGTAAAAAAAACAGGGTATGAGTCGACACATAAACCCCATGCATCGACTCATGTTGATTCTAGGTCCCAAAATAGAAGGTTGAAAAGTCCATGAGTCGACACAAAATGCGTATGTGTCGACACAAAGAAGGTGTATGAGTCGACATATCCCATTATGTGTCGACTCATACTGAGCTGATTTTTTCTTTACAGGAGCAAGGAAAACTTATGTGTCGATGCATAACAACATGTGTCAACATATAATGGTTCAAAAGGAAGTTTCTCCCATTTTCTACACTGTTTATACATATATTTTTCATTGCTTCCCATTTGTTCGATGTGTTTGTAATAATTAGACATTTATTTCTTCCCTATTTGCAAATTGTACCCCCATCCCCCTAATGATGTAATAGCTTAGGATTTTATTTTCCGTATTTTATTTTGCTTTCATATATTGCTAGTAATTAGGATGTATGGCAAGATAAAATCAACAAATAGATAACTTTTAAATGCAAGACAAAATGCATGCAAACAAACACACTTGCATATTAGCACCTCTAGGGTAATCTCACTTTGTTTGCCTTTCAGAAAACAGTCATGTCCCTCGAATATGGGATGCTTTAGCAAAGACCCTTCGATAAAAAGGTCGAATTCCATCGATGTACCTCGATGTTGCCTTCGATAAAACGATCTAGTCCCTTACAAAAAATTGCTAAATCGTCTCACAAGCTGCCTTCTATGACTGTACGATTGACCCGCGCCTATCCCTTTACAACCAAAGATAGGGTTACTTACCAAATCAATGGCAAGATAACAATGTCAAAGGAAAGAGAAATTAAATATGAAAGACTTTTGAGTAGGTAGAATATTCCTAGATGCTTGCTCAATTTCAAAACAAAAACATCCTTTCTATTTTCAAAGTAAACACCAGCACTTTCAAAACATCTTTCAAACTTGAAAACATTTTCAAAAGATCAAAACTTTGTATACATACTTACGAACGAGAATCATTACAAAGTTTGCCTAAACAATGGCATATTTACAAAATACTTTCAAAAAAAACCACACAAAGCACATTTTCAAACAAAAGCAACTGATCTAGCAAGTAACTAAGAGCCCATCAAAAACCATGGATGAAAAGGGTTCTAACACCTTCCCTTTTCATAACCTACCCCCCGAACTCAAGAAAACATCTCTAAAGGTCTTTCCTGTTCTTTTCAGCCTTTCCTTTTGGATAAAAGAAAATTCGGTGGCGACTCTTGCTAACCGCAACATTTGCGAATACAAACACAAAACAACCAATTCAGTTCTCCAACCGCGTTACACCTCCCTTTATTCAAAATATTCTCTTAGGGTTTTCATTTGCTCAAGGTTGCTCAAGAATTGATCAGACAAATTCTCCTCCTAAGCAATAGATCCACAACTAGGGTTTAACTTTTCTCAAGGAAGTTTGGGTTTCTAAGGCCTCAAGTGGTTTCCATGGTTTCTCATATGTCTCCAAGAATTCTCATACCAAGTTTCATGCATTGCATGACAAGTTTGCTCAGTCAATTGCTCAGATAACTGAAAATCAACTGTATTGGGTAAAAAGTCAAATGTGGTCAACATACAGTCAAACTTCAAGATTTTTGGTCAATATCAAGGTTTTGAAGTTATATTCATCATTTGATCAAGGGTTGATCATGATTCATCAAGAAAACTCTCAAACCATCAAAAGTCAAAAGTTCCCAAATTAGGGTTTTCTTAAGGAGAAGTCAACTGAAGTTTGACCAAGCATAACTTTCACATGCTTCATCATATTTTTCTCAATCAAATCTCATTTTGAAGAAAATTCAATTCTCTAAAACTTTATCTCTCTAAGATCAAGTCAAAAAAATGCTTCATTTGAGAGATATGGACCAATACATTATAGGTCATTTCAAGAGTTAACAAAAAGACACTTTTTGTCAAGGTAATTTATATCAATATAAAGTCTTCAAATGCAAAAATGGTAAAAATAGGGATTGTAGAGGACATCTTAAGCATTCCAAGTCCAAAATTACCTTCAAATAATAAAAAATGAGAGAGTTATGATTGATGCAAGTTGGGAAATTTTGAGCAAATGCATGAAGTTCAAATTGAGCAAACTTGAATTTTTGGGCTAATGGGCAATTGTTTTAAGGTTCGCGCATTCTACACTTCACATGAACCTCATATCAACTTCATGTACCCCTTGACTTTTTTATTTTATTTATTTTTATTTTTATTAATTTAAAGTCAAAATTAAATAAAATAAAACAAAGGCTTCTTACAAGGTCTAAGCCCATGGTACATTTGACCTAATTGCAAATTATATATCTCACTCATTCAGACATCAAATACACGAAAAGCCCTTGTGCAAGAAACTTCCAAAAAATTACAAAATTACTCAAAAATAGGGAAACCTTAGAACCCTAGTTTCAACCACCTTCAACATATACCAAAACTTCCATTCACTTCCAGGAAGGTCATAGGGTAAGGTTGGATCGTTTGCAACGATCCAAAAGGCTGGAAACACCACTACATGCATCACCGATTGACCTTATTGCATGAATTTTATATTTTTATTTCCTTTGAATTTTAATGCATATTGACTTTATTAACGTGGTCCTGAGGTTCAATGACGCAGGAATAACCCATCGTGGGAGTCCCGTGATGGCTGGATAGTGCATAGCCATGTTAATACTGATTTAAGCTATTTTCGTTGTAGCTCTCAAACTAGCGCGATTCAATCCAAGATAAGGGTCCCATTGCATTCGCAGGCCATGATTTAGGGAGGGTATGGTCCCTCTTGACTTCTAATATTTGTTATTTTTTGCAGGGACAAAAGAGACTCACCGGAGAAGACGACTGGAGTTAGGGCTCCGACGCCTATCCGGTTCATGCAATGTTCTTATGTTGTGTTTAATTTGTTTCACTGATAACAATGGATGTATCACCACCCCAATGGTTAAAACGCACACTAAGGATTTCCTCTATCAAGGAGTGGGTTCGATCCCTGCCTTTTGTTACTTTTTTTTCATAATTTCTGGATTTTTGTAGGTTAATGTACAAAGCGTGTCGATCCCATTCTTTGGACATAAGCGCGCGCTTGGCGCACTGGTGAAGCGCATGGATGGAGAGGCAGGGGGAGTGGGTTCAACACCCACCCCCAACATTCTTTTTCCTAATTTTTCTCACTAACCCATTTTCTTTCTTTTTAGCTAAAAACCCTAAATTCATAAACTATAAACCTTTTAAGCAAACTTAATTTTTCAAAACCTTTTTACAAACCATAATCAAATTAGGTTTTAGGTTTTTTTTGTTAATTTAATTAATCAATTTTTTAATTAAAATTTAATTAGACTTTTTAGGTTTATTCTATTAATCGTCAAAAACCTTTTTCATCAAAAAATCTCTAAAAACATTTTTCGTTTTCCTTTCTTATTCTTACATTCTTTTCTTGCATAGTTTATTTTCTCTCGCATTTTTTTGATTATGTAACTGTGTACGGATTGTAATAATAAAAGGTTTTTTTACTTCCCACTTTTATATTTTTGTAATTACCCCGAAGCGATGTAATAGTCTAGGATTTATTTTTTGCCTTTACTTTCCGCAGATTTACTGACTTTTTATACTTGCTATATTATTGCTTAGTAATTAGGGCTTGTATGGAAAGACTAAAAACAAAAGATAGCAAACCCTAATTTCAAGATTAAAATAACTTAAAACAAATCACTCGCACACTCGTACCTCCAGGGTAACCTCCCTTGTTGCCTTCAGAAAAAGAAGTCATGTCCCTCAACAGTGGGGATGCTTTAGCAAAGTCCCTCGATATAAATATCATAGTCCCTCAATGACCCTTTAACGTTGACTTTCGGTATATGATCTAGTCCCTTAACGAAAATTGCTAAAGCATCCTTACGAGTTGCCTTTGATGACTGTACGATGACCCGTACTTGTCCCTTCAAATCCAATGATAGGGCTTCCTACTAACTAATGGTAGGATAGCACTATCTAAAGGAGGAGGAAACACAAGAATGACCTTGAGTAGGGTAGATCTTAATCGCTTGCTCACAAATATTTTTTAAAACAAAAACATTTCACACAGAAACTTTCAAAATATTTCCAAACAAACACTTTGTACGCTTTCTCGAGGGCGAATACGAGAATCATTACAAAGTTTCTCCTTACATTGGCAGCTTTTTATATTTTCAAACACATGACACAAAGAAAATTTCAAAAGTGAGCTAGAGATTAAGAGCCCGTAGATAACTATGAATGAAAAGGGTGCTAACACCTTCCCTTTTCATAACCTACCCCCCGAACTCAAAAATCTAAAAGGTCTTTCCTGTTCTTTTCACCCTTTCCTTGTTGGATGAAAGAAAAGTCGGTGGCGACTCTTGATATCTGCAACATTTGCGATAAAACACAAAACAAGTCAGTTATTCCACCGTATTATAGAACCGGTGACTCTGCCGGGGAGTTACTAAAAGAGGGGTTACCTTAGGGTTAGATCATTTAAAATTGTTTGCTTTGTCTGCTTTATCTTTATTGGGTTGCTCGGGTTTACTTTTGTTGCAAAGATCCTACACCCGGATCTGGGGACCTTAGGTAAGTAGCTATAGATCATGGAAATTGTACGGTGTAGACCGATATGGTTGAAGTGATGGCTATGTTAGTGCAACACTTTAGTTTTTGTTGGTGTCCCTTGAGTCAGTCGAGGATAATACTAGGCTACCGCGTGGTGTCATAAGAACTAACTGACCTTTAAAACCTTAATTGACCCAAATTAGCTATTAGAAGGTAGTGAGATGGCTAGATTTGGTGCAGTCCAAAGTTGGTTGATACTCGATGCTACACTCATTGAGATTCGACTCTCAGGATATTTCGGTGGCAAGTCAGTTACACTGCTGAAACAGTGCCTGCGAGACAGATCAGTGATATGAGACTCCTAGAACCCGGTTACTATTCTTAGGATAGGTTGAGCCAACTGAACTTCAAGAGGATACTTACCTACGAACCCCATGCAAGCCTTAAACCTAAGGCTCTTGTATGCTTTGTTTGTGTTTGTTATCCGTTCAAACATGACATTATGGCATCATACCATAGCATTTTATTAACCATTTCAAGGATCTTAAGGGCCTGTGATGCAGGTTTATTATGAACCAGACGTCTAGCAAGGGGAAAGGGGATTTATTTTCCTCTAATCAAATGCCGTCAAAAATCAAATTACGTCACTTGAGTCAAAGGCTAGGACCCATTCGACATGCTGAACTTGATTCTCATAGAAGGAAGTTCAAAGACGCAAAGTTCTTCAGTTAAAGTTGCATCCAGACTCAACTTCTAACATTTCCTTTTATTTACCCCACTGGATCCTTGAAAACATTGCATTCACATATCATGCATGTCATTACATAACATGTATTTCCCAAGACAGGCTTTCTCATCTTCTTGCTATTTATTTCAGTAAAAGATGGCTCTCGAAAAAACCGTGAAATACCTTCAAGCTCAAAACACCCAATTCCAAGAGACGCTCCTGAACTTAGCCAAGGGGCAGAAAGAACTGGTGGCGCTCGTCGCCAAGAAGAAAAAGACTAGGAAATCGACTGTTATCCCTAACATGGGGAGAAGATTCAAAGGTCCCACCAAATAAGTTCAAACTTCTGATATCCCATCAGATGAAGATGACAATCAAGAAGAAGACGAACGAAGTATCAAAGTTGAGGGGGGAAGCAACCATGGTTCTGGTAAAATTCTTGATGAAGAAGACTATTCTGATGAGCAATATCTTCCCGCTGATGACAGATACAAACAACTGGAAGATCATCTGAATGCCATTGAAATCCAAAAAGTGCCTGGGTTAGATTTTGAAGAGTTGGGATTAGTCTCAGGGGTTGTTATCCCTCACAAGTTCAAGGTCCCTACTTTTGTCAAATATGATAATGTTTCTTGTCCTAAGCTTCATCTGAGGTCTTATGTCCGGAAGATCCAACCCCATATTGCTGACAGAAAGTTATGGGTTTACTTTTTTCAAGAGAGTTTATTTGGTACACAACTAGAATGGTTCTATCAGCTGGAAGGAACCAATATACGTACTTGGGAAGACATGGTTGCTACTTTTTATAAGCAATATCAATACAATGCTGACCTTGTACTAACCCGTGTGCAATTACAAAGTATGACTATGGGCTCGAACAAAGGCTTCAAAGATTATACCCAGAAGTGGAGATATTTAGTTGGAAGGGTTCAACCTCCTCTGTCTGATAGGAGCTGGTTGACATGTTCATGGGAACTTTAACAGGACCTTTCTTTAATCATCTGATCAGAATTTCTTCATTTGGTTTTACCGAGTTGATACTAACAGGAGAACATGTTGAAAGTGGTATCCGAAGTGGAAAGATTCAAGTGGATCCATCTTCAAGTACTGTGAAGAAGATGTCTAATGGTAAGAAGGAAACAAATGTTGTTTATGGCCATAAGGGTCGTACTAGAAGTGATAGCAACCAATTTGTGGGAGCGGTGCTAATTTCTAATCCTATGTCTGTGCAATAACATAAAAACAATCAATGTAGGTCAGACGCGCCAAGAAGACATTTTACAAAGATCAACATGCCATTATCTCAGGCATTACAACACTTAATGAAAGCAGAGCTGATTACACTGAGGATCCTCCTCAGAATTCCAACACCTCCTCTCCTCGTTATAATCCTAATGTGAAATGTGATTACCATTCCAATAGCCCTAGGCACGACACTAATAGTTGTTGGGCTTTGAAGAATAAAATTCAGGACATGATTGACAACAAAGAAATTGAATTTGATCCTCCAGATACCCCCAATGTGATTACAATACCTATGCCGAAGCATGACAAAGGCATCAGTGTTATTGATGATGTTTCATGTATTTCTACTGTAGATGAATTGACTACTCCCCTCTTCATTATTAAGAAGAAACTGTTGCAAGCTAGTTTATTTTTGGGTTGTATTGAAAGATGTTACTTCTGCACAGCCCAACCCAATGGCTGCAAGTTACTGAAGAAAGGTATTCAACGTCTGATGGACAACCATATCATTATAGTTGATAAGATTCCTTCTATTGAGAATTTGTTTCAAGACTTATCTGTAATTTCCGGTACTCCTCTCAGGATCACCGTCAAAGGCCCTGTGAAAATTAAGGTTGAACCCAGAATCGGTCCTTTAATAATCACTTCACCTGGACCAATTATGTATTCTTCGGACAAGGTTGTCCCTTGGAATTATGGAGCCGACGTCTACTACCATGGCGTCAAGTAAGAGCTATTGACTGTTGAGAATGAAAGTACTGGAGTTGCAGATCCCAACATTGACAATATTACTGGGACCAATAAGGTTACTAGAAGCGGAAGGGTTTTCTCTCTGGAAATCTCTCTAAAGACTGTTGCTACACCGATTTGAGTTACTGCAACCGAGTCAACTACTAAGACTCGGGGAAAAGAACAAAAGAATGAGCATGCCTAGACGGAGGCGCCTAAAGAAGTGATAGCTGAAGACACCTCCAGGATAGAGTTGGAGGAAGTATTAAAAATTATCCGAAAAAGTGATTACAAGATTGTTGAACAGTTGGGGCAGATCCCCTAAAAAATCTCCATGTTCAGAAGCCCATGTTCAGAAGCCCATGCACAGGCTTTGGTGAGATTCTTAAAATTCGCTCACGTGCCACAAGAAATTTCTGCCGATCAATTTGGAAGTTATGTTGCTAGCCTAACTACTGATAATGGGATAGGATTTTCTAATGCCGATTTGACCCCTGAAGGAAGGAACCACAACAAGGCCATGTATGTCTCTATTGATTACAGGGCCACTACTTTAGCGCATGTATTGGTTGATAAGGATTCCCCGCTGAATGTCTTACCAAAGGGTGCTCTCGACAGGCTTGATTATGAAGGGGTTGTGCTGAAACCCAATGATATTATAGTTAGAGCCTTTGACGGTTCAAAGAGGATGGTACACGGAGAATTGGATCTTTCGATTAAGGTAGTTTCGCAGGTCTTTGAATCTACCTTTTATGTGATGGATATATGACCGACTTATTCTTGTTTACTCGAACGACCCTAGATTCATGGGACAGGCGTTGTTACTTCAACCTTACACCAAAAAATGAAGTATTCTATGAAAGGAAAGTTTGTTACAGTCTACGGCGAGGAAGAGTATATGGTGAGTCACTTAAACTCATTCAAGTATGTTGAGATGGATGGAGAATTCATTGAAACTCCCTGCCAGACTTTCGAAGTTATCCCTCCTGTCGCTAATGAAGATGTTTATGTTATTCCCAAGGATACCAGGTGTGATACGGTGGGAGAACTGACTTGACGGTTTTGCGTTTGATCGCAACTGTTGCGGTTAGCAAGAGTCGCCACCGACTTTTCTTTTATCCAAAAGGAAAGGTGAAAAAGCACAGGAAAGACGTTTGAGATTTATTTCTTGAGTTCGGGGGGTAGATTATGAAAAGGGAATGTATTAGAACCCTTTTCATCCATGGTTTTCCATGGGCTCTTAGTTACTTGCTAGATCACTTGCTTTTGTTTGAAATTATGCTTTGTGTGGTTTTTGAAAGTATTTTGTAAAGAGACCATTGTTTAGGCAATCTTTGTAATGAGTCTCGTTCGTAAGAATGTATACAAAGATGTTTGATCTTTTGAAAATATTTTTAATTTTATAAGATGTTTGAAAGTGTATGTGTTTGTTTTGAAAATAGCAAGGATGTTTGTTTTGAAATGGAGCAAGTAATTAGGATCAATCTACCTACTTAAATGTCTTTCTTGTTCATTTTCTTTTCCTTTGACATTGTTGTCTTACCATTGATTTGGTAAGCAACCCTATCTTTGGATGTAAACGGGATGGGCATGGGTCATCGTATAGCCATGATTAGAAATGTTGCAAGGCATATTAGCATTCTCTTTTAGGGACTAAGATCATTTTGTAAGGCAACTTTGAATAGCGTCATCGAGGGACTATGATCTTATATTTGTTTGTTTTTGCTAAGATACCTTACATGCGTAATATGACCATTTTGTATAAGGAAACCAAGTGGAGTAACCCTAGGGGTGTTTGTGTGTAAGTGTGTCATTTTCATGCTTGATTTTGTCTTGAATTAGGGTTTTCTATTTGATTGATTTTATTCTTTCCATACAAACCCTAATTACTAGCATATTAAGTAAAAGCGATAAATTGCAAAATTTAAAGTTACTACGCTATTACAACACTTGTGGGAGGGGGGTATACAATTTATGAATGGGGATTGCAATAATATAAACCTAATTAATCTATTGCAACCAAATTGAATATTGTACCAATAATTGAAGAAATATATAAAGTACAAATGCAAATTGAAAGAAAAGATTTTTGTGTTTGGATTTTTGTATGAAGGAGGTTTTGACTTAATCCTAATTAGCAAAAAAAGGTGGTTAAATCAAATTAACTTAATTTAATTAAGAAAATAAATTATTTAAGAAAAGATTTTAATAAAACCCTAAATCTATTTTAGTTGATTAAAGAAAAATTAGTCTAAAGAAAAAAAGTATTTTCATATTTTTGTCTTGAAAATAGTATGTGGCATTATGAAATATTTTTGGTCTTTTTATATTAAAATAAACATATTTAGATAAATAATAATCTAGTTTTAATTTAATTTACAAGGAAATTAATAAAAGTAAATAAAGTATAATGAATAAAATATTTTTTTTATGTGGAAAAATATTCAAATTATGTCAAAACATAAATCTATTATTTTTTATACTTTTTTATGATTTTTTGGTATTTTATAAAATATATTTAAAATAAAAAAGAAATAAATAAATAAATAAAAATAAAATTGGCCAAGGGGTGTCACAAGTAAACACGGAAGTATGCTAGCAAAAAAACAAAAAAATGTCAGGCCCAAAGGGCCCAGCGCCTGCAAAAAAGATGTTAGAAAAATCAAAAAAAATGGAAAAAATGAAAAAGGGGGGTTCACATTGGTTCGAACCCTCGCCCTTTAGGTAACATATGCCTTAGTACGCGCGCGCTTGCCACTGGGGTGGCTGTTTTATCCGATCATATAATCAAAGCATAAATATATATTAGAAACTGCTTTCTGAAGGCAACTTCGTCTTCAACCTTGAGCCTAGCCAGACCACCTGTATCTTCCTTATTTCTCCACAAAAATGGAAAGTTAAAACATGGAAGCTGTGGTGTTTCTTCCCACGAATTCAACCATATAACTTAAGTAAGCTGAATGTCAAAGATAAAATCTAATTTTACTGGCCCTAAATTGAAACCTAATTTTCTCAGAAATCTCAAATCCAAAATTCTCTATACACAGTTAACATAAATGAAAACTATGGACATGGTTAGCTTTAGAGCAAGGATATCTACGTTTTGTTTTCACAAATCAGGATCAAATGATGCTTGTATGAAGAGATAGAAGTTTGAGTTTTTACCTCTTGCAGTTGGAGTCGTGAATGGAGTTTGAGCAACTTTTGAGATGGCCTGAGGATCTTTTTAGCTTTCCTGGACCTCCTTGAGTGTATTCCAACTCTTACTTTGCCTTGAAAGTCCCTGAATATCTCTACTCAAGTCAACCTGCAAGCTTGATATTTGAAAATGGTGGATAGTAATGGAGGAGTTACAGTGAGGAAACAAGGGTATGGATTCCTTTGGTATGATGTATAGGAGGTGTCTGGGTGATTAGTTTTCAAAACGCACGAGTGGAAATGAAGATCTTGAGTTTTGGTTCAGAACTGTGTGTTAATGGTGTTCTTGAGCAGGTTTTTAGTTTTTGAATGTTTGAGGTAGTTTCAGGGCAATGGCATCTGTGTGTCAACTTGTAAATAGTGTGTATACTTATAAGCAAAATTTTTTAGGCTTGTAACAACTCAGAATTTGAAACTCACATGTTTTGGCTTGGTTACTTATTTTTGAAGCAAAGCTAGCAAGCATGGTTTCAATGTGAAGTACAAGGCTTGTAGGGTGGCTAAAACCTTTAAACACACTTGTTCTGATTGTGTAGAGTGTGTTTGTGCAGAAAGAATCAATGCAAGTCTTAATGCAAGCTGACTTTGCATAAAGCTTGATTTTCTAAAATGGCAATGTTGCCTTTCTCCCCAAAATGGAATTATTCTTGTACAATGCATTGAATGCTTGGATTAAAGCTTCTAATAGCTGTGAAAACATTTAATTATGGAGTGAAAGTTAAGTTATAAGCCTGCAAAGTGAGATTTGTACAACATGCTTGAAGATTGGACCAAGTGTTCTTCACAAAATGGCTTGTAATCCAAGTGAAAAAACACCAACTTCATCTCTTCGATTATCCCTACTCAAGAATGATCTCAGGGAGTTCTTGGAAATTTTGGAAAGCTTGGAGTGTTCTCTACAACTCATCTTTGAATTGCTTTTGAATATTCCCCTTGGAACTATGTGAAAAAGTGTCATGAAGTAAGGTCAAAAATCTACCTAACTAGGGCAAAATTTCACTAAGTCTTTTTTAGTTCATGAGCATGTATTCACAAAATTATAACTTGAGATACATACATTTTTAGGAAAAGTTGTGTGAATAAAAGTTGTATATTTCATGTAGATATACAACTTTCATGTTGGAAGTTTCTCTTGAATCACTTTGCATCATGGTGAAAATTTGGCTCAAAGTTGTGAAAAAATAAGAAATTTTCTATATTTAGAAAAATTTCTAAGTTAAGAAATTTCATCTTTTCAAAATAAAATCTTGAATTATTTATTTCTTGATGAATAAGTTTCACATTTTGACATGTTTTGATGAATTATGATCTTTGGCACTTGAATTTGACCAAAAAGTCAAAGTTTGACTTTTCAGTATACAATTGATTTTTGATTAGTTGACTGCAAAATTCATCTGTCAATCCAATGGACTTGCAATGTTTTGAATCATTTTATTAGGTAAAAATGATGCAATTTGACTCTTGAGATCATGACTTAAACCAATTGATCATTTGCTAGGTCAAAAATCAGAAATTGCCCTTTCCCAGTTAAAACTCTAATTTTGACTATTTTTCCCTTTTGGAGATTTGATCAAATTTCTTGAGGAATTTATGGTCCAAACTTGATCAAATGATACATAAGGGTCTAAAATGTTGATGCGGATCAAAAATTATGAAGTTTGACTGTAAATTGGCCATGGTTGACTTTTTCCCCAATACAGTTGATTTTTAGGTCAACTATTCAATTGACTGATCAAAAGTGTGATCCAAGGCTTGAAACTTGACATGAGTAAAATTGGGGGTACACAATGATCCTTGAAAGTCATATGAAGCATTGATAGTCCAAAAATCCTTGTGCAAACTAAACCCTAATTTTGGTCATCAGTGCCTAAGGAGGTGTCTTGAGCTGATCAAACCCTAGTGCAGTCTTGAACCCAATGAGATCTTGTGAGCAAATTCTTGATGAGTGAGAGGGCAAATTTTGGGGTACAACACCAGGGTTCCACCCAGGATGGCTTCATTGAAGGATGCTAGAGCTGTAGTAGAAGAAGGTGGTTGCACTACTTGGGATCAACTTCCTGATATTCCATATAAGTCTGACAAATTTGGTTTGGGTTTTACTATAGAGGCTCAGAGGGTTGTTCATCGTGCGCGTGCTGGAAGACCACCATTATGCGTCAGAAATAATGGAGTCAACACTATAGAAGATGCTGACAATGACTATAACCTCGACAACTAGATCTTTCCTACCATCGGCAACGAGCTCAACTATTGGAAAACTGAAGACCTTATCTCAATCTCATTTAGTCAGGAGTAAATGCCATTTTCTATTTCTTATTGCTTTCAAAGTTTTGGTTATGTAATTTTAAACAATGACTCTAAGCCTCGTGTCTTACCCAGGACACAACGGTTCACTTGTTAAGGGTTGTAATTTCATTCGCATATTTTCAATCAATAAAAACATTGGACATTTTGCATTCAAATTTTGCGCTCTTTGTCTTTCTTTTTAATGTATTAAACTCTCAAAATAACTATGTGTTCTTACACACACCCACACAATAGATTTCATATCGACATTGTTGTACCCCAAAATTTTCCCTCCCTTTCTTTAAAACATTCCTCACAAAAATTCTCAAATGCTCAAGGATACTCAAGAGTTGATCAGAGAAGCTCACCTCCTAAGCACTAGGCCCCCAACTAGGGTTTTGGTTTTCTCAAAGAAAATTAGAATTATAATTACTCAAGTGACATGGTTCATCGTAAATCTCCAAGAATGCTCATACCAAGTTTCAAGTCTTGCATCACAAAATTTCTTAGTCAATTGCTCAGGTGACTGAAAATCAACTGTATTGGGTAAAATGTCAACTGTAGTCAACATACAGTCAAACTTCAAGATTTTTTTTGCTAACATCAACATTTTGATGTGATATTCATAATTTGATTAAGGTTTGATCATAATTCCTCAAGGAAAGCACTCAAATCATCAAAGGAGCAAAATTGTCAAAATTAGGGTTTTGACTGAGAACGACTGATCATTGACTTTTGACCTAGTACATGACCTAATGACTTGAAGCACGATCTTAAGGACTAAAAAACAAAATATTGACCTAATTATATGGTTCAAGAAATTTCCAAAGGTGCAAGAGATTGATAGTTGAAGAATTAAGATCAACTAATGAAAAGTCAACTTTCACACAAAAGTCAAACTTTGACTTTTTTGGTCAACTTTGAACTTCAAAGGTCAAGAGTCATCAAAACATTAAAATTTGTCAAGATTAATTAACAAGAATAAACAAAGTCAACAAAAGTCAAAATTTCCAATACTTAGAAAAATTCTAAGTGTTTTGTCCTTAATAAATTCACTACTTCATGACCATTTTTCACTAAGATACAAGATGATTCAAGGAAAACTTTCAACATGAAAGTTGTAGAGCATGATGAATTATACAACTTTTTTCTTGAGGAATGATGTCCAAAAAATTCTTGGATTAGGAGATATAGACCCATGAAGTCATGACATTTTTATCTAACACTTAGAGAAATTTTCAACAAGTTTGGTCAGATTTTTGGCCCAACTTCTTGGCAATTTTTTACCAAGTTCCAAGTTGATTTAGCCAAAGTGGTCAACATGAAAGTTGTAGACAATGTTTAAAGATTTCCAAAATGCCCAAGAACACATTTTTATAATGCTTGAGCTAAGAGATGAAGTTGGGCATCCATTCTTGAATTATAGGTCATTTTGCGATGAACATGAGATCAAATCTCCAAGCCATGCTTCATAAATCTTGCTTTGCAGGATTCTAACTTGCAAATCACTTCATAATTAAATGTTTACACAACTGATTAGATCATTATCCAAGTGTTTAAGCCATTATCCAAATCATTTTTGCATTTTGGGAAGAAAGGCACTATTTCCATTCTTGTAAAGCAAACTTTTTACAAAGTCAACTCTCCTTGAGTTTCTAAGTTGATCCCTATGTACACAGTCAACACAAAAGCCATAAGAAACATGTTTAAAGTGCCTAACCACTTTATGTTTCCCTATACTTCACCTTGAAACTATGTATTTCAAAGATTGCTTCATTTACAATCCAACAAAACCACAACATGTGATCTTGCAAATCTGATCGGCTCCTTCCCTCCACCCTTTCTCTATAAATAGATAGATCCATTTTCAAGCTAGACACGAGTTCACAATCCCTTAAACCTCCTAAAACACCCCCAAAGTCAGAATTGAACTCAAACTCAATTTTGTTGCAAATTCTGACCTTGAACATCAAACACTCAATCCACTCGTGCGCTTTCATTCTAAATCATTCACAAAGTTTCCATAACCCATATAGAACATATCCAAAGCCTTGTTTCACCACTGTAACATCATCTTCATCGTCCTCTATTTCCAAAAACAGATCTCTGCAACTTGACTTATCCAGAAGAATCCACCCACTCTCAATCTAAAGTAAGCATTGCAATAACTTCCTGGAAGTTCAGTGAAGCTATCCAGATCATCACAACACCTCCAGGAGTGCTCTAACTTCAAACTCGAATCTCACTTCAAAGGTAAGTTTTCTGAACTTTGAAATCCTTATTCATGAATCATTTGCCTTTGATTTCAAAGGATAAAATGTAGATATCATTGCCCTGAAGCTAGCTATGTCCTTAGTTTTCATTTATGTTGCCTACATGATGAGAATTTTAAAACTGAAATTTCTGGGATTTTAGGTTCTGTTCGGTACCAAGTAAAATTCTCACTCATCTTTGATTTATAGCTCTTGAAATTTATATGGTTGGATTCGTGGTTAAATTTCCATCAAGTTTCATGTTTACACTTTTCAATTTGGTTGAGAAATGCGCATTTTCATAAATTCAAAAATGTTGTTGTTATTACTGGCGCGAGGAAGAAGATGAAGTTACATTCAGGAAGGAGTTTGTAATATATTTAATAGTTGTTGCTTTAACTATCGGATGTATCACCACCCTAGTGGTTAAATCATGTGCTTGTGACTATAGGGACATGGGTTCGAGCCCCAGTGGTACGCTTTTATATGTTTCACATTTGTTTCTTGAAAATTCAATACAAACAAGCCCAGCGTGCATGCTATACATCATCACTACCTTACCACATGATCATCACAAAGTCAAATCCAATGCTTCAAGTGCGCCTGTCCACCATAAGCCATCAAAGGCTAGCTACATTGAATCAGGCAACGCCTGGACTTTGTAATTCCGGGCCTTTCGGTTTTTACTTTTCTTCACCCACTTTTTACTAACTTGCAGGCCCATTTCATTTTTATTTTATTTTTTCTGATTAAGAAAAATTATTTTGGGCCTAGTATTCCTTTTCACACCCTCCAATTTCATTTTACTAACGCCAAGCCCAATTGTTTTTTATATTTTCTTTTCTTTACTTCATTTATTTATTTCATTTAATAAAAATACAAAAAATATAATTTTTATTTATATAAAAATTAGATTTTGGTTTTTTTAATTAATTAATTTAATTGTTGACAAAAATTGATTTATTTTAATCACCTTAATTTTGTTAGAATTAGACTATATTTCAATTATCTTTTTCTAAATAAAACTCAAAAAAATATTTTTTAAATACTTAGAATTATTTACATTTTAATTAATTTAATTTTGATGATAAAAGATCATTTAATCACATCTTATTTTCTTGTAAATAATTAATTTGTAAATAGAATTAGGTCTAATTCTTTATCTCACATCTCAAATACTTTCTAAACAAAGAAACAACAAAGCATTTTAATACTTAGAAATTTGTTATGGTTTTGAACATTTTCCCTTTTTATCATCTCCGCGCGTTTGTTTATTTTTCACATCATTATTTTCATAGTTATGTAATTGCTTATGGTATGTAATAGATAATTAGGGTTTATTGCTTTCCTCCCCTATTCACAAATTTGTACCCCTCATTCCCGAAGCTTTGTAATAGCGTAGGATATTTAATTTCCGTAATTTATCGCTTTCTTTATTACTGTTAGTAATTAGGGTTTGTATGACAAGATTAAAATCAATCATAGCAAAACCCTAATTCAAGATAAAGTACTTGAAATCAAAACACTTTGCACACATACACCTCTAGGGTAAACCTCATTTGTTGCCTCGGATATAAACAATCATGTCCCTAGAACTTGAGATGCTTTAGCAAACACCCTCGATTAAAAGATTGTAGTCCCTCTATGACCCTTCAATGTTGCCTTTGGTAAACGATCTTAGTCCCTTACAATAATTGATAAAGCGTCTTACAAGTTTCCTTCTATGACTGTATGATGACCCACGCATGTCTCTCACATCCAATGGTTGGGCTTCCTACCAACTAATGGTAGGATGGCACCATATAAAGGAAGAGGAAAAGAATAAAGACTTTTTGAGTAAGTAGATCGCTCGTAATCACTTGCTCACAAAAAAAAACAATTTTCACACCTCACACTTTCAAAACAACTATCTTCAAAATACTCTTCAAAACAAACATTTTGTATACATTCTCAACGATACGAGAATCATTACAAAATTGTCCTACATCGGCATTTTTAAAAGATATTTCCAAAACAACACTTTCTTTCACAAGTATTTTCAAAACAAACATTTTGTATACATTCTCAACGATACGAGAATCATTATAAAATTGCCGCACTTAGGCATTTTCAAAATATTTTCAAACATACACAAACACAAAGCATATTTTCAAAGTGAGCTAGCAATTAAGAGCCCGTAGATAACTACAGATGAAAAGGGTGCTAACACCTTCCCTTTTCATAACCTACCCCCCAAACCCAAGAAAATTCTCAAAAGGTCTTTCCTGTTCTTTTCACCCTTTCTTTTGTTGGATAAAAGAAAAGTCGATGGCGACTCTTGCTATCCGCAACATTTGCGATAAAACGCAAAACCCTAAAGTCAGTTCTCCTACCATATTACAAAACTGGAAAATTTGCTGGGGAATTTACTAAAAGTGGGGTTACCTTAGAGATATATCACAATTTAAAAAAAAGTTTTTCTTGTTTATTTTGTATGCTTTACATTTCGGGGTTATTCTTGGGTTTATTTCTTGTATAGATCCTATACCCGAATCTGGGGCATTTTAGGTAAGTAGAAATAGATCGTGAAATTTGTACGGTGTAGACCGATATGGTTGAAGCAATGGCTATGTTAGTGTGACACATTTGTTGGTACTGGTGTCCCTTGAGTTAAATCAAGGGGAAAATAGGCCGACTGTGTGGTGTCATAAAGCACTAACTGACTGTAGAACCTTAGTTGAACAACTTAGCCATTAGAAAGTAGTGAGATAGCTAGCATTGGTGTAGACTAAAGTTGGTTAATACTCGATACCACACTCATTGAGATCGTACTATCGGGATATTTCGGTCGCAGTTTCGATGCTTGTGCTGAAATAGTGCCCGAGAAAAAAGATTAATGATATTGAGATTCCTAGAACCCAGTTACTTCTTTTAAGATAGGTTAAGCCAACTAAAACTTCAAGAGGGTACTTACCTATAAGCTCCATGAAAGCTTAAACCTAAGACCTTGTGTGCTTTGTTTATGTATGATTAATTGTTTGAACATGACATCATAACATCATAACATCATGTCATATAATTTTTACTAACCATTTATAGGACCTAGGGATTTATCTTTGTTCTGTTTTATAGGTTATGGCTTCCGCTCGCAGAAACACTATCTGAATCAGTTTTGTGAAGATACCTTCTCAACTAAGGGAGTTAGTCTCAAGGGTTCCTGAAGGTTCTCCATTCATCAAAAGGCATGGTCAACTACTCAGTTTGGTCATCTTAGGTTTTGAAGAAGATATGATGAGTGTTCTATTCCAATTCTTTGACCCTGGACATCACAGCTTCACCTTTCCTGATTATCAGTTGGTACCCACAATGGAGGAGTTTTCTCAATTACTGGAAATACCTGTTCTCAATAAAATACCTTTCGCTGGTTTAGAGAAAGATCCAAAACCTGAAGAAAATGCAATAGTATTTCATCTAAAGCGGTCTGACATTGTAGCTAATTGGAAAACAAGGAGTGAAGTCAAGGGTTTTCTAGCTAAATTTCTGTTAGAGAAGGCTCGACTGTTTTTGGAGGCTATGAATTTTCAAGCTTTCGAAGAAATCTTAGCTTTATTGATCTATGGTTTGGTGCTATTCCCTAATCCAGACCAACTCATAGATGTGAATGCTGTCAAAATTTTCCTTTCTCGTAACCCTATGCCTACTTTGCTTAGAGATATTCTGCATTCTCTTCACACTCGTACTATGAAGAAGAGATGGGCTCTTATGTGTTGCATACCATTGCTATCTAGGTGGTTTATTTCGCACCTTCCCCGATCAGTATTGAAGAATGAACAAGGTTTGAGGTGGTCTCAAAGGATGATGTTGCTCTCTCATTCGAATATCTATTGGTGTTCCCGATCTCTGGAAGATGTTACTATCATTAACCGCTGTGGGGAATTCCCTAATGTTCCGCTCCTTGGAATTAGGGGAGGTATTACTTACAACCCTTCTCTAGCTTTACACCAATTTGGTTTTGCTCGAAGAGATGGTCTTCATGATGCACTTATCCAGAGTATTATGTTTGACTATGAGAACGACTTTCAAGGTTATCATCAAAGGTTTATACGAGCTTGGGGCATGGTAAACAAAGTTGATAGCAAGGCTTTAGGACATAAGAACTCTATACTTTTAGATCCATATCTCAAGTGGGTACGAGCACGTGCTCAAAACCTTATAATGCCATATCCCGCTATCCTACCAATGATTATAGAGCCTATTACCAAAGGGGATATTCCTTTACCATTCTCCATCCATACATGCCTACTCACCTCGAAGAATTACAGAAGTCATGGATTCAACTCAAGGGAGAACGAGACACCTTTGAAGCTCAATTCTATGCAAGCGAGAAGAAAGTGTTGGAGCTCACAAAGTGAATTCACAAGGAGTAAAGCCGTAATGCATACATCGACACGAAGAGGAAGCGTCCGTGGGAGACTTGAGTCTTAGGTTTAGGAGTTCATTTTATTGTCTCTTTGAGACCCTTTTTATTTTTCATTGTAAGCCCAAGGGGAAATTGTAATTTTTGAACTTATTAATGCAATCTCTGTTTGTTTCCTTTTTTTGGCTAGCAAATTTAAATCTCATAAGGTCGTTGAAAACATTGCATCCATATATCATGCATAATTTCATAAGCAGGATTTTCGATACACGTTTCCTCATCTATTTACTATTTATTTCAGTATAAGATGGCTCTCGAGCAAACCATCAAAGATCTGTAAACTCAACACGCATGGTTTCAAGAAACTCTCATGAACCTAGCCAAAGGGCTATAAGAGATGATGGCGCTCCTCATCATGAAAAAAGAAGGCTAAGAAGTGGGTTGTTATCCTTAACATGGGGAGAAGGTTCAAAGGTCCTGCCCGGAAAGCTTAAGTAGAGGATGTTTCCTCTGAAGAAGAAGACAATCAAGAAGAGGATGTTAGAAGCACCAAGGCTAGGGGTGGAAATAACCAGATTTTTGAGGATGAAGACTACTCCGACGAGTAATACCCTCCTACAAATGATAAATACAAGTAGTTGGAAGACCGACTCAAAGCCGTGGAAATTCAAAAAGTGCCTTGATTGGACATTGGAAACTTAGGTTTAATCCCAGGGGTAGTCACCCCTCACAAATTCAAGGTCCCTGTCTTTGCAAAATATGATGGGGTCTCTTGTCCTAAACTCCATTTAAGGTCATACGTCAGAAAGAGTCAACCCCATACTACTGATCAGAAACTGTGGGTCCATTTCTTGCAAGAAAGTTTAACTGGTACTCAGTTGGAATGATTTTACCAGTTGGAAAGAACCAATATTCGCACTTGGGAGGACTTGGATGTTGCCTTCTATAAACAATACCAATATAATGCTGACCTTGCACCAACTTACCTGCAATTACAGAGTATGACTATGGGTTCGAATGAAGGCTTTAAGGAGTATGCTCAAAAATAGAGGGATCTTGCTGGAAGAGTGCAACCCCCTTTGACTGACCAAGAATTGGTGGACATGTTCATGGGCACTCTGATGGGTCCATTCTTTAACTTCCTGATTGTGAAGTCTTCATTAGGGTTTACTGAGTTGATTTTGACTGGCGAACGGGTCGAAAGTGGTATCAAGAGCGGGAAAATTCAGATGGTTGCGTCCTCTAGTACTGTGAAGAAACCATTAATTGGAAAGAAAGAAACCAATGTTGTCTATGGCCATAGGATCCGTAGTAAGAATGATCATCATCAGTCTGTAGGGTCCGTGTTAATCTCTAATCCAGCACCTGTTCGATCGAAACAACCGGGCAATCAGCGTAGGTCAGATGCTCTGAGGAGGCAATTCACTAGGATTAATATGCCATTGGCTCAAGCATTACAACATCTGTTGAAAGCATAATTGGTAACACTGCGGGATCCTCCTCAAAATCCCAACACATCTCCGAAGTATAACCCAAATGCAAGGTGTGCATACCATTCCAATAGTCACGGGGACGACACCAGTGACTGTTGGGCCCTAAAAAGCAAAATCCAAGACATGATTGATGCGAAGGAAATTGAATTTGATCCTCCCGAGACCCCCAATGTGATTACTGCACCCATGCCCAGTCAAGGTAAAGGTATTAATGCTATTGACGATGTTTCCTATGTCTCCATTATAAGTGATTTGACCACCCCCTTGATGATCGTTAAGAATAATATGTTAAGAGCCGGTTTATTTCCGGGTTGTCCTGAAAATTATTACCATTGTGCTTCCCGAACTAATGGTTGTATGTGGCTGAAGAAGGGTATTCAACGCTTGATTGATAGCAATGAAATTTTGTTCGAGAAAACTCCATCCATGAAAAGTTTGCATGAAAATATATCTCAAGAACTGAGACTTAAAGATGTTTCTATAATCACAATTTCTAATACTCATATAAGGATCACCTCTAGAGGCCCTATAAGGATTCCTGCTGAGCCAAGAGTGGCTCCCCTGATCATTACCGCACAGGGGCCAGTCCTCTATTCCTCTGACAAGGTTCTTCCCTGGAACTATGGGGAAGAGGTTTATTATGATGGTGTTAGGAAAGAGCCATGGATTACTAAAGATGAAGATTCTGAAGTTACTGGTCTCAATAATATTGTTGGAACTAGTAAAGTTACCCGAACGGGAAGGATATTATCCCCAAAGATCTCTCCTCTAAAAACTATCACAACACCTATTCATGTTGCTGGTCAACTGTTGAAGCCCGGGGAAAAGAAAAAATGAATGAGCCTGCCCAGGCGGAGGCACCCTCAAAAGATGTTATAATTGAAGACTCCTCTAAACACGAGATAGAAGAGATACTGGAGATCATTCATAAAAGTGACTATAAAATAGTTGAACAACTGAGGCAGACACCCTCCAAGATATCCATGTTGTCCTTGTTATTATGCTCTGAAGCCCATGCTCGGGCTCTCTTGAAATTTCTGAAGAAAGCTCATGTACCACAAGAGACCTCTGTTGATCAATTTGAGAATTACGTTGCAAGCCTAACAACTGACAATGGTTTAGGCTTTTCTGATGCCGACTTAACTCCAACCAGAAAGAATCATAACAAGGCTCTACACGTCTCTATTGAGTGTAAGGGCACTAATTTTGCGCATGTGTTAGTTGATATCGGTTCCTCCCTGAATGTATTACCAAAAGATGCTCCGAATAGATTGGACTGTGAAGGGTTGGTGCTGAAACCCAGCGATATTGTGGTAAGAGCCTTTGATGGGTAAAAACGATTGGTGCACAGAGAAGTTGATCTTCCGATCAAGGTGAGATATTAGGTTTTCAACTCCACTTTTTATGTAATGGATATTCTCCCGACTTATTCCTATTTGCTAGGACGCCCTTGGATTCATGGGGTAGGTGTTGTTACCTCTACCCTACATCAAAAATTGAAATATTCGGTAAAAGGGAAGATCGTTACAGTCTGTGGAGAAGAAGAATATATGGTCAGCCATTTGAATTCTTTCAAATATGTTGAAATGGATGGTGAATTCATTGAAACTCCCTTCCAGACATTTGAAGTAATCCCTCCAACAATTTTCGTTGCTAAAGCTACTCTTGTTGTTCCCAAGATTACCAAAGACACACCAAGAATGGCTTCTTGGAAGGATGTTAGGGTTGTGATAGAAGAAGGTGGTTGCACTATCTGGGGACAACTTCTCGATATCCCCTATAAGTCTGACAAATTTGGTTTGGGTTTCTCCTTAAAGGCTCATAAGGAGGTTCGACGTGCTCGTGCTGGAGAACCACCTTTCTATATTAGCAAAAATAAAGTCAATACTCTGGAAGACACTAATAGTGATGGTGACTTGGACAACTGGATATTCCCTACCATTAGCGGTGGAATCAACAACTGGAAGACTAAAGACTTTGTACCAATCTCCTTCAGCCAGGAGTAATAGTTATTTCTGTTTTTATCACTTTAAGAAATTTGGTTATGTAATTTCCCTTTAAAATAAAGACTTTAAACCTTGTGCCTTGCCCGGGGCATAATGTCCATTTGTTAAAGGTTGTCATTTCATATGTCATATCTTCATTGGACGTTTTGCATTCAAATTTTGTGTTCTTTGTCTTTCTTTTACTTTATTTGCACTTTCAAATAGCTATATTTTCTTACACACACCCACGCGGTACATTCCAGATTCCCATCCACTCAGAATATCATTGATAACAATTTCTGCTATTACCGTTTATGACTTTGAAAATCTAATCTACCAAGTCGAATACGAAGGTGAGAAAGATTGTGAAATACTTGAAGAACTCGCCATACTCTTAATTCAAGAAGAAAAGGCTATTCAACCACGTGAAAAGTCGATCGAAGTGGTAAACTTGGGTTCTGAGACAAATAGGAAAGAAGTCAAGATTAGCGCCAACCTGGAGGACAGTGTCAAGATCAGATTGATTCAGATGTTACACGAATATGTTGAGGTCTTTGATTGGTCATACAAAGACATGCCAGGGCTCGGTACAAATATTGTGGTTCATCGTATGCCGATGAAAGAGGGTTATTCTCCAATTAAGCAGAAGGTTTATCACATGCGTCCCGAGATGTCTGAGAAGATCAAAGCCGAGGTCATGAAACAATTCAATGCAACATTCTTAGCAGTGACGTCGTATCCTCAATTGATTTCTAATGTTGTTCCAGTGCCAAAGAAGGACGGTAAGGTACGTATGTGTGTAGGTTACATGGATCTTAACAGGGCAAGCCCCAAAGATGACTTACCACTTCCACATATTCACGTCTTGGTCGACAACACAGCTTAACACAAGGTATTCTCCTTTATGGATGGTTTCTCAGGCTATAATCAAATCAAGATGGCGCCTGAAGACATGGAGAAAACTACCTTCGTCATACAGTGGGCACATTCAGTTACAAGGTCATGCCATTTGGGTTGAAGAACGTAGTGGAAACTTATCAGCGAGCCATGATAGCTTTATTCCATGACATGATTCATCATGAGATAGAAGTCTATGACGATGATATGATAGCCAGGTCACAAATTAAGGAAGAACATCTTGACCATCTACGCAAGCTGTTTGAGAGGCTGAAGAAGTACAATCTAATGTTGAATCCAAACAAATGCACCTTTGGGGTGAGGTCTGGAAAACTCCTAGGTTTTTTCGTCAGTGACAAAGGTATTGAAGTCGATCCAGCAAAAGTTAAAGATATTCAAGAAATGTCGGCTCCCATTATTGAGAAAGAGGTCAGAGGTTTCTTAGGACGACTAAACTACATTGCCTGATTCATCTCTCATTTGATTGCTACTTGTGAGCCAATCTTCAAACTACTAAAGAAAGATCAAGTAGTTATATGGAACAACGACTATTAAATGGCTTTTGATAAAATCAAGGAGTACTTACAAGAACCTCTGATTCTGATGCCACCAGTTGAAGGGTGACCTCTAATCATGTACCTAACAGTGCTAGAGAACTCAATGCGGTGTGTATTGGGGAAACATGACGAGTCTTGTCAAAAAGAGCATGCAATATACTATCTCAGCAAAAAGTTTACCGACTGTGAAACAAGATATTCACTACTCAAGAAAATTTGTTGCACTTTGGCATGGGCTTCTCGCCGACTAACATAGTATATGTTGACTCATACCACTCTATTGATTTCTAAAATGGATCCCATCAAATACATATTCAATAAGCCAGCTCTTTCCGGAAGAATAGCATGATGGCAGATGATCTTAATGTAGTATGATATTCAGTCCACCACTCAAAAAGCAATCAAAGGAACTATAATGGCAGATCATTTGGCGCATCAAGCAGTAGACAGCTACCAATCCATGAACTTTGAATTCCCAGATGAGAACATCATGCTAATTACAGATTATGAAGAACCTGGACCGTATTAAGGACCTGAGCTAGGATCTCGGTGGACTGTGGTTTTTGATAGAGCTTCTAATGAACTGGGAAATGGAATCGATGTTATGATCATTTCCCTTGCAGGTTACCAAACACCCTTCACTACCAGACTATGCTTTGACTGTACCAACAACATGGCTGAATATGAAGTGTGCATCCTGTGAATTAAAGCTGCTATTGACCTGAGAACCAAATTCCTTAGCGTATATGGGGATTCAGCCTTGGTCATCAGTCAAGTTAAGGGAGAATGGGATACAAAGCATCTGAATCTTATCCCTTAACAAGAACATGTTCTAACCTTGATTTTGTACTTCAAAGAGATTACCTTTGAGCACATCCCAAGGGAAGAAAATAAGTTGGTGGACATCTTAGCTACCATGTCATCCATGTTCAAACTCAGATGGGACAACAAGGCTCCCATAATTACCGTTGAAAGATTCGACGAGCCGACACACTGCTACGAAATTGATACTAATGGAGTAGAAGAGAAGCCTTGGTTTCGTGAAGTAAAAATGTATCTTGAGGTTCAAGAATACCCTGAAGGAGCATCTATCAATGACAAGAAATTCCTACAGAGGTTCTCAGTTAATTTCTTCCTGAGTAATGGAATTCTATAAAGGCGCAACCATGATTCAACTCTGCTTCGTTGTATGGACAAGAAGGAACCAGAGAAAATTATGGAGGATATGCACGAAGGCATCTTTGGTAATCATTCCAGTGGATATACTATGACTAATAAAATCTTGAGTGCAGGTTACTATTGGTCGACCATGGAAACCGACTGTCATCACCACTCGAGAACTTGTCATAAATGCCATATTTATGCTGATAAAGTCCATGTGCCTCCGGTTCCTTTGAACGTCATGACTGCTCCTTGGCCATTCCCAATGTGGGGCATTGATATGATCGGAGAAATCAAGCCAACTGCTTCTAATGGACATCGCTTTATTCTTGTCGCCATTGACTACTCCATAAAATGGGTTGAAGAAACTTCATTTGCCTTAGTTACCAAGAGTGTTGTGGCTCGTTTCATTAAGCATAACCTCATCTGTCGGTATGGTATCCCTGAGAGAATCATCACTAACAATGGTACCAATCTTAACAACATTATGGTCACTAAACTCTGCATGCAGTTTAAGATCAAGCACCACAACTCTTCTTCATACAGACCAAAGATGAATGGTGCAGTGGAAGCTGCCAACAAGAACATAAAGAAGATTGTGCAAAAGATGGTTGTGAAATACAAAGACTGGCACGAGATGTTACCATTTTCATTTCATGGATATCACACTTTAGCACGAACATCAACTAGGGCAACCCCATTCTCTCTGGTCTATGGCATGGAAGCTATCCTGCATGTAGAGGTTCAGATTCCCTCTCTAAGGATTATGAAAGATGCAGACTTAGACGAAGACAAGTGGATTCAAACTAGGTTGGATCAGTTGAATTTAATTGACGAAAAAGGGTTACGGTTGTCTGTCATGGTCAGATGCATCAGAAACATATGATCAAGGCATTCAATAAGAAGATCAAGCATCGGGTATATCAGGCTGGTGATTTGGTAGTAAAGCGCACCATTCTACCAGGGGATAATGGACTCCCACTTAAGAAGGGCCATTTATTATCAAAAAAGTATTTTCGGGCGGTGCTATGACACTAACCACCATGGGTGGTTAAGATTTCCCACACCCTGTGAAAGAGAACATAGTCAAAAGATACTACGCATGAAAACGACCCGCTAGGTTCACTGGCCTAGGCAAAATTAAGGGCATCCCAGCGAACCATAAAGGTTCGGAAAAATTATGGATATATATAAAATATTATACACCCGGCAAGTCGAAAACCTGAAAGTGTGAATTGGGCAAAAAAGGGTATCTCGGTGGACTGAAAACCTGAAAGAAAGGTCCAGGAAAAAGTTAAGTATTAAAGCGTATGACTATGTCCCGTTGGATAACTTACAACAAACTTTATTACCAACGTCAAGTTCAAATAGTGCAAGTTGATTCAATCAACTTCTTCTAACAACAAGGGATGAGATGTTCGAAGACATAGGGGCAATAGCAGAGTTGAAACCCAACGAGATCATTTCCACATAGCTATACATTTTGCTTTCACTTTATACTCTTTCATTTCATGATGACTTCCTCTTACTAGGATTTCCATCTCTTTGTACAATATCGCCTGTTTAAGGGCAAACTATCAATACAAATACACCTTGAGGTTCAAACTTTTTGTTTTTTTTTGTTTTGCTTGCAAAAAATGTCCAACGACTAAAATTGAATGAACATATGCATATGAACATGATTAACCATTAACAAATATATGTGTAAGAACATGAATAAGCATTTACTCAAAATTCTAGGGGATGGGATGAAGTTCAAGTTGTCCATGAATCCCCACAGAGCCACTTATATAAGATCATCCTCACAGAGTAATCTTCAAAAATTCATCCCCAAAAAGGATACATTCCCCGCATTTTCCCTAACCTACGGAATTCCAATCAGTACAGTTCATCAAAATTCTCTTCCCCGGCTGAGTTTGAAATTGTAAATCCAATTTCCCCAGGAGAGTTTGTTTCCTCAGTAGAATACTTCTCTGCCAACAGGGTTTATTTCCATAACAAGATTACAGTCTCCCCAGCTTGAGTCTATTCTTCAGATTACTACACCGACAAAATTCCTCTACTCAGTGAAGCCACCACTATCCCCAGAGAGTTGCTACGAAACCTGGAACCGGATCAGATACCAGTTAACTTTATCCTCCCCAGACGAGTCGGAAGGTTATCCATCTCTTTTATCCCTGATCAGGGTATGTAGGAATTATTCTCCCCAGACGAGTCATAAGGTTATCCATCTCTTTTATCCCCAGTCGGGGTATATAAGAATTAAATTCCACAGTAGAGAAATGAACAACCAATGTTCCTAAAATTCTTCTCCCCAAAGCAGAAGTCAACATTCCCCAACGGAGTTTCCTCAAACAAAAGACAAGAATCCTCAGCAGAAGCATTCTAGACAAGATTGAAGATACACATACTCTTCATCCCTAACAATAGTCAGGGATTTATTTTCCCAGACAAAATACAGCACAGGCTTACAAATACACTTCAACAACATCTCACGTTCATACATCATAGCATATGCATACGAAACGTGTATAGCCCAGTCTCATTTATTTTGAGAACATCATTATGCAATGCATTTCATACATCATGACATTTCATACAACTAACTCTTTACCTTTTCAGGAAGGATCAATTAACAGACAAATATCATCAATAATTCTCAAAACAAATTATAGATTAATTCCTAAAACAAGACGGGGCGACTATTTACATGATGAATACTTCCTTCAGACATCTTTTGGCTCATATTAAATAGACCAATGATTTATTCTGATACTTCTTCCAATAGACATTTTCTAGCTCAGATTAAATCGACCAAAGATTTATTCTGATACTTCTTTCAGTAGACATTTTTTGGCTCAGATTAAATCGACCAAAGATTTATTCTGATACTTCTTCCAGTAGACATTTTCTGGCTCAGATTAAATCGACCAAAGATTTATTCTGATAATTTTTCCAATTAAAGACGAATGTAGATATCTTCTGGCTCAGATTAAATCGAATAAAGATTTATTTTGATACTCCTTCCAGTAGACATTTTCTGGCTCAGATTAAATCGACCAAAAATTTATTCTGATACTTCTTCCAGTTAAAGACGGAGGTAGATATCTTCTGGCTCAGATTAAATCGACCAAAGATTTTTTTCTGATGCTTCTTCCAGTAGACATTTTCTGGCTCAGATTAAATCGACCAAAGATTTATTCTGATACTTCTTCCAATAGACCTTTTCTGGCTCAAATTAAACCGACCAAAGATTTATTTTGATACTTCTTCCACTTAAAGACAGACGTAGACATTTCCTGGCTCATATTAAATCGACCAAAGATTTATTCTGATACTTCTTCCAGTAGACCTTTTCTGGCTCAGATTAAATCGACCAAATATTTATTTTGATACTTCTTCCAGAAGACATTTTCCTGGATCAGGTTAAATCGACCAAAGATCTAATCTGATAATTCTCCCAGTAGACCTTTTCTGGCTCATATTAAATCGACCAAAGATACTCCGATACTTCTCCCAGTTAAAGTCTAGCGTAGACTTAGTCTAATTTCTCTATCATCAGTTACTTTGGATGGCACCTGTAAGCCCATCTCTGACAACTCTTCATTACCTCTCTAAATGGTATCTTTAAGCCCATTCTCGGCATGGTCAACCAACGACATTACTTCGTGCACAAGCGAGTGCAAATTTTTGGGCACTTAAGTGTTCAATCATCTTCCACCTTCAAGTCACGAATGGCGGACATGCCAATCTAACTCTTCAGGTTTAAGAAGATTGAACAGGGGCAGCTATTGTACCCCAAAATATTCTCTCCCTTTTCTTCAAAACATTCCTCACAAAAATTCTCAAATGCTCAAGGATACTCAAGAGTTGATCAGACAAGCTCACCTCATAAGCACTGGGCCCCCAACTAGGGTTTTGGTTTTCTCAAGGAAAATTGGACTTCTAATGCCTCAAGTGACTTTCATGGTTCATCATAAGTCTCCAAGAATGCTCGTACCAAGTTTCAAGTCTTGCATCACAAATTTGCTCAGTTAATTGCTCAGGTGACTGTAGCCAACATACAATCAAAGTTCAAGATTTTTTGCCAACATCAATATTTTGATGTGATATTCATCATTTTATCAAGGGTTGATCATAATTCCTCAAGGAAAGCACTCAAATTATCAAAGGGGCAAAATTGTCAGAATTAGGGTTTTGACTGAGAATGATTGATCATTGACTTTTGACCTAGTACATGACCTAATGACTTGAAGCATGATCTCAAGGACTCAAATAGAACATCTTGATCTAATTATATGGTTCAATACATTTCCAAAGGTGTAAGAGATTGATAGTTGAAGAATTGAGATCAACTGATGAAAAGTCAATTGTCACACAAAAGTCAAACTTTGACTTTTTTGGTCAACTTTGAACTTCAAAGGTCAAAAGTCATCCAAAAATTAAAATTTGTCAAGCTTGATCAACAAGAATCAACAAAGTCAACAAAAGTCAAAATTTCCAATACTTAGAAAAATTCTAAGTGTTTTGTCCTTAATAAATTCACTACTTCATGACCATTTTTCACTAAGATACAAGATGATTCAAGGAAAATTTTCAACATGAAAGTTGTAGAGAATGATGAGTTCTATAACTTTTTCCTTGAGGAATGATATCCAAAAAATTCTTGTATTAGGACATATAGGCCCATAAAGTCATGACATTTTCATCTAACACTTAGAGAAATTTTCAACAAGTTTGGTCAGATTTTTGTCCCAACTTCTTGGTAATTTTTTACCAAGTTCCAAGTTGATTTAGCCAAAGTGGTCAACGTGAAAGTTGTATACAATATTTAAAGCTTTCCAAAATGTTCAAGAATACATTTTTATCATGCTTGAGCTAATAGATTCAAAGAGATGAAGTTGGGCATCCATTCTTGAATTGTAGGTCATATTATGATGAACATGAGATCAAATATCCAAGCCATGCTGCATAAATCTTGCTTTGCAGGCTTCTAACTTGAAAATCACTCCATAATTAAATGTTTACACAACTGATTAAATCATTATCCAAGTGTTTGAGCCATTATCCAAATCATTTTTCCATTTTGGGAAGAAAGGCACCATTTCCATTCTTGTAAAGCAAGCTTTTTTCAAAGTCAACTCTCCTTGAGCCTCTAACTTGCTCCCTTTGCACACACTCAACATAAAAGCCATAAGAAACATGTTTAAAGTTCCTAACCACTTTAGATTGCCCTGTACTTCACCTTGAAACCATGTATTTCAAAGATTGCTTCATTTACAATCCAACAAAACCATAATAAGTGATCTTGCAAATCTGATCAACTACTTCTCTCCAACCTTTGTCTATAAATAGAGAGGTTCATTTGCAATATAGACATAAGTTCACAAGCCCTTAAACCTCCTAAAATACTCTCAAAGTCAGAATTGCTCTCAAACTCCATTTTGTTGAAAATTCTGACCATAAACATTAAACACTCAATCCACTTGTGCATTTTCATTCTAAATCATTCACAAAGTTTTTATAACCCATATAGAACCTATCCAAAGCCTTGTTTCACCAATGTAACATCATCTTCATCATCCTCTATTTCCAAAAATAGAGCTCTACAACTTGACTTTTCCAGAAGAATCCAGCCACTCTCAATCCAAAGTAAGCATTGCAATAACTTCCTGGAAGTTCAGTGAAGCTATCCAGATCATCACAACACCTCCAGGAGTGCTCTAACTTCAAACTCGAATCTCACTTCAAAGGTAAGTTTTATGAACTTTGAAATCCTTATTCAAGCATCATTTTCCTTCGATTTCAAAAGATAAAATGTAGATTTCATTGCCATGAAGCTAACCATGTCCTTAGTTTTCGTTTATATTACCTACATGATGAGAATTTTGAAACTGAAATTTCTGGGATTTTAGGGTTCAGTTTGGTACCAAGTAAAATTCTCACTCATATTTGATTTATAGCTCTTGAAATTTATATGGTTGGATTCGTGGTTAAATTTCCAGCAAGTTTCATGTTTACACTTTTCAATTTGGTATAGAAATGAACATTTTCAGAAATTCAAAAATGTTATTGTTATTACTGGCACGAGGAAGAAGATGAAGTTACCTTCAACAAGGAGTTTGTAATATATTTAATAGTTATTGCTTTAACTACCAGATGTATCACCACCCCAATAGTTAAAGGTTGCGCCTGTGACTATAGGGACCTGTTGTAGCGGCAGAAATGTTTAAGAATAAGGCATTGGATTGACTAGACTTATATAGATCAAAATAAAAATCGTCACTGCGCTTTATTGTTTCCAAAGGAATGGGAAAAGAGCGAGTAACCCAAAAAGAGGTGAAAAGATTCAAGGTAAGGGGGTTGGTTATGCAAAGGGAAGGTATTAGCATCCTAAACATCTACGGTACTCCGTAGGAACCTCTTTGTATAATCTGTATGTTTTGGCTATAAAAAATTGTATAAAAATGGTGGAGGTGAGAAAATAAATATATTTTTATGATTTTTGCACCCACCGCGGTTGCGAACCTTTAGTGCCTACGTACCACCTTTCGTGTAATAGGGGATCAAGTTACACGTAGTTCACCTTTTTAAAAATTTTAAAACACAAATGTGTTGGTTAATTTTATAAGATAAGACATCATCATCATTGTCCGTGTCGAAAACATACTTACTACCCACAATCATGAGAAAGGAGATTTTGCATCATCTCAAAGTAGAGGATATGGCTTGGATTTTAAAATCAACAATGCCTCACTCAACACCCAAGTGGAAAATATCTCTCTTCACTATATATTATAGAAGTATAGTTGTTTGTATTACTATAAGGATTGACAAGAGTCTAATCTTTTGAGAAAGGTTTTAAATAAAAGCCAAAGTGGCAAAATAGTTTGAAATGAGTTTGATTGACTTTTAGTCTTCTCACAAAAAAAAGTCAAAGTATGATTAAGGTGGTTAAAATTTGATTAAGAAAGATAATTTTCGAAAATGCATGGACCTAAGTCCAAGTTTATTATGAAAACAATTCCAGTTTAGAAAACAATAAGAGTTTTGAAAAGTTGGGAGAAGATTTTTAAAGAGAAAAGTGCACAAAAGGCACAAGATGATTTGAACGGGTTAGAGTATTTTGTTCGGGAAAAATCTCAAGTGATTCAAAGGTTGAGTTAAAGGGAAAGCTATCCTGCTTGTATCAACATTCTAATGTCTAATCAACATAAAACGATCAAAAGGGAGATTAATCGTCTCATGGAATCCTAAAGGAGCATGGTATTTCAATACAAGATAATTCTCAATACTCGATCATTTTATTTGGTTAATATTAGATGAATAAAATACATAAAACATGATGTTTAAGTTTAAAAATAAAAAAAAATAAGGATATGGAGAAATAATAGAAGCAAAGCCCAATTAAATCCTAAAATACTAAAGTATTTTTTATATCACTTTTTATTGTTTTTATTATTATTTTATTATCTTAATATCTACAAAAACAATAAAAGAAAAGAAAACTAAAACCATAAAAGAATAGGAAATAGAGGGAGGTATAAAGCTTGGCTCAGGTGTGCTGTAAATAAATGAGGCGCTAGGCCCATGCTGAATGGTCCAACAATAGTTTTTTTTTGGTAACAAGCTCCAAAAATTGATGGCAGTATGGGCTTAAGGGAGGTTCCAAAAACGAGGCTCAGTCTAGAGTTTTTGTTCAGAAAACAGATGTTCTAAAAAAATGCTATGGGCTTGTTGTGCACAAAATTTTAATAATAGGCCCAAGGAGCTTAAATTCCGGTCCAAAACAAATATAACCTCAATCCAATTTCCTTTTTTTTAATTTCAGTATTTATTTTATTTCAATTTTTATTTAGTAAAAAAAATTAAAAAGAGAGTTGAACATTGCGGTTTTGAGAGGGATAGGGTTCTCATCTTCATCGCAAACAACTCTCAGCTTTTCCTTCTTCCATCCACGAATGGCGCTACCTTCCTCTCTCTCCGACGTTGCAACTTCAGCGCTCAACCTCATCTCAGATTCAAGTCTCGATTTCACCGCGGTCATCACCTTCAATCTATGATTCGTCTTCACTCCATCACTGCTCGCTTCGACAAAATCAACAGTCCACCATTGACAACATCAACTCGATATGCATCGTCGCTTATCTTCCGCGTCGATTCTTCGTGCTACATTTCATCTTCTTCTAACACCGCCTTTGATTCAAATCTTTTGATACATCATTGTCTCCAATCGCGGACCTCGCTTCAATCACAGTTTCACGATCTTTGTTCACTTCCTCGCAGTGATATTCGCGATTATGTTTCAGATTCGTAATAAAACAGAGTCAGCTCCAGCAAACTTAAACGTGCAAAGCGACGAACAAAATAAGATGCAAATCTTACCAACCGGATAATCGCCCGGTGCACCTTCAATATGAGAAGACGAGAAAACCAGAGGTGAGTGAATTTTATTTTAATTCTCCTTCAACTCTTTCTATTACTCGTTCTGAATTTCTCTGTGTTTCTGAATCTATTCTGTTGCGATACATTCTGCGTAAGTTGTTGCAGTTGTTGCGTTGGAGAAGGTTGGTGAAGATTGGGAGCGAAGATGATGAATGCTAGATGGTGAAGGTTGAAGATTATTGGAGTTGTTGCAGAGAGAAATTTATGAGATCAAGCTTTTGGAGAGGAATTGCAGAATGAATCATGTTGAAACCTCGGAGAATTTCAGAGAGAATTTTGAAGCTTCTCTGAGAAGTTTCTGCAGCAATCAATCTTGTCCCCCTTTTTGGATCTGAAGATAAACTGTTGTATATCAGTTTTATTGGCTTGTCTGAGAAGCTTCTCAACAGGTAAGATCAATCTGAACCATTGATTTTTGAAATTCTATTATATCAATGAATGGATGGATTGCCTCTGAATTCTGAGCTTGAAACTTGCTTCGAAAGTTTACCCTTGAGTTGCTGAGTTATTTCTGATTTTTATTTTCCCAAACTAATGCAAAACAGAATTCTGTTATGAAAACTCACTCTATATTTTCATTATTTCTGATTTAATTCCTTTTTAATATGCTGAGCGTTTTTTTTTGTTCTTATGATGTGTAGACAATTTATCAGATACAGGGGCCTGATTTGTTTAGATTAAAGTCATGATTTGGATTTTTCTCTACATGCTTCGGACTAACATTTCGACCATTGGTCTTTGCAGGAGCACTTATCCTGGATTGCCTATTCAATCTATTAACTACCTCGATGATATCAACATGCTCTCTCCGTAATGTCTTGATTTGGTTTTACCAACCATCCCACCATTGTCAGAAACAGTTGCATATTGGCGTCTATCAGACCACTTGATAAGCATCTCATCCGGTTGAAATTTTTTCCTGTATCTAAGTCTTTGATGGGAAAACATTGATTGTTTAACCATAGAATGATGACCTATCTCGCCATTTGTATTGATATTTTTCATCACATTGATCATAAGAGATATGTTGTGTTCTCACAGTATCATTCTCACTGGCGAGTTCTTTATCTTGGATGTTAGAAGAATCGTCGCTATGATTTACTTCATCTATTTCAACAACTGAATTCCCACCAGTAATAAGATTATTTTGATCCATATCAGTTCCTGTGGCTAATTCTTCTTCTTTTGAATTTTCTTCCAATTTTGCATATAAAATGCTTTTTACACACTTGCACTAGTTATCATTATCACAATTGGCCTAAGGAATGAATAAAGTTTGAACCATGTTTGAATGCCCTTGAATTGAAAGGATTGAAATGATAGAAAAATGGACAAAATTGATCCTTGAGAACATATTGAATAAAATTTTATGAACAAATGGCCTATGCTTTGCAATCTTGCATGATCATGATATAAGCCTTCGTCACTTGAATCATGAGAAATTAGCCATGAACGATCCTTCCAATCTTGTATGTCTAAAAAAATAAACCTTAACTTCACTTGAGTTCATAGATCCGCATTATCTTGCAAATGAGACAACTTATTCCAAATGACCTTAGTCCATATCTCAATCGGTTGAGAAATATATCCAAGCAGTTCTTAACCAAAATAACTCCTAAAGGAAGAATGTCTTGGTCACAAAAAATCCATAACTTCACGCCTTCTACCATGATTCATGTTTCGCAATTTAATTCACAAAATCGTCCCAGCTTGATAAATATTAATCTTGAAACAAAATTAATGCCTTGAGGAACGACTTAAAGATGAATGATAAGACTTGAAGTATGAAGTTCAATGAATTTCAATCAAAATGTTGACAAACTCAAGCATGATAAGATGTAAACCCTAGAACGGTGAACTTTGTTGAAGAATCATTATCAATGCTCAAACAATATAGGAGAAACCCTAATGCATTTTTCTTTTGAAGAAAATTCTGATGAAGAAAACTTTGTATCTTGAGGAATATTGCGAAGGAAAATACCTATGATGCTTGTAGATCCAAAACCATGGTTTTGTACCAAGAGCGATGATAGAACCAGTTGAATCAATATGAGGAAGGTAATAACCTCAAATCATATGGACAACCCTAATGCCAAGAACTTTTTGATCTCATGCTTTACGATCTCAAATGAATGAAAGATTTTTGATATAAATGCATATGATGTTATGAATGAACAAATTAGGGGTAAAAATGGGGTATGACAACTGCCCCTACTTAAGTGTCTTCTATCCGGAGATATGAAGGTAGACACCTTCGTCTCGACGAGATTAAAGATACTTAAATATTAGAAGACCTCATTTTTTAACCCTAAGGTGTCATGAAATGCTTATGGTTATGAATGTAGACATAAAGGATTTTGTGGGAAACACAACATTATTGGGGATAATAACGTAGATGAAACTACAACTTGAAACCTGCTGGAGAAAGACGCCAAAGAGAATCCACCCGGAAAATAAATCACTGGGAATGACATAACTCCGGGGATGACTTTGTATGGGGAAAGCCGAAACCACAATTGAAGGCAAAATGAGGTTTCAATGAGGAAACACTTAACAAAGAGAGCAACAAGCCTATAAGAAAGTAATCTTCCAGAAAGAATTACCTTCCCTACTGAGGAAAGAAACTTGACTCCATTGGAGGAAGATCAACTTTTATGGGGAATAGAAGACTCAACTCTACTAGGGTAAAGCCCGAGAGGAGACAAAGTATCACAAACTCATTAAATGAGGAAAAAGCAGTGGATAACAAAAATCGACAGATAACTGTGAACTACCAACTCAATAGTCGAAGATAAAAGATAAAAAAGATGCTGACTCAAAGATGACGGTAAAAGGTCAAAGGATACACCAACTTTCACCAAAGGTGAAACTACCAACATTCACTGAAAGTAGAAAGAGAAGTATAACAACACTGACGTTCACTGAAGGTGAGCTACCAATGTTAACTGATGGTAGAAAGAGAAAAGAATAACAACATCGACGTTCACTGAAGGTGAACCACCAATGTTCACTGTATTTAGAAAAAAGATAATAATCACCAACTTTCACTGATGGTAAACTACCAACTTTTACTGAAGGTAGAGAGAAAATATCATAGCATCGTCGTTCACTGACGATGAACTACCAACATTCACTGAAGGTAGCAAAAAGATAACAATCATCGACGTTCACTGCCGAAGACCTACCAACTTTCCTTGAAGGTAGAAAGAGAATATATAATAGCATCGCTGTTCACTGACGATGAACTACCAATGTTCACTGAAGGTAGCAAAAAGATAACGATCACCAACTTTCACTGATGGTGAACTACCAACTTTCACTGAAGGTAGTAAGAAACAATATATCATAGCACTGTCGTTCACTGACAGTGAACTACCAGCGTTCACTGAAGGTAGCAAAAAGATAACAATCACCAACTTTCACTGAAGGTGACCTATCAACTTTCACTGAAGGTAGTAAGAGAAAATATATCATAGCATCACCGTTCACTGACGATGAACTACCAACGTTCATTGAGGGTAGCAAAAAGATAACAATCATCGACGTTCACTGTTGAAGACCTACAAACTTTTACTGAAGGTAGAAAGAGAATATATCAGAGCATCACCGTTCACTGAAGATGAACTACCAACGTTCACTGAAGGTAGCAAAAAGATAACAATCATCGATGTTCACTGCCGAAGACCTACCAACTTTCACTGAAGGTAGAAAAAGAATATATCATATCATCGTTGTTCACTGACGATGAACTACCAATGTTCACTGAAGGTAGCAAAAAGATAACAATCATCGATGTTCACTGCCGAAGACCTACCAACTTTCACTGAAGGTAAAAAGATAATATATCATAGCATCGCCGTTCACTAACGATGAACTACCAACGTTCACTTAAGGCAGCAAAAAGATAACAATCATCGAAGTTCACTTCCAAAGACCTACCAACTTTCACTGAAGGTAGAAAGAGAATATATCATAGCATCTCCATTCACTGGAGATGAACTACCAACATTCACTGAAGGTAGCAAAAAGATAACAATCATCGATGTTCACTGTCGAAGACCTACCAACTTTCACTGAAGGTAGAAAGAGAATATATCATAGCATCACCATTCGCTGACGATGAACTACCAGCGTTCACTTAAAGTAAAAAAAGATAACAATCATCGACGTTCACTGCCGAAGACCTACCAACTTTTACTGAAGGTAGAAAGAGACTATATCATAGCATCGCCGTTCACTGACGATGAACTGCCAATGTTCATTGAAGGTAGCAAAAAGATAAAAATCACTAAATTTCACTGAAGGTAGTGAGAAAATATATCATAGCATCATCGTTCACTGACGGTGAACTACCAACGTTCACTGAAGGTAGCAAAAAGATAACAAGTTTCCCCAAAATTCTGGCATTTCACCTAGAACGGGTCTCAACTTCTTCTTTAACCAATGCATTCTGCCTGGAAAGGGTAATATATAAGTTGTCTCAAATAAAGAGACTACCACTTACAAAGATTTCACAATGAATTGTCTCTGCGATATTGAAAAGTCTTGCCATCCACGGGAGTAATTTGACAACAAGCTGCAAACTATCCACTCATAGAGAAGATAGCAAAAAAGTAACGTCGACTTTTATGGGGAAGTACAAGTTGTTCAAATAAAGAGACCTGCTACTTGCTGTTATGGAGGATTGTAAGATGACCTCCTGGGGAAAATGTCATGACTTCACAGGGAAGGAATCATGACTTCACGGGGAAGGCAATATAGTTTCCTGGGGAAAATAATATGGCTTCCTGGGGAAATGCCAATATATTCCTACTGAGGAGATAAAGCCTTCTCGTGCAAAATAAATTCACATTCTCAAACCAAAACTCGAAGCTTCCAGAAATCCAAATTAATAAAAATGCTGGGAAGCAAAGATTCAATCCAGAAATAAACTGGAGTAAAACGGTCTACCAAAATACATCCTTTGAGAAATAAACTCAAGAGGGAAACCCAATCTATCCAGACAAAGAGCTGTGTAGGAAGGCTAAAGCAAAAATCTTCCACGAGGGATAACTCAGTGGGGAAATTGAAAGAATATACACTTTCTGCTTATGACTGACACTCTATTGGAGAGAGGACAACACAACTCTGCAGAATAGGGCAATATGTACACAAAATATTAACGAGTGTGAATGAGCAATGATTTGCTAAATTCAACTATGCATGATGTATGTATGAATGTATAAGTGTTATTATGTATATGCTGACAAAACAGACATATAACATTGGAGATAACCATACAAAACTGACTCGGGTATCGTCAATACTCGGATAAATCACATCCAAGATGAACATTCCAAGAGAAAGTAAGCACCAACCGAGGAAACAAAATCTTATTTTGCAGCTTAACCTCACTGGGAAGGAAAATAATCTGGAAGTAATCAATCATAGCGATAAATCAATACAGATACAGGGATATAACATCCTCCTCCAAGCTTCACCAATGAATAACACACAGACTTCAATGGGGAAAACACATATTTATGGTCCGTACTTCTATTGGGGATTGCAATATTAATTTCAAATAAGGCAGATGGAAACCATATCTTCAGCACACCAACTGAGGATCTCGCGCTAACTTCATTAGGGAAATATCATACAGACCTCACTAGGGGAGACAGTGCCTCATCATCGAGATATCAACGGGAGACCTCGTGCTGACTTCATTGGGGAGGTCAACACCATATCGAAGAGGAAACCCATATACGTTCTTCAATATTGAGAGTAAGTATTGCACCAACTTCTTTGGGGAAAAAGTATGAATCCTCATGGGGATAACAACTTGGGGAGTTAAGAAGTCAAACACTACAGCAAGAAATCAAACTTATGGGGATTTTAAATCAAACCCAGCACTTGGCGGGTGAAAACCCAAAAAATTGACAAATGTCTCAACACTTCTTAAATGAAACATTGCCCTTGTCTGACTATCGGGCAATCAAACAAAATGCAAGTACTGCCGAAAGGGAGATGCTTCGCAAATGAGTCCATCTCAGCATGCACGAAGAGAAAAGACTTTCATCAAATAAGTGAAGCCTTCACTGGGGAATCTTGGATTGAGTCTTCATATCATGCAAACTTATTCAAATAATAATGACCTGGGATAACCTTCCTGGGGAATAAATACCAACAATAATTCCAACATTGCCAAAAAGAGCGACATTTTGCAAATAGTTCCATCTCAGCACACCAAGGGAACAAGACCTTTCGTCATATGAGGGAAGACTTTGCTGGGGAATCTAGGATAGAGGCTTCAGACCATGCAAACCTGAAATTACAATGAACCAAGACTTGGCTGGGGAAAATGGGATCACAAACCCAACGCCACGCCATACATCAATTGGTATTATCTTCAACTACTTATGAAACACAAGAAGATTATGCACATATCAACAAGAATGATCTGAGTGAACTTTCCTGGGGAAATACCAACATATTCCTGCTGAGGAGATAAGGTCTTCACGTGCAAAATAAACGCACACTCTCAATCTAAATTCCACAACATAGAGAGGTCAAAAATAATATTGTTGGGACCCAACGTTTGAACCTTCTGGTGTCTTTACTAGGAAAAGAGAGTGCAAGAAACCCCGTGCTTGAGAAAATCCATAGCAAAAAATCTTGTTAAATCTGGATTACACTTGGATTCAATAACTTTGGCACATATTTTGTACCCCAGAAAACATGATCTTCAAGGGAATTGTCACGAGATAGTCTACTTAGTCGACTAATTCATGGAGAGATATGTCGGATCTCAACGTAATTGCCCTAGATTGGCTGAAACCTGACACCTTCTTGGTTTGGCGAAATATTCAAGCCTTGCCTTTTAAGGATGATCAACTAAAAAAGCATCATACTGGGAAAAAACATCTTGCCTCTGCTAAAAAGAGTTTGTTAGGAAGAATGCCCCTGACAGCGCTTTAGCTGTCTCACTGATAATCAAATGTATACTTCCTTGATGTCAACAAATATTTATGCAAGTAGAAAAGATGCTTATTTTAAGAATGATAATTCTAATGCACAAAACATGTTAATCCTGAAGTTTTTATTTGAAAATATGTCACAAACTTTATGAAAGAAATTACTTAGTTAAGATGTGACAAATAAAGAAAGCATATGATACTAACACAAACCTTTCAGCATAACCTTTTAGGAGCCAGGAATGCTATCTCATCGAAGTATGCTCCCGAAATAAACCATACTTCAATTAGGACTTTTAAGGGTTGTAACATGGTCTGGTTCACGGTTTTTTAGAAAAAAATGGATTTTAAGGCTCAAAATTATTTGGTGCCCACCCCCTTCACGATGTTATCTAGTCCTATATTCAGTTAATTTGACACGAACATTCATCTCTCAAAAGAAATTTCGAGAGGGTTGAGGAACCAACCGAGATTTTCTTTGGACATGCCAGTCACTCACTTTTGCTTCTTTTTGGTTTCTTGTCACATGACTCTATCCTTTGTTGAGGACTTTACGCTGTAATCCTTTATTGTCTTTCAGGATTTTCTTTGCTTTCCCTAACTTTTGCCTGGATAAATTCCTTTTGACTTTGAAGTTCAGCGGGATGCCCTGACTTTTGCCTAAGCGACTTGTTTTTCAAGTTTCAACTTAGCGGGGCTTTTTGTCTCTTTCTTTTTTCATCATTTTTTATTCATATTACTTTTTCTTTACTTTTGAACACGTTGCGTGACTTTGAGTCATCTTTGACTTATTCGAAGAATTGTGACTGTGTTATTTCTTGGTAGATGAGAGATAACCATTATCGTATCATCGTCTGCTGACCTCCTGATGCGCGAGAGATATCCATTGGGATATCGTCAATTGACACACATTCTTGATAAGTGAAGGTTAGCCATTGCGGTTTTGACCTTCCTCAACCTTGAAGGATAACCATTGTTGTATCCTTGGACGCGCATTCCTGATGAGTTTTGAACGCTCAATAAAATTACCTGAATACTACCCTTCCCCGGGTTTAAAAAAATGAGGGTTTTTTCAGAATTGAAAAATAAACTCCTACTTCAAGGCTCAAAGGGGTTAACGAGGGTTTCACTTCCTTATATCTCCGGTGTTTGGGAATTTGAAACAATTCCTGTACATCTCCAGCAAGGTTTTATCCAAAAGCATACAATCAGAAAGTTTGTGTTTTATTTTCATCATCCTCCCTCCAATATTTACCTAAGGAAAAGGTTAGTATCACAATGCAGAAAAACATTTTATGAGTGAATAAAAAATTGATTACTTCAAGTCAAACATATTCAGTGTATTATGATTAACATTAAAAAACAAACAAATTTTCATATGCAAACAGTGTATTAACAAGCAAGAATGTTTACAAATGAGAATGCAATAAGAAACTAATGCATGCCAATGTTGAAAAGACTTTCTTCATTTGGGCTCATTGCTTCCTGGAAGATGCTTTCGCGGTCTTGACACTTACTTGGACAAAGGCTTCAATTTCTACAGCCATCTGGAATGAATGATTGCCCCAAAATTAATGAGGTCTTGGAATTTACAAATGTATTCCAACCTTCAATTTCTGGATCAAGGTGCCCCAGAATAGAAATCACATCGGGTATTAAGAATCAAATCCTGAAGGATAAGAGAAAGGAGGAGTAACAACCTTTGTTGCAGTAACAAATACAAGACCGCCATCTCTGCATTTCCTCCATAAGCTGACCCATTTGGGCCTTCATCCCAATCAAGTTTTCACAAAATTACATTATAGCTAATCTTTGATTGCTGAGAATTTTGGCACTAAGGGAAGTCCAGGTTTACACTTTTATTAGAGAAAACCAAGTCACAATAATAATCTTCGATGTTGAACACTTGTTATGAGTGCTTGTGTGTATAAAGATGCATGAATGCATAACAACGCATAAGAGTATGCGAGTGCTATGTTTAATCACCTCCAAAGAATCTACCAACTTTGAATAAGAAAGTAAATACAAGAGGAATATAACACTGGAAAAAAGAAAATTTAACTCAGAGAGATAATATCATGGATTCAGTGCAATCAAAATCCATTAGAGGAGCACTGGATCTGCACACAATTCATTAGAAAAGATAAAAATGTTGGACCTGGGATTCGAACCCAGACCCTCTCCTTCACACATGCGCGCCTTTACCAATTGAGCTGCTTTATAATTCGTGTGTTATAACCAAAGCATCACATTATATGTGAAATAAAGTCAAATATATTCAAAAAATAAAAACGTGCACGTTGGCCTCTGTGAGCCAATGAGAGGACGACAACTAAGCTGCCGGAGCCATTGGTCGGAGTCAAACCTATGATCACCTTCTCCGGCCAATCCAAAGCTCGTTTCCTAAAAAATACACAATTTAAAGAAAAACCAAGGGTCCTATCATATGTAAAATCATGTTCTGGTTCTGAATCTGGCCTTAGATTTGCCTAAAAGTAACTGTATAGCCCAGATCGAAGCTTAACAGCTTCAAGACCCTAACAATGGCAAGTTAGCTTTTAAGCCTCAAAGCACACATGTCTTACGTCAAACCTGTCCTATGAATCATCCTGAGCATAAATCAAACATCAAAAGGCATTAATATATCATAAAACTAGAGATACAAATTTGAAAAATTTACCAAAAAGGGTGGTTCTAGATTGGCACTTATGGGCGTGTGATAGCTTGAATGAGGACTGGGAATGAATCCTGGAAATCTTAGGATGTTGATGGAACCTTTGAATCGGATTGAAATGGACTGGAATTGGGTTTTTGGATTTTGACAACTTTGCTATTTTTTACAAACTTTCGTGTGACTCCTTGAGGTGTTTTCCAATGTCAGTTCTGCTTGCTCATGGCTTGTACTTATAGTGGAGATGGAGGGGACAAAGTTTCATGGCAAGAATCAAAGCCATAACTATGCATTTTAAGAGCAAAATCAAAACTTGAATAATTTCCATTTTTGTGTTTTCATGCCATGTTTGATGTTGAATGAATCTGGTCACTTCTTGCATGAATTTGTGGGCCTAACATCAATCCAAACCAAAAGCCCAAGTGTCATGATCCATCATTCACTATTTTATATAATTTATCTTGTATTTATATGAATAAAAACAAAATAATTATGAATAAAATAGATAAAAAAATGCAAGGCAAAGTAAGAATGAAATTAGAAGTCCTCTATAAGCTTAGGAAGATGTTTGAAGTCCAATAAATTAAGCTATTGACCCAAAAGTTCAAATTTGCTCAATGCATAATCCTTAAAATTTCCTAAATTTTTCCAACTTGGGCAAGCGATAACTTGCATAATTTTTATCTCATGATGATGATCTTGGACTTTTTGGAATTCCCAAGATGTCTTCAATCCCTATTTTGATCAATTTTGCATTTGAAGAATTTATTTTGATCTAAAAGGTCTTGACAAAAAGTGCCTTTTGTTCACTTTCTGAAAATGACCTGTAATGTATGGGCTTGTATCTTTCAAATGGTGCATCTCTTGATCTTGATGGAAAAAGGGATGTTGTAAGTAATGATATTCTCTTCAAAATGAGCTTTGGTTGGGGGAAAATGGATGAAGTATGTGAAAGTTACGCCTGGTCAAAGTTCAGTTAACTTTTCCTATAGAAACCCTAATTTAGAAATTCTTGACTTTTGATAGATAAGGAGTATTTCTTGAGGAATCATGATCAACCTTTGATCAAATGATGGATATCACTTCAAAATGTTGATTTTGACTAAAAGTCTTGAAGTTTTACTGTACATGGGCCACCGTTGACTTTTGACCTAGTACAGTTGATTTTCAAGCATTTAAGCAATTGACTGAACAAACTTGTAGTGGAAGACATGTAACTTGGCATGGACAATCTTGAAGACATATTGGGACAATGTAAAACATTTGAGGCCTTTGGAGCTCACACATATTTATGAAAAGTGAAGCCCTAATTAGAGGTTCATTGCTTAGGTAGAGAATTTGTCTGGTCAATTCTTGGTCAACCTTGAGCAATTGAGAACCTCAATGAGCATGCCTTGAATGAAATTGGGAGGGAAAATTTTGGGGTACAATAGCTGCTCCTGTTTAATCTTCTTAAACTTGAGGATTTAGATTGGCTTATCTTCCTTTCGTGATCTGAAGGTGGAAGAGGATTGAACACTAGAGTGCCTAGAAATTTGCACTCGCAAGATGTAACATTGTTGGTTAATGCCGTCGGGAATGGGCTTACAGATGCCATTTAGAGAAGATGACAGATATTCATCGGAGATGGGCTTAAAGATGCCATCCAAAGTAGATGTTGACTTCATAAGAGGTCTTTTATGGGGATTCCTGTTCCTGTTGTCTGAGGAGGACTCCACTGGGGAATGTGAGTTTCTGTTTTTCTCCTGCTTGAGGAAACTATATGGGGAATAGAGTCTAGGAACTTTAGTTGCCCAAGGCTATGCTGAAGAGTTATCTATAGAGAGATAAGAGTTTTCTACTTTCTGGTTGAAATCCAGGTTTCGCACTAACTTGCTGGGGATAATGGAATTAACCGCTATCTGAAAATGTATTAGAAAGAGTCTGTGTAGGGCTGTTCCAAGATGAGTCCGTGTTAGTCTGCATCTGGAGATATATGAGAAAGAGCCTGTGTGGGGCTGCTTTAGGTTGAGTCCATGTTAGACTGCATCTGGAAAGTTTGAGAAGGAATCTGTGTAAGATTGACTCAGGATGAGTCTGTGTTAGACTGCATCTAGAAATTTGAGAAGGAACCCGTGTAAGATTACATCAGGATGAGTCCGTGTTAGACTGCATCTAGAGATCATGAGAAGAAATCTGTGTTCGCAGATAGTTATCCTGTCTTGTTTCAGGTATTAATTTGGAACTCGCCTTTGTGGGTCATTGAGATAGTTGTCCTGGCTGGTTTCAGGTATTAATCTCTAACCCAAGAAAGAAAGATAATTTTCCTGGCTTGTTACAGGTATTAATCTTTAATCTCCTCATGTAGATAGCTTTCCTGGCTTGTTACATGTATTAACCTACAATTGTTCATCCACAGATAGTTGTCCTGGCTTGTTACAGGTATTAATCTGGAACTTATTTTTGTTGATCGTTGAGATAGTTGTCCTGTCTGGTTACATGTATTAATCTCTGACCTGAGAAAGAAAGATAGTTTTCCTAGCTTGTTACAGGTATTAATCTTCAATCTCTTCATGTGTATAGTTTTCCTGGCTTTTTATAGGTATTAATATTCAATATCTTCATGTAGATAGTTTTCCTAGCTTGTTATAGGTATTAATCTACAGTCATTCATCCGCAGATAGTTCTCTTGGCTTGTTACAAGTATTAATCTGAAATTGTGTTTTTGTTGATCGTTGAGATAGTTGTCTTGTCTGGTTACAGGTATTAATCTCTGAACTGAGAAAGAAAGATAGTTTTTCTGTCTTATTACAAGTATTAATCTTCAATCTCTTAATGTAGATAGTTTTCCTGGCTTGTTACAGGTATTAATCTACAGGCGGTCATCCACAGATATTTCTCCTGGCTTGTTACAAGTATTAATCTGGAACTGTGCTTTTGTTGATCGTTGAGATAGTTATCCTGTCTGGTTACAAGTATTAATCTCTGACCTGAGAAAGAAAGATAGTTTTCCCGGCTTGTTACAAGTATTAATCTTAAATCTCTTCATGTAGATAGTTTTCTTGGCTTGTTACATGTATTAATCTTCAATCTCTTCATGTAGATAGTTTTCTTGGCTTGTTGCAGGTATTAATCTACAGTCGGTCATCCACAGATAGTTCTCCTGGCTTGTTACAGGTATTAATCTGGAACTGTGTTTTTGTTGGTAAACCTGTCTTGCTTCGGGAGTTCATACCACTTGGTCGTGTAGATAGTTTCCCCGTCTGGTTTCGGGCATTAATCTTTGACCTGCTGTATAAGTTGATAGTGTTTGCATGTCTGCTAATTTAAACTGAAAAGGTAAAACCAGTTTCATACGATGTCATGATGTATGAATTGCATGACGCTCTCAAAATAAATGAGATTATGATATATGCATTTGTGTTGCATATGCTATGATGTTTGTAAAATGATGCATGAGTGCAATATATGGACGTGTCAGTTGTTCTATTGTAGTGTTGTTAAACTAAGGAAAATAAATCCCTAATTGTTGCTGGGAATGAAGAATGTAGGTCTTCAGATATTTGTTGAATTTGAAATGCTGGGAGATAATCTTCCGTTTGTTAGAGAAATAAACTTTGTTGGGGAAGAAAAACTTCGTGCACTGTCTGGGGATTTTGTTGAAATCCTGCTGAGGAATCCTGAGAAGCTTGGCGACTTCACTGGGGAATTTTCCTATATGTCAGAGCAGTAGTTGGAGATGTATTGAATAAGTATCAGAATGACATCCATCTTTGGATCGTACCTGAATCATTTCTAGATGAGAATCTGGAGTAAGTGTCAGGATGACATCCGCCTTGGGATCGTACCTGAACCATTTCTAGATGAGAATCTAGAGTAAGTGTCAGGATGACATCCATCTTTGGATCGTACCTGAACCATTTCTAGATGATAATCTGGAGTAAGTGTCGGGATGACAACCGTATTTGGATCGTACCTAAACTGTTTCTAGATGAGAATCTGGAGTAAGTGTCAGGATGACATCCGTATTTAGATCGTACATGAACCGTTTCTAGATGAGAATCTGGAGTAAGTGTCAGGATGACATCCGTTTCTGGATCATACCTGAACATTTTCTAGATGGGAATCTGGAGTAACTGTCAGGATGACATCCGTTTCTGGATCGTACCTGAACTGTTTCTAGATGAGAATCTGGTTTATTTAGAATGTTTCCGCTGGGAATTCTTATTTTGTTGTTTTGAGAATAAATTCGTTGGGGAACATGAAAAGCTTGTAAACCAAGCTAGGGAATTCTTTAAGACGCCGGAGCAGTAATTGGAGATTCTTATTCTGTCGGGGGTACAAGAACACTTGACATCACAAGGCTGTAAGCTGAGGATATGGCAGTGACTTTTTAGTAGGATGCCCCTGCCTCTGTACCTGCTGGAGAAAGTACCTGCGGAGACTTTGTGGATGGTCTGAGCATTATCCCAACTCCTGGGGTCTTGAGTAGGTGTCGATCAGGGTGTATTCTACTGATAGAAAAATGACAAGATGACGGGACATAGTTATACGCTTTAAATCCCTAACTTTTGCATGGACCTTCCTTTCGGGTTTTCAGTCCACAGGGATACCCTTTTTTTCCCAAGCTTCCTTTTCAGGTTTTCGACTTGTCGGGTGTACAGTTTTATTTATATTTCCCTAATTTTTGCCCGAACTCTTTTGGTTCGCTGGGATGCCCTTAATTTTGCCTAGGCCTGTCAACCTAGCGGGTCTTTTTCACGCGTAGTATTTTTTGACTATGTCTGCGTTCATAGGATATGGAGAGTTGTCACCGTCTATGACAACAAGTGTTGCAGAAATGCTAGAAAAAGTTTATGTGATCGCATGTGCCCTTTCATATGTGGGAGCTTGTGTGGGGCTGCTTCAGGATGAATCAGGTGCACCTGATTTTTGATCAAGTTTCTGATAGTCTTGAATTTCCTAGGTATCTTTTCTAAGAACTGTCATGGAAGGATTCAAAGACATGATATTGACACCATCTGATACTACTAGCACAGACAAGCAATTTGGTGGTACCAAAGGTTCAAATTTCACAGTGATTTTTGCTGGAATCCTCGACCAATGTAACAGGCCCCGAGTGATTCAGATGAAGATATGCCCCTGGCTATTCAGCACTTTTGGAGAGATTCTTTGCATATTGGCTTGACTTCCCCAGATTAATTAGACACCATGTCATGCCCCTTGATTATGAAAGGCTTGTTATTGGGAATGTTTTTTTCTGTCTGAGGTGATTCTATCCATTGAGAGGATCTTCGTTCACTGAATATTTATTGTGTGAATTTCTCTGTTGTTTGAACAATTAGCTGTATGCAAACAATGTCATTTAAAGAATGCAAAGCTTATGTCTGTCTTGAATTTTTTTTTTTGAAAATGCGTTTTTTGTAGTAAAAACAAAATTTTCAAGAATGTGATATCAACTCATGATTTATAGCAAACCTTACAGGAGTCAGGATACCTTTTGTAACAATATGCTTTCGAACTAACCCACACTCCAGCTAGTACTTTTAAGGGTTGTAACATGGTCTGATTCATGGTTTAAGAAACAAAGGATAAAGGCTCAAAATTTATTTGTACCCAGCCCATTCTTCATGATGTTCTTCAGTCCTATGCTCAGTTAATTGTGCGTTTAAATCCCGATTGAGTCTGGATTCTTTGCCCTACTATTCTGGTGATGGTTCAGAAATTAAACGTTTGTTTGAGAAGGCAGTCATTTTTGTAACCTTTTTTTTTGTTGAGGATTTGTAGCGACCTCCTTTTTTTGTTTTTATTATCCTTAATTTTTTCCTAAACTGTTTCTTTTGTGATTACAGTCAGCAGGATGCCCCCGTTTTTTTCTTAAGTCTCCTTCATAGGTTTTGACTTAGCGGGCTTTTCTTTTGAGAGACAATGACTGCCTGCCTTGGCGATTATGTGAACCCATAACCATCTTTTGGAGAGCATCTTCTACACTATTTGTCGTGCATCAAGGGGAAAGTTTGCGATTGAATGCACATTTGAATTAACTGAGAAAACTACCCTGGCCTAGGTTATGATTAAGGGTTTTAATTTGTGTGAAAAGAAAAAACTCCTACTTCTTAGGCTCAAAGGGGTTGACTAGGGATTACCTTCCTTATAAATCCACTATTTAGGATTTGAAACAACGCATGTACATCGTCAGCGGGGTCTGTTCAAAAGCATACTGTAGAGATTGTGGTATCATTTTCATCATCCTCCCTCTAAAGGCTTAGAGCTTTTGATCGAGAGTTGAATATCACAAAAAGGGAGTAAAAACACAGTTTGAATATAATGAATTCGGATGAAATAATTCAAGAAAAAACATATGCGATGCATTATGGGAAAACCAAAGTTTGACATAACAGTAATTGTTTGAACAAGCAAAGGAAATTACAATTGAAAAGTCACAAATGAAATAGACATTCTCAGTGATTTGGCCTAGGAGCAGTGATCACATGGTAAGTCTCTGGAGGGTCGAAGTCAATCTCCTTGGCATCAATAATATCCTGAATTTTGTTCTTCATAGCCCAGCAGCCATTCATATCATGTTTAGGACTATCAGAATGGTATGCACACCTTTTGTTGAGGTGGTATCTAGGAGCAGTGGTATTAGGATTCTGTAGAGGAGCCTTTAACGTAATCAATCCTACTTTTAACATGTGTTGTAACGCTTGAGCTAGTGACATGTTGATTTTGGTGAATTGTCTCTTAGGCATGACCTCCTTACACCGATTCCCTTGTTGATGTTGTTGCACAGGCGTAAGATTATAGACCAGTACTGCCCCTACAGATGGGTTGTGGTTACCTCTAGCACGTCCCTTATGGCCATATATAACATTAGCTTCCCTCTTGCCACCAAATGGATTCTTCTTAGCATTATAAGATGCAGCCATTGGAATCTTCCCACTCTTGATACCGGCTGCTACTCTTTCACATGTCAGTATCAGCTCTGTGAACCCAGCCGAAGAACTTTCAATCAAGTGGTTGAAGAATGGACCAGACAAAGCGCCTAAGAACATGTCTACCAGCTCTCTATCAGACAGAGGAGGCTGGACTCTCCCTGAAAGATCTCTCCATTTCTGGGCGTAATCCTTGAAGCCCTCGCTAGAACCCATAGACATGCTTTGAAGTTGAGTACCGGTTGGAGTGAGGTCAGCATTATATTGGTACTGCCTGTAGAAAGCAGCAGCCAATTCTTCCCATGTATGAATGTCGGTTCCTTCCAACTGATAGAACCACTCCAGTTGAGTGCTAGCCAAACTTTCTTGGAACAAATGGACCCATAACTCCCGGTCAGTAGTGTGAGGCTAGATCTTTCTGACATATGATCTCAAGAGAAGTTTAAAACAAGAAACCCCGTCATATTTGGCAAGTGTGGGAACCTTGAATTTTGGTGGGATGATCACGCCAGAAACCAGCCCTAATTCTTCAAAGTCCAAGCTAGGTATCTGCTGAATCTCCATAGCATTGAGACGATCCTCCGGCTGTTTGTATTTATCATCAGCAGGAGGATATTGCTCCTCAGAGTAATCAACTTCATCTTCATCAGTTGTAACAGCCCGAGCCTTCAGTGTTCCCGACACTATTACCTCACGATCTTCTCTACCCCCTCACTAGTAGAGTTTTTGCCTTTCGAGGAAATCGAACCCTGTACCCTAGGGTTCAAGTACATGCTCAATGCATTCCCACTACTGTAACACCCCAATTCTACCCCAAGCAATTATATAAATAAATCAGAGTTATAAAATCCAATCATGCAAACGAATCGGGACGTCACAAATTCTTCTATCAAATTTCATTGCATTCATCTTGTATATATATAACACTTTCAAAACATTTGATGAACCATCGTCATAACATCTTTAATTAGATAACTCAACATCTACGCGGCAGAATTCTTTATAACATCTCTAACAACAAAACAACAACTTCGAAACAACACATATTTAATAATAATCAACTTAACGTTCAACAACTGAAAAATCAACAATCAAAACAGCAAACGTTCATCCCCCCTGAGTGTTACATATCAGAGCAATGACACCGACTCGAACAACTGAAGGTATACAGCCTTCACTCTCGATTACCTGCACGTTACCAACATAAGGGCAACATTCAAACAGAAGGGGTGGGATATCTAACAATATAATAAAGCGCATGATAATTAATATATTAAATTAGATCAATAACATCACCACTTCTCATCTCATAATCAATAATAATCACAATGATAATACACCTCACAACATCATTACACACTTTATTATGCAATCATATAATGTGACTCAATACTATGCAAATGCACGTGGTACCATTGGAATAGAACTCCCATCTCAAAAATTTGCCAATTAATAGAGGCATCAACAAGGCATAGCCTTCATCTCAAAATTCGCCAATACAGGCCATCTCAACGAGCATAAGCTCCATCTCAAAAATGCAATTTATGCGACACAATCATGAATGTAATAACAAGACCCAAATTAACAACATCTAAAATTAATAACATCTCAAATTAACAACATCTTAAAATCATCTCAAAATAACAACATCTCAAAAGCATCTCAACGTCTCATCATTAACATCTCATATCATCATAATAATTCATCAAACATCATTTATTTATTACAAAGTGTCAACACAATATCATTAATAACTTCTCATCAACAACTCAGCTGTACATTAATACTACAGTAATTCATACTGTTATTTTGTGACCTTACATCGTTACTGCCACTAATCCTACTATTATAATTCAGACAGCAGCCTCTAAATATCTGATCTTCATCATTCTGCACGAAAAACCAACATAACGACCAACACGGAAACTATCTCTAAATCCTAAATTGGCTACTAGGATTACACTTCCTATTCTTTGTTTTAGTCCTCTAGAATAAAGTTCATCGCGTTAGCTATTCAACGCTTCGAACGGCATCCTAAAACTCAAGTTACAACACTTTAAAACTGAGTCTGCCAAAAATCAGGAAATATGGGTCGATGCATCCTCACTTGGATTGACGCATACTTCTCTAACTGCACAACATGAGTCGACACATCCTCTCATGGATCGACTCATCCTGAGTCTTATACACAGCATGTATCGACACATGCGTCTCACAGATTGACTCATCCTGAGTCTTACAACCTTCATGTATCGGCGCAAGCCTCTTCGTATTGACTTATCCTAAGTCTTACAGCCTTCATGTATCGACACATCATGTTTGAGGTCGACACATCCTGATCCTTCCTGCATAAATTCTGCGATTTCCTCTGCATTTTCACTACGGGATTCATGTTTTAGCCCTACAAACCTCATTATAATCATGATAAATCACTACCTACAGTTATCCTATGATTCTACATGAATTAAACAACATCAGGACATCATTATTCATCTAACATCCATCAATTCTTCATCATTCATCATCATATACATTCAATTCAAGAACAAGACAACAATCACCTCTAACCCCACATATCAATCATCATGAACCCAATTATAAAGTCAAAACCCCACCCTTACCTTGGATTGAAGGTCGCTCTATAATTTTCCGGTTGAATTCTCGTTCAGCCGTTTTTCCACTTTTCCAACAGCTTCACGTTCTTCTTCTCGATCCTTATTCTTCTACTGCCTCTTTCTTTCTATTCTTTCTAACAACAATAAAATAACCTATTATTCTTTATTCCTTATTGGGCTTAAAACTAATACACCACCTTATTACTTCTATTCCTTCAAATAAGTCCACACCAAATAATATTATAATTCTAATATTATTTCTCCACTTAATAAAATAAATCCAATTAATCATAACACAACTTCACAAATATTCTAAAAATAATTCAATTAAATAATTAATTAAATTACGGGCGTTACAACTCTCCCCCACTTAGAATATTTTCATCCTCGAAAATTTACCTTAATCAAATAACTCAGGGTAGGAGTCTCGCATCTTGCTCTCCAACTCCCAATTCATGCTTTCTCCGGCAGCTCCTAGCCAAACCACTTTAACCAAGGAAATCTATTTGCCCCTCAGAGTCTTCATTTCACAATCCGCGATCCGTACAGGCATCGTCTCCACCGTAAGATTATCCCGTACTTGCACATCGTCCATATCACATGAGATGGATCTGAAATATACTTCCGAAGTTGCGACACGTGAAACACATCATGCAAATTCGAAAGATTAGGCGGTAAAGCCACTCTATAAGCAACATTCCCCACTCTCTATGAAATCTGATACGGTCCAATAAAATGAGAAGTGAGCTTCTTAGACTTCAATGCTCGCCCAACACCAGTCACATGTGTAACTCTCAAAAACACATGGTCACCAACTTGAAATTCTAAATCCTTCCTTCGCTTGTCATGATAACTCTTCTGTCTACTTTGGGAAGTTTTCATCTTTTCTCTAATCAACTACACCTTCTGATTAGTCTCACGAACAAGTTCAGGTCCAAGTACTACACTTTCACCAGATTCATGCCAACATAACAGAGTTCTACATATTCGACCATACAATGCTTCAAAAGGTGCCATCCCAATACTAGAATGGTAACTGTTATTATAAGTGAACTCTATCAACGGAAGATAAGTATCCCACGAACCTCCCTACTTAAGAACACATGCCCTCAGCAAGTCTTCCAACGATTGAATCGTCCATTCAGTCTGACCATCTGTCTGAGGATGATACGCTAAACTCAACCTCATCTTAGAACCCAATGCTTCTTGCAAACTCTTCCAAAAATCAGAAGTAAATCTTGGATCTCTATCTGACACAATGCATAAAGGAACACCATGCAGCTTCACAATCACACTAGTATAAATCTCAGCCAACTTCGACACTAGAAAACAGATGTTAATAAGAATAAAATGAGCTGACTTCGTAATCCTATCAACAATCACCCAAATAGAATCATGTCCTCTTGTAGTATTAGGTAACCCTGTCACAAAGTCCATTGAAATTCTATCCCATTTCCATTCTGAAACTTCTAACTGTTGCATCAATCCTGCAGGCTTCTGATGTTCAACTTTCGACTTCTGACAAGTCAAACATGCATACACAAATCAAGCGACATTACTCTTCATACCAGGCCACCAAAACAAACCTTTCAAATCTTGATACATCTTTGTAGCTCCTAGATGAATACTTAACTTACTTCTGTGACTCTCCTCAAGTATCACTTTCTTCATCTCAGCATCATCAGAAATACAAATCCGGTTACGAAATCTCAGCACACCTTGCGCATCTATCTTGAAATCACTGTTCTCAGACTGATCAATCCCAACCATTAAATCTACCAGTTTCACATCCAACTTCTGAGCTTCTCTGATACTGTCTAGAAATTCATTATTAATCTTCAACATACCCAACATAACACTCTGCGGCGTAACCTGTAAACTAAGCTCATATCTCTGAACTGCTCAATTAACTCCAACTCTTTAGTCATCATTGATGACATATGTAAAGTATTTCGACTCAACGCATCAGCTACCACATTCGCTTTTCCTGGATGATAATTCTAACTGAAATTATAATCCTTTAACAATTCCAACCATCTTCGTTGCCTCATATTCAACTCCTTCTGATCAAACAAATACTTTAAGCTCTTATGGTCACTAAACACTTCAAATCTAGAACCATAAAGATAATGCCTCCAATACTTTAACACAAAAACAACTAGAGTAAGCTCTAAATCATGCGTAGGGTAGTTCTTCTCATGAGTCCTCAACTGCCTTGACGCATAAGCAACTACCTTACCATCCTGCATAAGCACACCTCTTAAACCCATCTTAGAAGCATCACAATGAAGATGTGAAAAACACAAGAAAGGGGGTTGAATTGTAAAACTTAAATCAAATGCTTAGACAACACCGTATTTTTATCCTGGTTCGTTTGATCTCAAACTACTCCAGTCCACCCGTCAAGGTGATTTCGCCTCTCTCAAACGAGGTCTTAATCCACTATATTCAAAGGATTACAACAGCTACTTTAACAACTGTTAAAGCCTTCTTGAGTATAACCACAAACCGGTTTATCTCAAGGAAATCTCTTACAAATAATTGAACAATGATGTGTTAACGTTTTCTAATAAAACAATATATCACAACTGTGATAATACATAATTTAAGCTTGGAATAAAACTGAATTTCCTAAAGCGTTTGAGTAAGCGTGGTTTTGAAGGCTTGGAAAATTGTATGAGTGCTTGCGTGGTTTGAAGGCTTGGCAAATTTTGTGAGTGCATGCGTGCGTCTTTTCTCAAGCAGACTTGTTTATATAGCCAAGGCAGAGATACGTTGTCCATAAAGCACTTTTACTGATAATAACGCACTTTCCTTTTTGAGAAGATCTTGTCTGAATAAAGCCGTTAGCAATTAATTCTGTCTTGAATACTTAATAACGCTTCAGAGTCTTCTTTGCTTCAGAGGTTCTTTGCTTTAACTTATGATAACGCTTCAGAGTGCTGATGACTTGGTAAAGATCTTTGATCAGAGTCAGAGTGTATATGTTTATGCGCAGATTCTGGTCATCAAGCTTCAGCGTATGATCTGGTAGCTTTAGCGTGTAGCACATGTTACTGATCTTCTGATGCTTCTGATGCTGATTCCATCAGAACTTTTGTATATACAAAACATAATTTTAAGAGCATATTTGTCTTATATATAAATCTTACAATTTATTTATTCTTTGTATTTTGTTATCATCAAAACTCTAATTAAGGGTTGTAGAATCAAACTATGTTCTAACAATCTCCCCCTTTTTGATGATGACAAAAACCATATTTTTTCAATTAAAAATAAAGAATAAAAAGTATAGAATTAAGAAGAGAAAACTCCCCCTGAGTTGATTACTTCCCTTTAATTCCATGAGTCTTTGAGCATCAGAACTTTACTGTATCTTTCATTAGAGTTTTGTACCTGTAAGCTTTTCAGAAGAGAGAAAAATTTAAGTAGATCAGAATGTTTGAGACTTATGTCTCAGTAATCCGTTATTGAAAAATATCATTCTTTCTCCCCCTTTTTGTCAGTTATCAAAAAGAACATAAGATCAGAGCTAAAATGCGTTTATATTAAAAAAAACAGAAGCAATGATAAGTTCAGAACAATGTAAGAAAATTACAGATAAACAAGTTTTAAAGACAAAGAAATTCTAAGAGGGAGGAGGTAGACGCGTGAATAAGGTTTCCAACAAGCTCTTGATATGGATGTTGGTTTCCTGTTGCTGGGTTAACATGCTCTTGATTTCCTCAATTTTGTCATCCTGTTTATCCATTCTTTCATTCATCAGCATATCAGATCTTTTCAGGTCTTCTAGAGTCTGTTTGTCAAGGGAAGAAGCTTGAGAATCTTCAGTAACAGGATGCTTCTCAGAGCTTTCTGCAATATCCTTTTCTTGACCCAGTTCTTCAGCAGGAATCATCTGCTCTGGAGTATCAGTCAGAACTTTGGATGTTGGACGATGTTCAGACCAGGGAGCATTGTCCAGAGGGAGAACTTCTTCCTTAAGCAGCTGGCTTAGAACTGGACCTTCAATTTCTTTCAGCAGATTGTTGAAGTTCTGTTGAGCTTGTATGTAGCTCTATTCTTGCAACTTATGAGTTTCGGAACATACCCATCTTCTGAACCTTGTCCAAAGGTAGTCTGATGCAGCAGGATCAATCAGCTCAAGACTAGCTTGCTTCAGAGAAGTGATCCACTTTTGTACTTCTGTTTCAAACATCAATAAGCTGGTACCAACATCTGGATGTTTTGGTTTTGGGATAGCTGTTTTGTGGGTTATGGCAGCAAGACGTTCAAAAACTGTTAAGTCAATGACAATCTTGATGTTGTCTTCTGGATTGTTCTTTGGTGAGGGAGTGGGAGAGTCAGGAATTATTATTGGACTTGATGGGGAATTTTGTGGAGTTGATTCTAGAGAAGAGGGAATTTGGGGAAAATTCATAATGGTACCAAGGGGCATACAAATGGCCAGAGGTTCTGTGATTCCAGGAATGGGAATGGTATCAGAATCAACAGTTTGGTTTGATTGATCGTTATGAGGTTCTGGTTCACAGGATTCAGAAGGTTGAGTCTTAGAAGATTGAACTTCTGGTTGAAATAGTTCAGGTTGTGGAGAAGGTGGATGAATTTCTGGTTGAGGAGATGGAGGTAGTGGTATTTCTGGTAGTGGGGAGAGGGGAATTTCTGGTTGAGGTGAGAGGGGAATTTCTGGTTGTGCTTCTGTGGTGGTTTCAGGGTTTGGATTTTCTGGCATGGGAGCAGAAGTATGCTGGTCAAAGGTATCTATATCAGATAGAACTTTTGCAAGTTATTGTTGGGTTGCTTCAATATTTGGATTTGGAGGTTGGGAGAGAGATCTTCTAAGAGTTAAGGATTCAGAGGGGTCAAATTTAATGCCAAAGTCATCAAATGTTTGTGGTGTGGGGTTTTCTGATTGAGTGGGAATTGGTATAGATGTTGATACAGGAATTGAATCTAAAACAGTGACAGAAGAAGGATTAACTCTCTTTTTAGGACTCTGCTGGGATGATCCTTCTGCTACAACTTTCCTTTTCTTGGTTTTCTTCAGCACAACTTCTGGAGCCTTCTGCTGCAGATCCTGAATAGTCAAATTTGGTGTTGTACCATCCGCCTTGCAAGCATCCAGATATCTGACTATTATATCAGGTTTAGAATCAATCTCTGAGAACAGAGGAAAGTTATCCAGAGGGACTCTTCTGCTGGAGATTGCTGCAAAAGGAGTGACGTTGGGTTCCTTCTTGATGTTCTCAATCAACTTCATTTTCTTCAGATTCTTTGCATTCAGTTGTTTGCCAACAGTAGCTTCCAAAGAGTTGATTTCCTGAGCCTCTGTAAGATGATCAATCAGCTTATTCTCTGTTAGAATATCTGATATAAGTCTTCCTAGGGGTATCCAGTCCCTTTTTGTGCGCTCCTCTTCTCTGGTTTCTTTAACACTTGTCCTTAGATGGTTAAACATCAGATGAGCCAGATTCACCTTAACCTTCTGGGAGATGAAGTAGATCAGAAATTGCTGATCAATATTGATGTAATCAGGAGAGCTGGTAGGCTTCCTGTGGTTTATGCATCTCAGAATGATCTTGGCCCATATTCTGTAATGGTCTTTTAAATCCCTTATCTTGCTGGAGGGAAGCCCCAGAGTGAAGATTTCTCTAGTAATTAGGGCAACATCAGCGCATCTTTCAGCCATGTCAATGCAATGTACACCACCACCACTGTAGCCTATTAATCTTGCAATGAGGTCCTCAGTGATAACTATCTTCTTCCCCATTATGTATGAAGTGACTTGATGGTTGGAAGATGAAGCATGAATCCAAAATTCCTTTACAAGAATTGGGAATGTTGGACCCACCAGTATGTTAAAGTATATTTCCCAGCCTTGAGCCTTAACCTCTTCAGAGAGATTAAACCCATTCTCTTGAAGACTGTTGAAATCCACGATCAATTCTGAAAGAACTTCTAGATTTTTGATGGGTGTGATAAGAGTTCTGTAGGGTTCTTTGTATTGTTCAGAGGAACCTGTTTTCTGAGAACTGGAAGTGGAGATGCTTGAGGAAGCCATGTTCACACGAAGGTTTTGAGAAGAAAATGAAATGGTTTTGAGAAAGTATGCAAACTGAAATCAGTAAGATTGAGAGAAAATGAAAGTGAAAGTAAAAAAGTGTAAGTGGTGAGAGATGTGTTTAAATAGATTTCTAAACAATTTTGAAAACATAAACGGAAAGAGAGAGAAATTAAATATAATGATTATTAGCATTTAATGATAGCTGATTTTGGGGGATTCAGAAAGATATTGGAACGGTTACCCATGACATGTGTCAATGCAACCAATCAGTGCTTTTGTCCTTTCAGAAACGTGAACGCGTGTTCAGCCTTAGAAAGTAGCTGATGACTGGATGACACTTGTTTGCTTGAGTGAACTGCACATTTCTATCCTTGATTGTGATAGATTCTGATACAATATGTACTTCTAAAGATCTGAAGAGAGATTGGTCAGTAGTTCACGAAAAATAAACAAAGTTCTGAAGGTTAAGATATGGAATCAAAACAGTTTTATTCTGGGCAGAGCTTCATGCTGAGATGTTTTAGAATGAAGTTGAACCTATCTTCAGAAAGAGGTTTTGTAAAGATATCAGCCCATTGATGGTATGTGTTAATAAATTTTAAATTTAGAATCCCTTCCTGAATATAGTCCCTAATAAAATGATGTTTTATTTCTATATGCTTAGCCCTAGAATGCAAAATAGGATTTTTACTGAGACAAATAGCAGAAGTATTATCACAGAGGATAGGAATGTTACTCTCAAATATCTGGAAGTCCTCAAGTTGACTTTTCATCCAGAGCATTTGTGTATTGTATCCAGTTGCTGCTATGTATTCAGCTTCTGCTGTTGATAGAGCAATTGTGGATTGTCTTTTGCTGGACCATGAGATCAGATTTTCTCCTAGAAACTGGCAGCTTCCAGAAGTGCTTTTACGTTCTACTCTGTCTCCAGCGAAATCAGCATCACAGTATCCTATTAAGTTGTAATTACTTGATTTTCTATAAAACAAACCCAGATTAGTAGTACCTTTCAGATACTTGAAAATTCACTTAACTGTTGTTAAGTGAGATTCTCTAGGATCTGATTGGAATCTAGCACAAATGCAAACACTGAATAGAATGTCAGGCCTTGAAGCCGTCAGATAGAGAAGAGAACCAATCATACCTCTGTAGACCTTCTGTTCTACCTTTTTACTTACCTCTTCTCTTTCCAGAATGCACGTGGGATGCATTGGAATCTTTGATGGCTTACATTCTGAGAGATCAAATTTCTTCAGAAGTTCTCTGACATATTTGCTCTGATGAATGTAAGTTCCTTATGGGGTTTGATTAATCTGAATGCCCAGAAAGAATTTTAGTTCCCCCATTAGGCTCATCTCAAATTCTGCCTGCATACATTTAGCAAACTTTCTTCCCAGAGAGGGTTTAGTGGATCCAAATATGATGTCATCAACATAAATCTGACATACTAAAATATCATTCTTAACTGTCTTACAGAACAAGGTTGTGTCCACTTTCTCTCTGGTGAATTCATTTTCTAACAGGAAGTTACTTAGTCTTTCATACCAAGCTCTGGGAGCTTGTTTCAGACCATAGAGTGACTTCTTTAGTTTGAAAACATATTCTGGATTTTTGGAACTTTCAAAACCAGGGGGTTGGTTCACATATACCTCTTCTTCTATATAGCCATTTAAGAATGCACTCTTAACATTCATCTGATATTGAGTGATGCCTTAATTAACAACAAATGAAATTAAGAGTCTGATAGATTCTAACCTGGCGACTGGAGCAAAGGTTTCTGTATAGTCTATCCCCTCTTGATGACTATAACCTTGTGCTACCAGTCGTGCTTTGCTTCTGATGACTTCACCTTGTTCGTTCAGTTTGTTTCTGAACACCCATTTTGTACCAATGACGTTGAATCCTTTTGGTTTGGGAACTAGATCCCATACATCATTTCTTATGAATTGATTTAGCTCCTCTTGCATTGCTAGAATCCAGTCATTGTCCATAAGTGCTTCATCAATTGTAGTTGGTTCAATTAGAGAAACCAGTCCCATGAGGGATTCTTCAGAGTTTCTGAAGCTAGATCTTGTTCTGATTGGATCTTCCTTTCTTCCTAAGATTGTTTCTTCTGGGTGATCCATGCTGCTTCTGGATGGTCTTTTCTGGAGTTGATCAACAAAAGGTGCTGGACTTGCAGTGTCTCTTTCTGATGTTGAGGGAGTGTCTCTGTTGAGAGCTTCTGATGATTTGTCTTCAGTACCTGTGAGTTCAACATCCATACCTGCAAGGAATTCATTCTGCTTTGACTTTTGAGAGTCAAGCTTATCATCAAAACGAACACTGATTGACTTTCCACAATCTGTGTTTCTGTATTGTATACTCTGTACCCTCTTGAGCGTTCAGAATATCCTAACATAATACACTTTTGTGCTTTAGAGTCAAACTTGTTCAAATAATTTTTTGTATTCAGAATAAAACATGTACATCCAAATGGGTGAAAGTAGGAAATGTTGGGCTTTCTGTTCTTCCACAATTCATATGGAGTCTTTTCCAGAATATTTCTTATGGATATTATATTCTGAATGTAACACGCTGTGTTTATTGCCTCTGCCCAGAAGATTTTAGCAACGTTAGTCTCGTTGATTATGGTTCTGGCCATTTCTTGCAATATTCTGTTCTTTCGTTCTACAACTCCATTTTGCTAGGGAGTTCTAGGACAAGAGAAATCATGCAGAATGCCTTTATCATTAAAGAATAACTCAAAATCTTTGTTTTCAAATTCTCCACCATGATCACTTCTGACTTTGACGATTCTAAGATCCTTTTCATTCTGAACTTGGTTGCAGAAGGTGACAAACACAGAGTGTGACTCGTCCTTGTGTCTTAAGAACTTTACCCATGTCCATCTGCTATAGTCATCTACGATTACTAACCCATACTTCTTGCCACTGATTGAAGCAGTTTTAACTGGTCCAAATAAGTCAATGTGCAGAAGTTCTAATGGTTTGGAGGTGGAAACAACGTTTTTGGATTTGAAGGCTGGTTTTGCAAACTTACCTTTCTGACATGCTTCACACAGAGCATCTGAATTGAACTTCAGGTTAGGAAGTCCTCTGACTAGATTGAGTTTGTTAATCTGAGATATTCTTCTCATACTAACATGTCCCAATCTTCTGTGCCAGATCCATTGCTCGTAGTTAACAGACAGTAGACATTTTACATTCTGATTTTTTAGTTCAGAAAGTTTTATTTTATAAATGTTGTTTTTCCTCTTTCCATTAAATAGGATAGTCCCATCTTTCTGACTAACAGCTTTGCATGAATTTTGATTGAAGATTATATCATAACCGTTATCAATTAATTGACTTATGGATAACAGATTATGCATTAATCCATCAACTAGTAAAACATTACTTATAGAGGGAAGATTTCCATTACCTACTGTTCCAGAGCCAATGATCTTTCCTCTCTGATTGCCTCCAAAACCTACGTGGCCTCCAGGCTTAAGTTCCAGGCTTTGGAACATATGCCTTCTTCCCGTCATGTGTCATGAGCAGCCAGAGTCCAGGTACCATGATTGGTGTTTTTGCTTTGCTGCTAAAGATATCTGCCACATGTATTATTTTATCCTTAGGTACCCACATTTTCTTGGGTCCTGATTTGTTAGTTTTACCAAAACTCTGGTTGAATTTTGGTTTGACAGAGTAATCACTACTTGTATATTTTATGTCATGTGTGTGCCCATATATAAAGTGTGAATCAAGTGGAGTACGTTTTATAACTAAGTCCATGGAATTTTTTGGTGTAGGTACCTTACCTTGATATCCTATCCCTTTTCTGCCATTCCTGCTAACTCCATAGATCATTGAAGCCATTTTGCTTCTGTCTATGTTTTTAGCTAGAAACTTCTGAAAGTTGTGATCACACTCCTTGATGATCTCATCAGCATTGCTGGGAGTTTCAGGGATTGTTTCCTTCTGAGAGTTTTGCAATTGGTTTTCTAATTTTGAAATTTTATCTTTTAACTCAGAATTCTCCAATTTGAGACTCTCAGTCTTATCAGAGTCGGAAGCAAGATTCCTTTTTAGGTTTCTAAATTTGACTCTGATCTGCTGATATCTTTCCATAATTTCATTAAGGCTTTCAGCTAGTTCAGCCTTAGTAAAGTTTATAGTAAAGTCAGGGAATACCTCTTCTGTATCTGATTCAGATTTTGACTCAGAAGCTTCACTGTCTTCTGTTATGTTTGCCATGAGAGCTATGTTTATTCTTTCATCATCTGATTCTGAGTCAGCTTCAGATATGTCAGAATCATCCCATGTAGCCATGAGACTTTTCTTCTTTTCCTTGCCAAACTTTTTTTGGGCTTTTCCTTCTGAAGCTTTGGGCAATCACTTTTGTAGTGCCCTTGCTCGTTACATTCATAGCAGATGATATCTTTGTTGTTTGGCTTTCGGTTTCCTGAAGAGCCTTCAGATCTTCTGTGTCCAGAGGAGGATTCTGACCTTCTATATCTGGAGAAAGATTCATTCTTATTTTGTGATCTTTTGGGATTCCTGAACTTCCTTTGCCTCTGCTTCTACAATTGGTTCACCCTTCTGGAGAGGAGAGATAGTTCATCTTCTTCTGTTGAGGACCTATCAGAGGTTTCTTCCACAACCTGCAAAACTTTGGAGTCAGATTTTCTGTTAGATTTTAAAGCTAATGGCTTACCTTGCTTTTGAGGTTCATCTGCTTCTAGCTCTATCTCGTGACTTTTGAGGGAGCTGACAAGTTCCTCCAGAGAGATTTTGTTGAGATCCTTGGCTAGCTTAAGCGTTGTGACCATTGGCCTCCATTGTTTTGGCAAACTTCTGATGATCTTCTTAACGTGATCGGCAGTAGAATACCCTTTGTCAAGAACTTTTAGACCAGCAACAAGAATTTGAAGTCTTGAAAATATAGTTTCTATTGATTCACTCTCTTCCATCTTGAATGCCTCATACTTCTGAATGAGTGCAAGGGCTTTGGTTTCTTTGACTTGAATGTTGCCTTCATGCGTCATTCTCAGAGAGTCAAACATATTCTTTGTAGTGTCTCTGTTTGATATCTTCTCATATTCTGAATAAGAGATGGCACTGAGAAGAATTGTTCTGGCCTTGTGATGATTTCTGAACTCACGCTTTTGCTGATCAGACATTGTTTTCCTGTCAATCTTCTGACCACTTCCATCCACTGGATGCATGTATCCATCAGTCACCATGTCCCACAAATCAGCATCATGGGCCAGAAAGAAACTCTCAATTCTGTCTTTCCAGTAGTCAAAGTTCTCTCCATCAAAGACTGGAGGTTTGCCACTAAATCTGTCTCTTTCTTCATTATTGTCATTGCTGATGTTTTGATTTGGTCCTGCCATTGTGTTTTTCTAACGCTGGATCTTGTACTGACACAGTTAAGTGTTATAAGCTCAGAACCAGGCGCTCTGATGCCAATTGAAGATGTGAAAAACACAAGAAGGGGGGTTGAATTGTAAAACTTAAATCAAATGCTTAGACAACACAATATTTTTATCCTGGTTCGTTTGATCTCAAACTACTCCAGTCCACCCGTCAAGGTGATTTCGCCTCTCACCAACGAGGTCTTAATCCACTATATTCAAAGGATTACAACAGCTACTTTAACAACTGTTAAAGCCTTCTTGAGTATAACCACAAACCGGTTTATCTCAAGGAAATCTCTTACAAATAATTGAACAATGATGTGTTAACGTTTTCTAATAAAACAATATATCACAACTGTGATAACACACAATTTAAGCTTGGAATAAAACGGAATTTGCTAAAGCGCTTGAGTAAACGTGGTTTTGAAGGCTTGGCAAATTGTATGAGTGCATGCGTGGTTTGAAGGCTTGGCAAATTTTGTGAGTGCATGCGTGCGTCTTTTCTCAAGCAGACTTGTTTATATAGCCAAGGCAGAGATACGTTGTCCATAAAGCACTTTTACTGATAATAACGCACATTCCTTTTTGAGAAGATCTTGTCTGAATAAAGCCGTTAGCAATTAATTCTGTCTTGAATACTTAATAACGCTTCAGAGTCTTCTTTGCTTCAGAGGTTCTTTACTTTAACTTATGATAACGCTTCAGAGTGCTGATGACTTGGTAAAGATCTTTGATCAGAGTCAGAGTGTATATGTTTATGCGCAGATTTTGGTCATCAAGCTTCAGCGTATGATCTGGTAGCTTTAGCGTGTAGCACATGTTACTGATCTTCTGATGCTTCTGATGCTGATGCTGATTCCATCAGAACTTCTGTATATACAAAACATAATTTTAAGAAGCATATTTGTCTTATATATAAATCTTACAATTTATTTATTCTTTGTATTTTGTTATCATCAAAACTCTAATTAAGGGTTGTAGAATCAAACTATGTTCTAACACACAATACACCACAAAAGGCTCTCCTGGATTAGGCAACGTCAAGATCAGAGTCGACGTCAACCTCTTCTACAATTCTGTAAAACTTTCTTCGCACTGAACATCCCTTACAAACGCTCTACCTTTACAAGTCAACTTAGTCAACGGAAGTGACAATTTAGAAAACCCTTAGATAAACCTTTTATAATAACCAGCTAATCCCAAGAAGCTTCTAATCTCAGTAGCTGACTTTGGAGTTTCCCATTGCAACACAACATCAACCTTCGATGGATCTACATCAATGCCACTACCTGAAATCACATGACCAAGAAAACAAACCTCTTCCAACCAAAACTCACACTTGGACAGCTTTGCATACAACTTCTTCTCTTTCAAAACTTTCAATACCACTCTTAAGTGTTCTGCACGCTCTTCTTCTGACTTAGAGTAAATCAAAATATCATCAATGAACACCACTACAAACCGATCCAAATAGGTATGAAAGATACGATTCATATATTCCATGAATACTCCTGGAACATTAGTAACACCGAAAGGCATCACCGAATACTCGTAATGTCCATAACGCATTCTGAAAGTTGTCTTCTGAATATCTTCATCCTTCACTCTAATCTGATGGTAACCCGACCTCAAATCAATCTTACTAAACACACGAGCATCCACCAATTGATCCATCAAGTCATCTATTCTTGGAAGCGGATACTTGTTCTTAATCGTCACCTTATTCAACTGTCTATAATCAACATGAAGCATCATACTTCCATCTTTCTTCTTTACTAACAACACTAGAGCTCCCCATGACGACACACTTGGTCTTACAAACTTCTTCTCAAGTAACTCTTCCAATTGCTTCTTCAACTCTGACAACTCGGATGCAGACATCATGTATGGTGCCATAGACACAAGTCTGGTACCAGGTACAAGATCAATTGCAAATTCAACTTCCCTCTCTGGCGGTGCAGTAGGAATCTCATCAGTGAAAACTTCAGGAAATTCACACACCACCTGCAATTCCTCAATTATAGCTTGAGTTTCTACAGATAGAGACGCCATCAACAAGAACATTTGTGCTTCCTCTTGCATCAAATTCCTCAACTGTTTAGCAGATAACAGACCATCTTCCTATTCTTCTGGAGTAGAAAACTTCACCAACTTGTCATAACAGTTAATATGAACACAGTTATGCTCTAACTAGTTCATACCCAAAATCACATCCAAACCTCTTAACGGTAAACAAACCAAATCAACAACAAAGTCTCTGTCGAAGACCGACAAGGGACACTTCAAACACACAAAAGAAGTATTCACCGACCCCTTGGCTGGAGTATCGACGACCATTTCTCCATTCAAAGAAGACAACATAAGACCCAATCTTTCAACACAATCAGCAACAATAAAACAATGCATAGCACTAGTATCAATAATAGTAATTAAAGGAGTACTATTGATGAAACATTTACCTCTGATAAGTCTATCCTCAATAGTTGTCTGACCCTCCACTAAAGCAAACACCTTTCCACTAGACTGAGCTCTTTTCAGTTTCGGACACTGACTACCAATATGCCCTTCCTCTCTAAATTTGAAACAAATCACATCCTTATGTTCACACTCAGATACAACATGCTCGTTCTTGCCACAATGGAAACACCTCTTCACTTAAGTAGCGCACACATTACTCTTGTGCCCAGGCTTTCCACACTTAAAGCAAACCACACCAGCAGGAGCATCTCCCGCACTAGTCCTCTGACTCTGAGCAACTTTCTGTTTACCTTTATCAGCTGGGGCATCATAAGGCTTACCACGATTCTGTTGGTGCTTACCCCTCTTCTCACTGATAATCTTGTAATGAGCATTATTGTCCTCCTCATAAATTCTGCATCTATCAACCAAATCAGCAAAGACACGGATCTTCTGGTATCCAACTGCCTTCTTGATCTTTGGGCGCAACCCATTCTCAAACTTAATACACTTTGAAAATTCAGCATTTGCCTCAGCGTAGTGCGGATAAAACTTAGCCAACTCAGCAAACTTGGCAGCATACTCAACAAATGACATACTTCCTTTCTTCAGCTCAAGAAACTCAATCTCCTTCTTACCATAGACATCTTCAGGAAAGTACTTTCTCATAAATTCTCTATGGAACACAACCCAAGTGACATTCTCACCTGCAGCTTCCAACTTCTAACAAGTCTCTAGCCACCAGTCATCAGCCTCGACTGCTAGCATATGAGTCCCATAACGAACCTTCTGCACTAGAGTGCAGTCCATCACACGAAAGATTCTCTCAATCTCTTTCAACCACTCCAATGCCCCGTCAGGATCATACTTTCCCTTGAACGTAGGTGGATTCTCTCTCTGGAAAGTCGCCAAGCTACGAGATCCAGCATTCCTGTCAGTATTCGGCTGATTTTGCATCGCATGAGCCATTGCTTCTAGAGCAGCAGCAAGTGTAACATCATTCCTTCCAGCCATCTCAACTTCTCACTACAACATAAACAACAGTTAGAACTTAAATTAACAATACTCGATTGTTAAACAACTAAGACTCGACGACAAGGTCGGACTAACCTTTTATTCTGATACCAACTTTGTAACACCCCAATTCTACCCCAAGCAATTATGTAAATAAATCAGAGTTATAAAATCCAATCATGCAAACGAACCGGGACGTCACAAATTCTTCTATCAAAATTCATTGCATTCATCGTGGATATATAACACTTTCAAAACATTTGATGAACCATCGTCATAACATCTTTAATTAGATAACTCAACATCTACGCGGCGGAATTCTTTATAACATCTCTAACAACAAAACATCAACTTCGAAACAGCACATATTTAATAATAATCAACTTAACGTTCAACAACTGAAAAATCAACAATCAAAACAGCAAACGTTCATCCCCCCTGAGTGTTACATATCAGAGCAATGACACCGACTCGAACAACTGAAGGTATACAGCCTTCACTCTCGATTACCTGCATGTTACCAACATAAGGGCAACATTCAAACAGAAGGGGTGGGATATCTAACAATATAATAAAGCGCATGATAATTAATATATTAAATTAGATCAATAACATCACCACTTCTCATCTCATAATCAACAATAATCACAATGATAATACACCTCACAACATCATTACACACTTTATTATGCAATCATATAATGTGACTCAATACTATGAAAATGCATGTGGTACCATTGGAATAGAACTCCCATCTCAAAAATTTGCCAATTAATAGAGGCATCAACAAGGCATAGCCTTCATCTCAAAATTCGCCAATACAGGCCATCTCAACGAGCATAAGCTCCATCTCAAAAATGCAATTTATGCGACACAATCATGAATGTAATAACAAGACCCAAATTAACAACATCTAAAATTAATAACATCTCAAATTAACAACATCTTAAAATCATCTCAAAATAACAACATCTCAAAAGCATCTCAACGTCTCATCATTAACATCTCATATCATCATAATAATTCATCAAACATCATTTATTTATTACAAAGTGTCAACACAATATCATTAATAACTTCTCATCAACAACTCAGCTGTACATTAATACTACAGTAATTCATACTGTTATTTTGTGACCTTACATCGTTACTGCCACTAATCCTATTGTTATAATTCAGACAGCAGCCTCTAAATATCTCATCTTCATCATTCTGCACGAAAAACCAACATAACGACCAACACGGAAACTATCTCTAAATCCTAAATTGGCTATTAGGATTACACTTCCTATTCTTCATTTTAGTCCTCTAGAATAAAGTTCATCGCGTTAGCTATTCAACGCTTCGAACGGCATCCTAAAACTCAAGTTACAGCACTTTAAAACTGAGTCTGCCAAAAATCAGGAAATATGGGTCGATGCATCCTCACTTGGATTGACGCATACTTCTCTAACTGCACAACATGAGTCGACACATCCTCTCATGGATCGACTCATCCTGAGTCTTATACACAGCATGTATCGACACATGCATCTCACAGATTGACTCATCCTGAGTCTTACAACCTTCATGTATCGGTGCAAGCCTCTTCGTATTGACTTATCCTAAGTCTTACAACCTTCATGTATCGACACATCATGTTTGAGGTCGACACATCCTGATCCTTCCTGCATAAATTCTGCGATTTCCTCTGCATTTTCACTACAGGATTCATGTTTTAGCCCTACAAACCTCATTATAATCATGATAAATCACTACCTACAGTTATCCTATGATTCTACATGAATTAAACAACATCAGGACATCATTATTCATCTAACATCCATCAATTCTTCATCATTCATCATCATATACATTCAATTCAAGAACAAGACAACAATCACCTCTAACCCCTGTTGTACCCCAAAATTTGCCCTCCCATATCCTTCAAGATTTGCAAAGAGCATGCTTCAAAATCTCCCAAGGGTGGCACAGTCCAATGGCCTCCTAACAGTCAAAATTAGGGTTTTGGTTATGGCAAAGAAATTGAAGTTCCCAAGGGCCCAAACAAGTCCCACATGCCTATAAACATTGTCAATCATCCTTATGCCAAGTTTCAAGACTTACAACACAAAATTGCACAGTCAAAAACCCTAATTGCTCAACAGTCAACTGTAGGGGCAAAATGGTCATTTGACAGTCAAAAGTAAATTTTTTTGGTCAATATATTATTTTGAAGCCACAAACATCATTTGATCAATTCTTGATCATGATTCTCAAGGCATGGCTCAAAAAGTCTCAAGATACAAAAGTTTCTATATTTGGACAGTTGAAAAAGTCAACAGAAAATTGACCAGGGCATAACTTCCACATGGTTTATCAGAAAAATTCCATCCAAATCTCATTTTGAAGATAATGACATTTACTACAACTCATCTTCACACTTCAAGTCCAAGAAATGCTCTCACAAAAAGTTATCAATCTCAACATTATAGGTCATTTTCAAAAGTCAACAAAAAGGCACTTTAAGTCAAAGACCATAACTTGGGATTGATAAATCAAAATGACATGGGACCAAAGGCATTGGTTAGAGGACTTCAAGACCTTTCCAAAATGTCCAAGAACATGATCAAAGCTTAAAAATTGAGCAAGATATGCCTTGTGGAAGTTGGGAAATTTTTGGGAATTTTGAAAAGTCAACTTTGCTTCAAATGCCTCAAAATTGCTAATGGGCCTTAATTTCTTCCAAGAATCATCACCCAAAAGCTATGCACGACCCATTGACCCAAAGGGGAGTTATTTTCCTATTTTTAATTAATTAATTGAATATTTAATCTATTTAATTCATTTAATTAAAATTAATTATAAGAAAAATACTAATCCATGCTTTTCAAATCTTTTTGTGCATAGAATTCACTCAAGATTTCGTGCACTATTCAATAAGGAAAGAATCAAGGTGATTGGCAATAATTGGCATGTTCTTCACATGAAAAAGATTGAAAAAGATACCATTGAAATCAAATCTCAAAAGCATTGAATACATGGTTGTTGGGCTTGGATTTTTGACCAAAATCATTCCATATACATACAGAAACCTAACCCTAATCATGAGAACAAGAGAGCTGCGCCCAAGAACACAAACAAAACTTGCATTTTTTCATAAAAAAGTTGAAACTGTTTTCATAGTTGCAGGTCGTTTCAAAGCAAAAGAATTGTTCCATTGCACTCCTGACACATCCAGGAGTCTTTCCCAATCAAAACCGCAACCTCTAACCTCAAGAATCAGTAGAATGAAGCCGCCCTGTTCTTGATAATTTGCATATTTGTATTTTGATTTACACGCATTATCCATGCATTTTTCTTGTTGATTTGTACTAACATGACTGCTCTGAAGCTAATGGTATCGCCCAATTGAAGAATGGCCGCCTGTACCATAATCCACCATGAACGCACGTTAGGGTTCCAGAAACCTTGATTTAGGGTTTTTCACATAAAGGAAAATTGGACCATCAAATTAATACAGGCAAATTCGTCAGAACAAGACGAATCAGTTGATCACATCGCGCTCCATTTATATTACGTGATGCTCTATTCGCTATTTTTGTAGATATCACTTAGTGGGGGTTTAAAACCCCCGCTATCTAATGCGTTTTTTTACAGGAAAGTGAAGAAGAAGCTTAGGTGTTCACATGTGGTTGGCTGATTCAAAGTTTGGCGCGCGATTTTTTGCTTTATACCACTTGCTCTTACTTCTTATTATATTAATTGTTTTCCATTATAATAACAAAGTTGCTAAATAGCTCAGTTGGTGGAAAGTGATGTTTGCAAGCCTTGGGACCTGGGTTCGATTCCCAAGTCCCCCACTTATTCAATATATTTTGCCTTAACACGCTTCTATGCAATGCTTCATCAAGGGTTTACCATACAGCCTCATCATCCGGCTTGGCACGCGTCCAACAACCTCAACCCAAAGGTCAGAATTTGCAGATCACCATGGATGCTAGTCAAACATGCCATACACGCGCTGTAAAAAGTCAATGGGTCCTAAATCAATGGGCCAAAAAATGCTTCCAGTATACCTCCAATTGGGCCAGAAAATCCCCCCTGTTTGTATATTTATCTTCTTTCTAATTTTCCTCTTTAATTTTAATTCTTTTCAATTTGCTTTAAATTCATAAAAATAATTCCTTATAACATAAAAATCAGAAAATCATAAAACAATAAAAAATATGTTTTGTTAATATTACTTTCTATTAATTTTGTAAATAAGTTTTAATAGCTAAATTAGTTTAATTTTAGGCTTAATTTTAATATTTTTCTTAATAACTAATAAAAACATAAAAATTAGGGTTTCTAGCATTTGTACTCTTTTTTCAATAATTAAAATTTCTTCTTATTATTATTAATTCTTAATTATTTTTGTAAATAACTTATAATTAATTAATTAGGGTTAAATTAGGTTACAACTTAAACATTTTTTTTAATAAATTAAAAATAATTAGAATTAGGGTTTCCTATAATAATTAATTTTCTCATTAAATTTCATAAATACAAAAAAATACAAAAAATAAGTTATTTCTTTTATTTAACTTAATTAATTTATGATTTCGATTTAATTTCTTTAAAAGGGTCCAACGCCCTCGCATTCGATTATAGTTCCTTTTCGCGCATTTATTTTTATTTCCTTTTTTATGATTATAATGTATTTGCCCCAAAGCCTTGTAATAGATAATTAGACTTATTTACTTTCCGCACTTTATTTCAAATCGGGTTTTGGTTTAATTTGGCGATGTAGACCCGCGCCTTTGTAATAAGCGTAGGACTTTTATCTTCCCGCACCTTTTAACTGCTAATAATTTGCATGAAAGAATGAATGGCCAAAAATAAAATCAAAGCGTAGAACACTCAATGTATGACAAGACAAATATAACTGAACATGACACACAATTCACACACCACTCCTAGGGTACGCCTCACTGTTGCCTTGCCCCTCGAAACGTGGTCGTCGAGTAGAGGATGTTTTAGTAAGTCCTCATGTCCATGAACATGGCATGGGGGTAGCTTCTAAGGTGTCTTCCTATTGCTCTGGTGACCACACTGTCCCTAAACTCGAATTGACCCGAACACCTCCAACGGTGGTACTACCTACCTCTCAATGGTGGGATGGCACTACCTTAAGGATATTTACACAGACTAATTCCTTAGGGTAGGTAGATGACTCGTAGATGACTCGTAGATGCTCGCTCTAAATTCAAAACAAACCAAAAAACTTCTTTTCACACCGACACTTTTCAAAAAGCTTTCAAAAACAACTTTTCAAACACTCTTGAGGACTGATACAAGAGTCGAACTGAAATTTCAAAGAAACTTTTTTTCAAACCCACTCACCTTGAAAAGCAAACAAACATTTTGAAAACACAATGAGCAAGTATCTAAGAGCCCATGGATAACCATGGATAGAAAGGGTGCTAACACCTTCCCTTTCTATAAATCTACCTCCCGAACCGAGAACTAATCTCAATAAGGAATTTTTCTGTGCTTTTGTCCTTTCCATATTGGAGAAAATAAAAGACGGTGGCGACTCTTGCTTACCGTGACATTTCGCGAACCAGCGTTAAACAGTCAGTTCCAGATCCACCGATCACAGAACTGGCGACTCTGCTGGGGAAACTTTTAAAGTGCGGTGTACCTTAGGACTAAGATCATTGTGTTTTGAATTGCTTTGACTTGTTTGCTTTAAATTGTGGGACTGTCTTGGGAGTTCTATAGATCCTAAACCCGAATCTGGGGATACCTTCTTAGAAAGTAGCAACAAGACTGTGAGGGAACTGTATGGGGTATACCAACATGGTTGAAGCAGTCTGCTACGTTGATGTGGCACTTTGGTGTGTACCGGTAACCCTTGAGTTCAGTCAAGGAGAGTACGGGGCCGCCGCGTGGTGTCGTGAAGCATCAACTGACCTTAGGAACCTTAATTGAACCATCTTGGCCTCTTTAGGGTAGTGAGATAACTGACTTTGGTGCAGTCCGAGGTTGGTTGATACTCGATACTACACTCAATTGAGGGTTGTTTTCTTGGAATATTTCGGTCGCCAGTTCAGTGGCTAAATCGAAACGATGAACAATGAAAGCAATCCAGTGATATTGGGACCCTTAGAACCCGGTTACTTCTAATAGGACAGGTTGAGCCCACCAACTTCAAGAGGGTAATACCCAGACCCCATGCAGGCCTAAACTCTAAGGGCTGTGGTGTGACTTGTGTGCCTTATCATGTTTGCCTTTGTAAATATTTGTGGTGTGTTTAATCATAGCATCATGACATCATCCAGCATCATATGCATTGACTAACCATTTCAGGGGTTCGAATCTTCATCTTTGTTCTTGTTTTGTAGGACATGGAAACTGTTCGCAGAAAGACAATTCAGATCAGCCTTGTAAGGATCCCTCCTCAGCTTAAGGAGCTTATATCCAGGATTCCCGAGAGCTCTTCATTCAGTGAAAGACATGGAAGACTCATCAGCTTGGTCAACACCAACATTGAGGAAGATATGATAAAGGTCCTGTTCCAGTTCTTTGACCCTCTACACCATTGTTTCACTTTCCTGGATTATCAACTGGTGCCTACATTGGAAGAGTTCTCCCGGCTTCTGAAGATCCCTATCCTTGATCAACTACCCTACAACGGTACAGAAAAGGAACCCAAGCTTGAAGAGATTGCTAAAGCCTTACACCTACAACCATCTGACCTCAAGGGACATTGGGAAGTTAGAAGTGGTATCAAAGGGTTCTTAGCCAGGTTTCTGTTTGAGAAGGCCCAAGAATGTTGGAACTCCCTTGACCTACAAGATTTTGAAGAAGTTGTGGCCCTCCTTGTCTATGGTTTGGTGTTGTTCCCTAACCCAGACCAGCTTATAGATATCAGTGCTGTCCAGATCTTCATGTCCAGGAATCCTATACCTACGTTGCTGGGGGACATCCTTCACTCATGTTACACTCGAACCATGAGAAAAAGAGGTGTTCTTATGTGCTGTACTCCTCTCTTGGGAAGGTGGTTTATTTCGCACTTTCCGCAATCTGTTTTGAAGAATGAGCGGGGTTTGAGATGGTCACAACGATTAATGACTCTCACACATGCAGATATACATTGGTGCCCTCGGTCTAGAGAGGATGTCACTATCATTGATCGTTGCGGGGAGTACCCTAATGTTCCTTTACTTGGAATCAGAGGAGGTATTACTTACAACCCATGCCTGGCTTGGAGACAGTTTGGTTATGCTCGGAGGGATGGCCCTCATGACATGTTAATTCCTGACATAGTTTTTGACTTCGACAATGATACGCAAGGACTTCGCCAGAGATTTATCAGAGCTTGGAGGATGCCAAGTAGGATAGACAGCAAGACCCTGGGGCATAGGAATTCCATCCCGTTGGAACCTTATCTCAAGTGGGTACGCGCCCGCTCCCAGAAGTTAGTAATGCCTTATCCTCATGTGCTCCCTGTGATCAAAGAGCCTGTCTTGGAGGGGGAGGTGTCCTACACCATTCAACATCCTGACATGCCCACGTCCTGGGAAGAGATGCAGAAGAGCTTGATCCAGCTTAAGGAAGAACAGAATTCTCTTGAGACCAGTCTACATGCTAGTGAAAAGAAGGTCTTAGAGCTCACCCGCCTATTGCACGAGGAAAGGAATCTCAACACCTACATAGCTCCAAAGAGGATGCGTAGTGTCTTTTGGGATTGATTTGCCTTGTAATATGTGCCCATGAGGCTTTGATGTACTAAACAATTATTTCCTTAATGATAATGTGTGTTCCTTTTTGTCTACAACAAATTTGAACTTTCGAACCCTTGAATGCATTGCATAAACACATATCATTCATCATGTGCATAGCAGGTTTTCTTCTTTTCAGGTTGCTTACTGTTCTTTGCTGTTTATTTCAGCATCATGAACCCTGAATCATCAACCGAGATGTCTATCAAGGCCCTTCAGGCGCAGAACGCAAAATTTCAAGAGCTGATCATGGGTCTGGCCCAAGGTCAAGAAGAGCTGAAAGCTTTACTCCTGAAGAAGGAGAAGAAGAAGAGAACTGTTCTTTTCAACTCGGGCCCGAGGTTTGGTAATACTCTGCAGAATGAGGAAGTTGGCTCTTCTGTAGGCAAAGACAGTCCCCAGGGGGGAAAGGCTCCAAGTCCAATAGTCTCTGACAACGAGACTGACTTTAATGAGGAACAGTATCCTCCTGCTGAAGACCGGTACAAGCAGTTGGAAGACAGACTGAATGCCATGGAGATCCAACAAGTGCCTGGGCTGGATTTCGGAGACTTGGGCTTATCTACTGGTGTGATCATTCCTCATAAGTTTAAGGCACCATCTTTCACCAAGTACGACGGGGCGTCTTGTCCCAAGCTACACCTCAGATCTTATGTGCGGAAGATTCAACCGTACACAGTGGACAAGAACTTGTGGATCCACTTCTTCCAGGAGAGTCTTTCAGGGACTCATCTCGAATGGTTCTATCAGCTGGATGGGACCAAGGTTCGTAACTGGGAGGAGTTGGCTACTGCTTTTTACAAGCAGTATCAATATAATGCCGACCTTGCTCCTACACGTACCCAACTCCAGGGTATGTCGCTAGGATCAAGCGAAGGTTTTAAAGAGTATGCACAGAAGTGGAGGGATCTGGCTGGCAGGGTGTGTTGTACCCCAAATTTTGACCTAAGATACCATCTCCCATCTGCATCATTACATTGCAAGCGTTTTGATCTATCGATTTTTAAAAATTCATAACTTTTTCAGGTCGAGAGCTGTTTATTTTTGAACGCTGAATTTATTAATCGATCAATGATCAAACAATGTTTATTAATTATTTATTATCTTAAATTTAAATAATTGGAATCTATTTTCGGTTATTATATAATTTAAAGATTTATGAATAATGAAATAAACATTTGAAAAGAGGTTTATTAATTGGTCAACAATGATTATTTAATTATTTATCATTCTAAGTTAAATAATTGAAATTCTATTTTTAATTATTATAATTTAGAAAATTATGAATAATGAATTAAATAATTGAAGTTATTCATTGATCAATGATGTTTATTTATTTGTTTATTATTCTGAATTTAAGTGATTGAAATTGATTTTCAGTTATTATACAATTTAAAGAATTATAAACGATAAATAAATAATTGGAAAGAAAAAGAATTAATTGGGAAATAATAGATTTTTATTCACTCTATTCTATTTATTACAATTGTTATTTAAATATTGTATTATTTACAAAATATTTATAATGACAATTACATAAAGAGTTTAAAGTAAAACAAAAACTATTTTTCTAAGATTCTAATTCTTCATCTTCTATCCAATGCCTTTTTGTCTGCTCATTTAATTTTACCTGCAAAACAATTAAAAGAAAAAGTCAGAAATAAATAAATAATTAAAAGCAAAAAAAATTATTTTTTTAGTGTTCATCATTAAAAGCAAACGGCCGGAATCAGTTTTTACCCTTTTTGCAAATCGCGGGATTTCTCCCGGTTCACAAAAAGGGATGGATTTTTATTTTCAGAAATGAATGCACAATTTAAAAAGATGCACAAATTCATTTTTTGTTTTCAAAACTGCATAATTAAAAAGCCAACTGCATATTTCAAATATGCATAATTTCTTTTTGTCAAAAACTGCATATTTCAAAAAATATACACAGCATACAAAAATCACCAGCATATGCATTTGTAAGACAAAGCCAACGTAAACCATGCAAATATAAGAAGAAGCCAAAATACAATAGGCTCCTACTGTTACATTGCAAGTCAAAGAGCAAATATGCAGTTCAAATCAATATTTGCAAGCAAGGCATCTTTCTTTTTTTCATCATTTTCCAGCATTTTCACTTTTTCAGAACTTAAAAATACATAACATATCACCTTTTATGTCAATTTGTATTGAGGAGAGAGAAGAGAGATAGAAGTATGGTTTTGCAGGTTTTGGTTTAGGCAGGAAGAGGATATATACAAACTACAACAGCATCTCATAAGAAGAATGAAAGCATGAAAATAGAATAAAAACAAACTGATGTAACAGTAATATGCAGAAGGCCAAGAAAGCTAGTTAAATATTCAAACCTGAGCCATCAAGTTATGCCAAGCAAACTGTATAACATAACACGAACCCCTTCAAGAAAGAGAGTTCAACCTACCTAAAGTTTTCAAATACTCCAAAACTGTAAAACAAAGATACAAAAAACCATTTCTCCAAGTCTCAAACAAAAAACCATAGAACCTACTGCATAAAACCAGTAGAATCATCACAAAAATCAAAAACCACCAAATATGGCCTAAACCATACAAACCAATTTCCATCAACCTTAAAACCATTTCAAAACCATACAAACCTGCATAAACCATAAAAACCAATTTCCATTTCTAAACCATTAAACCAGAAAACTTCCAAACCATGTCAAGGTCACCTGCTGCATTAAAACCAGTAAAACACTTGGCCTGACTCATAAAACCATAACCAAAACCGAACCTTATGGCCTAAACAAAACAACCTTGGCCTAAACCATAGAAACTGCTGTCAAACAAAAACCATTAACCATCTATAACCATCAATAACCACCGATAACCCACTTCTAGCCTCAACCAAACAAAATGGCATAGTCAAGCATAATGGCCTAAGAAACCTGTAAAAGCCTCAAACACCATCAACCATAACCAAGAATCATAAACAATAACATGTCCAATACCGTCAAGACCTCAGATACATCATCATAGGCCAAAAATCCAAAAGGGCAACTGAAGCAACAGTAGCAGAAAGAAGAAAAGGGCAAGCTAATCAAAACAATAGCATTCCAACAATGGTACCCAAGGCAACATAGCATTCAAGGCATCCAGGCAACAAAAAAAAAGCATACAAAAGCAGTAAAGAAGAAGAGAGAAAGTATTCGAAGGTCACAGTTTAGGCAAAGCAAGGTAAAAGGCAGAAGAGAAGAAATATATTGCACAAGTTTTCAGTTTACTCATCATCAAACAATTAAGAACGAAGTACCGGTAGTCCGAAGCAACATCATGCGTATCCCTCGCCGTCCCGGCCTCCTAAGCGTATCGCCCTCAACCCTCCTCCTCCATCTCCAGGTAACTGTCGTTCTTCTTTCCTTTCAATACCTCAAAATAATCATGTGAAAAACGAATGAGAATCAGAATAGATGAAAATCATGAACATGCAATCGTAACCAAAACCTAATGAATTGAAAGATAACGTTCGTACCGTGAATCCGTGACTATCGCCCTAACGCCTTGACCGGCGGGAAGAGGAGGTTGAAGACTGCTGGTGGCCATTAGGGCGAGAAAGCTCAGGCAAGGCTCGAACGAAATCAAGAGACGAAGAGATGAGAACGAAGAAGACGGTACAAGCGAGCGGCGCCGTTGTTGCAAAACCTAATCCCTAATTCATTTAACAAATCACGTTTAACCTTAAAACAATTGTAAAACCTGAATGGGCCTTACCCATCTCTGCCTACAAGCCCAGCGAAACTGCTTATTTCACCCCCTTCCCTGTCTCTTTGTCTTGGGCCTCCCTTAAGCCTTTGGCCCATTTGCTTTGTCTTTATTTTACCCCCCTTTTATTTCTTGACTTTTATTTGTTTTCTTTAGTTTTTAGTTAATTAGTAAAACTTAATTAAATAATAGATAATTTAATGAAATCATTTTAATATTTGATCAATTTTATTAGTTTAACATTAGGTTTAATCTAGTAATTTTAGTATCTTTTTAGGTTTAGTTAAATAACTTTTAAAGTTTAATATAGTTTAGATCTATTTACTAAATAAATACTTTATATTAATACTAATACAAAAATAAAAAAAATAGAAATTTTAAGAACTAAAAAAAAAGCATTTTTATTTTTAGATAATTCTCTTGCTTTATCCATATTAAAAATACATATAATAAAAAACTTAAAAAGAAAACATTTTTATTAATTCTCTTGCGTTATTAAACATAATATAAAAGGTGCATATTTATACCACTTAGTCTTTTATTTAAATTATTGTATATCATCATAATTTTCTGTTTACATGATTATTCTGTTTACGTTTAAATCCAAGGGAAAATATGATTAAACTGGTCGACTTCATGTCCTCGAGTCCAATCATGCGAACATTCGCATTTCATTAAAACTTAGGATAATTTTTTCCTCAAATATTCAATCTTTTTAAAAAAAACTTATACCTTTTAAGCAAAAACTTCGACATTAGGTCGTCGTATCTTTAAAAACCCGTCCGTACCCCTTTTCGGCCAAAACAATTTATTTCTTAATCGAACGGTCAATTTTAATAAACAGATATTTCAAAAGGTTCCTATAGAGTACTATAGATACATTGGGTGCTAATACCTTCCCATTGTATAACCAACCCCCGAACCATAGATCTCTTTTCAAAACGCCTTGTATTTTTATTACTTTTAAAAGTATTATTTATATTGCATATTTAGGGTTTTATTTCGCTCTTTTCCCTTTTCCCTTGGAAATAATAAAGCGCGGTGGCGACTCTTGCTTTTTGTGAGACGAATTAATCAATAATTCGATCTCCGATTTACCCCGCTACATTTTTTATCGCTACAGGGTGCAGCCTCCGTTAACTGACTGTGAGCTGGTGGATATGTTCTTGGGGACCCTCTCCGGGCCGTTTTTCAATCACCTTATTGGCAATTCATCTGCAGGGTTCACTGACCTTATTCTGACTGGGGAGAGGATAGAGGCTGGAATGAAGTCCGGTAAAATTCAGAAGGGTGCGTCTTCAAGTGTTGAGAAGAAACCCTTTAAAAAGGAGGCCAGTGCTGTGTATGGGCCTAGGAGGCAAGAGAAACCAGAACGCCGCCAATCTGTCAACGCGGTGATGATTGCAAAGCCTGCTGCCGCTCCTCGGCAAACCAATCCACCCAGGGCTGAAAGACCTAGAAGAGAGTTTACCCGTCTAAGTATGACCCTATCGCAAATCTTGTCGCAGTTGCTATCCACCAATTTGGTGACTGTTAGAGAGGCCCCGAAGGTTGTGAATACTGCCTCTCCCAAGTACAATCCAAATGCCCGCTGTGCTTATCACTCCGATAGCCCAGGGCATTCCACTGATGACTATTGGGCCTTGAGGAATAAGGTGCAAGACCTTATTGACGCAAATGAGATACAATTTGAGGCGCCTGAGAGGCCAAATGTGGTGACTGCTCCTATGCCCCAGCATGGAGTGAATGCCATTGATGAAGATGTGTATGCCGTTTCTGTGAATGATGTAGCTACTCCTCTGATGACTGTTAAGAGGAACCTACTGCTGGCCGGTTTATTTCCGGGTTGTAGCGAAGGTTGCCTTTTCTGTGCTGTTTCCCTTTCTGGTTGTCCTTTGCTGAAGTTGGGCATCCAAAGCCTGATGGACAGCAAAGAGATTCTGTTCAAGAAGACCGCTGTTCCGTTTGTTCCTGTGGAAGATGTATCTGTTGTTACAATTTTCAATAATCCAATCAAGGCTCCCCCGAGGAAGCCAGTTAAAATCATGACTGTCGCACCCATTGTGATTACTGTTCCGGGGCCTCTCCCCTATGAATCTGATAAGGCTGTCCCATGGCACTATGGGGCAGATGTATATGTACATGGTATAAAGCAAGAGTTCAACACTGGCACCAGCATCAGCAATATCACTGGTCCAGCCAAAGTTACCCGCAGTGGCAGGCTCTTCTCGCCTGACTTTGCACCACCAGCTATTCGAAGACCTTTCGTTATAACACCTGGAAGTGCACCTGTTCCCATTTCTGATCAAGTTGCTTCCCCTGCTGCCGAGTCATCTAATGCTCGGGGCAAAGGGATTGATGATGAGCCTGCCCGGATGGAGGCACCAAAGTCTGTGAATGTTGAAGCCTCCCAGCAAGAAATGGAGGAAATTCTCAAAATAATCAAGAAGAGCGATTTTAATGTTGTTGAACAGCTGGGGCATACCCCCTCCAAAATCTCTATGCTCTCCTTGCTGCTGTGCTCAGAGGCCCATGCTAAGGCCCTGATTTCATTTCTCAAGATGGCTCATGTGCCACAGGAGACATCTGCAGACCAGTTTACTGATTGCGTAGCCAATTTGACAGCGGACAATGATTTGGGTTTCTCGGATGCTGACCTTACTGCTAAGGGAAAGAACCACAATGATGCCCTGCATGTTTCTATAGAATGCAGGGGCACTACTCTCGCTCACGTGTTGGTGGACACCGGTTCTTCCCTGAATATGCTACCCAAAAAGGCCTTAGACAGGTTAGATTGTGAGGGCCTGGAGCTGAAACCTAGCAACATCATTGTCAGAGCCTTTGACGGTTCTAAAAGGATGGTTCATGGAGAGGTAGACATTCCTATTCGTGTGGGTTCTCAAGTATTCGACTCAACTTTCTATGTGATGGATATCCGTCCATCTTATTCCTGTTTATTGGGTCGACCTTGGATTCACAAAGCTGGGGCAGTGACCTCTACCCTACACCAGAAGCTCAAGTACCCCGTCAGAGGGAAGATTGTCACTGTGCAGGGAGAGGAGGAGTATATGGTTAGTCACTTGAATTCCTTCTGATATATTGAGATGGACGGGGAGTTTATTGAAACCCCCTTTCAGCATTTCAAAGAGGTACCCCCAACATTGGCAGCAGCAGAAACAGTGGTTGAAGAGGACTTTCCCTTGAAGATGGCTTCCTTGAAGGACGCCCGGGCTGTAATCAAGAAAGAGGCTCAGAAGGCTGTGCGCAAAGCTAGAACCAGAAGACCTCCTGTGCTCATCACCAATCCAGGAGTGAATGCCATTGGGGATGAAGATGAAGTGGAAGAGTCAGAGTTTGATAGCTGGATCTACCCGACGACTGATGGTGGATTGACCAATTGGACTGCTAAAGATCATACCCCTGTTACTTTTGTTACGCAGTAATAAACTCCTTTGTTTTTGTTATTTGTAATAAACAATGAATTGAAACTCTATGGCCCAGTGTCTTACCCGGGGCACCGTGGCTTCATTTGTGAGGGCATATTAATTGTCATTTCATATATCATGAATAAAGACCTTGGACGTTTTCTCACATTTCAAATCTTATGCTCCTTTTCTTTCTTTCCTTTCTTTATATATTGCAAAACAACTGTATTTACACACACTCACTCATACAGGTTTCAATCCACTCTGGATCTCACTAGTAACGACTCTGCTACTGCCAGTTATGACTTCGAAAATCCGATCAACTTAGCCGAAGACGAAGGTGAAGATGATTGTGAAGTGCCTGGTGAGCTTGCAAGACTGTTACAACAAGAAGAGAGGGCAATTCAACCACACGAAGAGCCGGTGGAAACAATAAATCTGGGTACTGAGGCAGACAGAAAGGAGGTTAAGATTGGTGCCAACCTAGAGCTCAGTGTGAAGCAACGGTTGACCCAGATGTTACATGATTATGTGGAGATCTTCGCCTGGTCCTACGAAGACATGCCTGGTTTGGATACCGACATCGTGGTCCATCATTTGCCTACCAAGGAAGACTGCCCTCCGGTTAAGCAAAAAGTCCGCCGTATGCGTCCAGAGATGTCTGAGAAGATCAAAGCTGAGGTTATGAAACAGTTCGACGCCGAGTTTCTTGCAGTGACTTCTTACCCCCAGTGGGTTGCTAACGTGGTTCCGGTACCAAAGAAAGATGGCAAGGTCAGAATGTGTGTTGATTACAGGGATCTAAACAGGGCCAGCCCCAAGGATGACTTTCCCTTGCCTCACATTGACGTTCTGGTTGACAATACTGCTCAGCACAAGGTGTTCTCTTTCATGGATGGTTTTTCAGGGTATAATCAGATCAAGATGGCTCCTGAAGACATGGAAAAGACTACCTTCGTCACTCAGTGGGGCACCTTCTGCTACAAGGTCATGCCATTCGGGTTGAAAAATGTTGGGGCAACCTACCAACGTGCCATGGTTGCTTTATTTCATGACATGATCCATCATGAGATCGAAGTGTATGTTGACGACATGATTGCAAGGTCTAAGACTGAGGAGGAACACCTTGATCATCTGCAGAAATTGTTTGACCGTCTGAAGTTGTACAAGCTGAGGTTGAACCCGAACAAGTGCACCTTCGGGGTTAGATCTGGAAAGTTGCTAGGCTTTGTCATAAGTGATAAGGGGATTCAAGTGGACCCTGCCAAGGTTAAAGCCATTCAAGAGATGCCAGTTCCTAAGACAGAGAAAGAGGTCAGAGGCTTTTTAGGACGCTTGAATTACATTGCTCAATTCATCTCGCACCTAACTGCTACCTGTGAGCCAATCTTCAAGCTGCTGAAGAAAGATCAGGTAGTACGTTGGAATGATGAATGTCAGGCCGCTTTTGACAGAATCAATGAGTATCTCCAAGAACCACCCATTCTTATGCCACCGGTTGAAGGGAGACCTCTGATACTATACCTGACAGTACTTGACAACTCAATGGGGTGTGTGCTGGGGCAGCATGACGAGTCTGGCCGAAAATAGCACGCCATTTATTACCTTAGAAAAAAGTTTACCGACTGTGAGACCCGATACTCACTGCTCGAGAAAACTTGTTGCGCTTTGGTATGGGCTGCTCGCCGACTGAGACAGTATATGCTGACTCTCACTACCTTGTTGATTTCAAAGATGGATCCTATAAAGTACATATTTGAAAAGCCTGCTCTGTCCGGGAGAATAGCAAGATGGCAGATGATCTTGACGGAATACGACATCCAGTACACAACTCAGAAAGCTATCAAGGGAAGTGTATTGGCAGACCACTTGGCACATCAGGCAGTAGACGACTATCAGTCAATGAACTTTGAGTTTCCGGACGAGAGCATCATGATTGTGACTGATTGTGAAGTACCTGGACCGGATGAAGGACCTGAGGAAGGATCCCGATGGTTTATGCACTTTGACGGAGCCTCCAACGCTTTGGGTAACGGTATCGCGTTGTGATAATATCCCCCCAAGGCACTCATACTCCACTCACTGCCCGGCTATGTTTCAACTGAACCAACAACATGGCAGAGTATGAGGCATGCATCATGGGTCTTCAAGCTGCGATCGACTTAAGGATCAAGTTTCTGGGTGTCTTTGGAGATTCTGCTCTCGTGATCAATCAGATCAAAGGCGAGTGGGATACGAAACATTCGAATCTTATTCCTTACAGAGAATGTGTATTGACATTGATCCCCCATTTCACAGAGATAACTTTTGAACACTTTCCGAGAGAGGAGAATCAGCTGGCGGACGCGTTAGCTACGATGTCTTCTATGTTCAAGGTCAAATGGGACAATGAGGCTCCCCGGATCATCATCTAGAAACTGGACGAACCGGCATACTGTTGTGATCTTGAGACTGAGTTGGTGACTGAGAAACCTTGGTACCATGAGGTGAAGAGATACTTGGAAGCTCAAGAGTATCCTGAAGGTGCATCTGTCAACGATAAGAAGTTTCTGAGAAGGTTCGCAGCGAAGTTCTTCCTCAGCAACGGCATCCTGTACAAGCGAAACCATGATTCGACCTTACTGTGTTGTGTGGATAAAACTGAAGCAGAAAGAATCATGGAAGAGCTGCATGAGGGTACCTTCGGAACGCATTCCAGTGGACATACTATGGCAAAGAAAATCCTTCGAGCAGTGTATTTCTGGTCCACAATGGAAGCCGACTGTTACCAACACTCTCGGACATGCCATAAATGCCAGATATATGCAGACAAGGTGCATGTTCCTCCAGTTCCTCTAAATGTCCTGACTGCACCTTGGCCTTTTGCAATTCGGGGCATAGATATGATTGGTGAGATTAAACCTACGGCATCCAATGGGCATCGCTTCATCCTGGTAGCAATCGATTACTTTACGAAGTGGGTTGAAGCAGCTTCTTATGCCACTGTAACCAAGAATGTCGTGGCACGGTTCATTCGGCATAACTTGATCTGTCGATACGGCGTCCCAGAAAGGATCATTACAGACAACGGTACCAATCTCAATAACAAGATGATCACTGAGCTCTGCGAGCAATTTAAGATACAACACCACAACTCTTCTCCTTACCGGCCGAAGATGAACGGGGCTGTAGAAGCAGCAAATAAGAACATTAAGAAAATTGTGCAGAAGATGACAGTGACTTATAAAGATTGGCACGAGATGTTACCGTTTGCTCTACATGGGTATCGTACCTCAGCCAGGACGTCAACCGGGGCAACTCCTTTCTCCTTGGTCTACGGCATGGAGGCAGTCTTACCAATCGAAGTGCAGATACCCTCGCTCCGGATAATGAAGGATGCAAATCTGAGCAAAGATGATTAGATCCAGACACGACTTGATCAGCTAAATCTAATTGACGAAAAGAGACTTGTTGCTATTTGTCATGGTCAGACGTATCAAAAACGGATGATCAGGGCATTTAACAAAAAGGTCAGACCACAAGAATATCAAGTTGGGGATCTGGTAATCAAGTGTATCATCCTTCCTCAGAGTGATCCATGGGGCAAATGGACCCATACGTACGAAGGGCCATTTGTGGTTAAACATGTGTTCTCAGGAGGAGCCATGATTCTAACCAACATGGATGGTGACAACCTTCCTCACCCCGCCAATGCAGACATAGTAAAAAGATACTACGCATAAAAAAGACCCGCTAGGTTGACATACCTAGGCAAAAATTAGGGCTTCCCGGTGAACCAAAAGGGTTCGGGCAAAATGAAGGGATGAAATGAAAAAAATCTGTACACCCGACAAGTCGAAAACCTGAAAAGGCGGCTTGGGCAAAAATGGGTATCCCGGTGGACTGAAAACCCGAAAGGGCGGTCCAGGAAAAAGTTAGGGATAAAGCGTAATACTATGTCTCAGCGGATCACTTTGCATCTAGAATCCGGTATCAACATCAAGTTCAGACGGCATCGATCAATCGGCTTCATCTTCAGCTAGGTCATCAAGTGATGAGACGCTCGAAGATATAAAGGCGATAGCAGAGTTGGAACCCAGTGGGATGATTCTTTTCACACAGCTGTTTTATTTTCCTTTGTACAAATTTGTATAAACTCTTATTCGGTGGCGTTCTCTTACTAGGACGTCAGCCTCTTGTACATAAATGCCTATTTACAGGCAAACTCAAAATTAATACAAAATCACTGTTCAGTTAAAATTGCCAATAGTTTTTCCTTTTCTGTTTTGTTTTGCGAAGAACGTCCAAGGTTCAATTTGTGATATATGCATTTGACACTAATTGCTAACTCATAAATATTTGCATACGAAACAAAGGATTAATTACAGGTAACATTAGAAACAGGGGCAATAAAGAGTTGTCTAAGCGATCTAATTGTTCTGTCCACCAAGGTATCAAGGTAGGTTCAGCTGAAGAACATAATCAATATACCTTAACTCCCCAGAGAGTGAGCCAGCAAGTCAATGCACTCTCCCCAAGCCAAGTTATACAAACAGCCTTAAGGAAGTTGGGTATCCCCGCAGATCTCAACATTCCCCAGCACATCATACAAACATTCTTAACAAGCATCCCCGGCAGTCTTGATCTAAGATTGTTCCCCGGCGGTATACCAAACATTCAGCGGAGCCACTTCCCCAACGTATCTCAAAAATTTCCCCAGGAGAGTCTAGTATAGTTCAAGATTTCCCCAAGAAAGTTTGAATCACCTCCCCAACAGGAAGCTTATCCCCAGTAGATTCTGGAAGCTTGCCGCCCACAGAGCATGAACGCGTCCCCCGACTTTATTCAAAGGTTATTTCCCTACCAGGATATAAATGGGTTATCCTCAGCCAAAAGCCACGGAAAGATCGTCCTAGACGAAGTATTCCTATCCTCAGTGGAGTCTATTAACACTTCCAACATAACAATGGTATCCCCAGCGGAGTTATCATCATCCCAACAAAATATCTCTCTCCCCACAGAGCATTTTTCCAGCAAGGTCGCTAGAGTAATTTTCTCCCCGCAGAGTGTTCTATTCGTCAAGTTTATTCCCCAACGGAGTTATCTTCTCCTATCGGTATTCTTACAACCATCACTCCCTAGTGGAAACAGAAGCTCTACATCAGCCCAGGATTTAACTTCCGGGCACCCGTCAAGGATTTATTTTCCTAAGATGAAAACATACATTCAAAAACATCACATACATCATGATACATGCATAAACGTATCATACCTTACAATCTCATTTATGTTGAGAACATCATTGCTTGATCCATATCATGTATTGCATATGACTGACCTTTACCTTTCAGGAAAGATCAGGTTAAATTCTCAGCTTTATTCCAAGACTTTAGTCCGGTTCAGTTAAATCGACCCTAAGATTTTCCTGATTCTTATCCAGTCAAAGGCCTTCTCTGGTTCAGTCAGATCGACCCTAAGATCTCCCTGATTCTTATCCAGTTGAAGATTTCAAGACCTTGTCCGGTTCAGTTAAATCGACTCCTAAAGATTTTCCTGATTCTTATCCATTCAAAGGCCTTCTCTGGTTCAGTCAGATCGACCCTAAGATCTCCCTGATTCTTATCCAGTTGAAGATTTCAAGACCTTGTCCGGTTCAGTTAAATCGACTCCTAAAGATTTTTCTGATTCTTATCCAGTCAAAGGCCTTCTCTAGTCCAGATAAATCGATTCATAAAGATTTTTCTGATGAAGACTCAGTAGAAGACATCCAAGATTCTCTCATCGTTACTGTTGAGGTAGTAATCGCCCCAGATTCTCTCATTGTTACTGTTGAGGTAGTAATCACCCCGGATTCTCTCATCATTACTATTGAGGTAGTAATCGCCCCAGATTCTCTCATCGTTACTGTTGAGGTAGTAATCACCCCGGATTCTCTCATCGTTACTGTTGAGGTAGTAATCGCCCCAGGTTCTCTCATCGTTACTGTTGAGGTAGTAATCGCCCCAGATTCTCTCATCGTTACTGTTGAGGTAGTAATCGCCCCAGGTTCTCTCATCTTTACTGTTGAGGTAGTAATCGCCCCAGGTTCTCTCATTGTTACTGTTGAGGTAGTAATCGCCCTAGGTTCTCTCACCGTCCCGTTGAGGTAGTAACCATCCCTGATTCATTCATCACCGTTTGAAACTCCAGACTCGACTCTAGTATCTCGCCAGGGCACGTCTGAAGAGTTCAAAGACCCGATTCCTGTAACCAACCAGGGTGCGTCTATATAAAGAGTTTGAAGACCAACTCCCGTAACAGGTCAGGTAATCATTTTCTTTTTCAGGTATGCAAGTTCTCGCTAAGGAATCTCTTGCGCGATCGACACCCAGATGGCATCTATAAGCCCATCCACCTATCTATCACCTCCCATGATGGCATCTGTAAGCCCATCTTCCTATCCATCAATCTCCAAATGGCATCTGTAAGCCCATTCCCATCATCACACTGCTAACATGTGAGCGCAAATTTCTGGGCACTCTAGTGTTCAATCATCTTCCACCTTCGGATTACGAAAGGCACGTCAGCCAATCTACATCCTCAGGTCTAAGAAGATTGAACAGGGGCAACTGTTGTACCCCAAAATTTGCCCTCCCATATCCTTCAAGATTTGCAAAGAGCATGCTTCAAAATCTCCCAAGGGTGACACAGTCCAATGGCCTCCTAACAGTCAAAATTAGGGTTTTGGTTTTGGCAAAGAAATTGAAGTTCCCAAGGGCCCAAACAAGTCCCACATGCCTATAAACACTGCCAAGCATCCTTATGCCAAGTTTCAAGACTTACAGCACAAAATTGCACAATCAAAAACCCTATTTGCTCAACAGTCAACTGCAGGGGCAAAATGGTCATTTGACAGTCAAAAGTCAAAAATTTTGGTCAATATCTTATTTTGAAGCCACAAACATCATTTGATAAATTCTTGATCATGATTCTCAAGGCATGACTCAAAAAGTCTCAAGATGCAAAAGTTTCTATATTTGGACAGCTGAAAAAGTCAACTGCAAATTGACCAGGGCATAACTTCCACATGGTTTATCAGAAAAATTCCATACAAAGCTCATTTTTAAGATAATGACATTTCCTACAACTCATCTTTACACTTCAAGTCTAAGAAATGCTCTCACAAAAAGTTATCAATCTCAACATTATAGGTCATTTTCAAAAGTCAACAAAAAGGCACTTTAAGTCAAAGACCATAACTTGCGATTGATAAATCAAAATGACATGGGACCAAAGGCATTGGTTAGAGGACTTCAATACCTTTCCAAAATGTTCAAGAACATTATCAAAACTTAAAAATTGAGCAAGATATGCCTTGTGGAAGTTGGGAAATTTTTGGGAATTTTGAAAAGTCAACTTTGCTTCAAATGCCTCAAAATTGCTAATGGGCCTTAATTTCTTCCAAGAATCATCACCCAAAAGCTATGCACGACCCATTGACCCAAAGGGGAGTTATTTTACTATTTTTAATTAATTAATTGAATATTTAGTCTATTTAATTCATTTAATTAAAATTAATTATAAGAAAAATACTAATCCATGCTTTTCAAATCTTTTTGTGCATAGAATTCACTCAAGATTTCGTGCACTATTCAATAAGGAAAGAATCAAGGTGATTGGAAATAATTGGCATGTTCTTCACATGAAAAAGATTGAAAAAGATACCATTGAAATCAAATCTCAAAAGCATTGAATACATGGTTGTTGGGCTTGGATTTCTGACCAAAATCATTCCATATACATACAGAAACCTAACCCTAATCACGAGAACAAGAGAGCTGCGCCCAAGAACACAAACAAAACTTGCATTTTTTCATAAAAAAGTTGAAACTGTTTTCATAGTTGCAGGTCGATTCAAAGCAAAAGAATTGTTCCATTGCACTCCTGACACATCCAGGAGTCTTTCCCAATCAAAACCGCAACCTCTAACCTCAAGAATCGGTAGAATGAAGCCGCCCTGTTCTTGATAATTTGCATATTTGTATTTTGATTTACACGCATTATCCATGCATTTTTCTTGTTGATTTGTACTAACATGACTGCTCTGAAGCTAATGGTATCGCCCAATTGAAGAATGGCCGCCTGTACCATAATCCACCATGAACGCACGTTAGGGTTCCAGAAACCTTGATTTAGGGTTTTTCACATAAAGGAAAATTGGACCATCAAATTAATACAGGCAAATTCATCAGAACAAGACGAATCAGTTGATCACATCGCGCTCCATTTATATTACGTGATGCTCTATTCGCTATTTTTGTAGATATCACTTAGTGGGGGTTTAAAACCCCCGCTATCTAATGCGTTTTTTTACAGGAAAGTGAAGAAGAAGCTTAGGTGTTCACATGTGGTTGGCTGATTCAAAGTTTGGCGCGCGATTTTTTGCTTTATACCACTTGCTCTTACTTCTTATTATATTAATTGTTTTCCATTATAATAACAAAGTTGCTAAATAGCTCAGTTGGTGGAAAGTGATGTTTGCAAGCCTTGGGACCTGGGTTCGATTCCCAGGTCCCCCACTTATTCAATATATTTTGCCTTAACACGCTTCTATGCAATGCTTCATCAAGGGTTTACCATACAGCCTCATCATCCGGCTTGCCACGCGTCCAACAACCTCAATCCAAAGGTCAGAATTTGCAGATCACCATGGATGCTAGTCAAACATGCCATACACGCGCTGTAAAAAGTCAATGGGTCCTGAATCAATGGGCCAAAAAATGCTTCCAGTATACCTCCAATTGGGCCAGAAAACCCCCCCTGTTTGTATATTTATCTTCTTTCTAATTTTCCTCTTTAATTTTAATTCTTTTCAATTTGCTTTAAATTCATAAAAATAATTCCTTATAACATAAAAATCATAAAATCATAAAACAATAAAAAATATATTTTGTTAATATTACTTTCTATTAATTTTGTAAATAAGTTTTAATAGCTAAATTAGTTTAATTTTAGGCTTAATTTTAATATTTTTCTTAATAACTAATAAAAACATAAAAATTAGGGTTTCTAGCATTTGTACTCTTTTTTCAATAATTAAAATTTCTTCTTATTATTATTAATTCTTAATTATTTTTGTAAATAACTTATAATTAATTAATTAGGGTTAAATTAGGTTACAACTTAAACATTTTTTTAATAAATTAAAAATAATTAGAATTAGGGTTTCCTATAATAATTAATTTTCTCATTAAATTTCATAAATACAAAAAACATCCAAAAAATAAGTTCTTTCTTTTATTTAACTTAATTAATTTATGATTTCGATTTAATTTCTTTAAAAGGGTCCAACGCCCTCGCATTCAATTATAGTTCCTTTTCGCGCATTTATTTTTATTTCCTTTTTTATGATTATAATGTATTTGCCCCGAAGCCTTGTAATAGATAATTAGACTTATTTACTTTCCGCACTTTATTTCAAATCGGGTCTTGGTTTAATTTGGCGATGTAGACCCGCGCCTTTGTAATAAGCGTAGGACTTTTATCTTCCCGCACCTTTTAACTGTTAATAATTTGCATGAAAGAATGAATGACCAAAAATAAAATCAAAGCGTAGAACACTCAATGTATGACAAGACAAATATAACTGAACATGACACACAATTCACACACCACTCCTAGGGTATGCCTCACTGTTGCCTTGCCCCTCGAAACGTGGTCGTCGAGTAGAGGACGTTTTAGTAAGTCCTCATGTCCATGAACATGGCATGGGGGTAGCTTCTAAGGTGTCTTCCTATTGCTATGGTGACCATACTGTCCCTAAACTCGAATTGACCCGAACACCTCCAACGGTGGTGCTACCTACCTCTCAATGGTGGGATGGCACTACCTTAAGGATATTTACACAGACTAATTCCTTAGGGTAGGTAGATGACTCGTAGATGCTTGCTCTAAATTCAAAACAAACCAAAAAACTTCTTTTCACACCGACACTTTTCAAAAAGCTTTCAAAAACAACTTTTCAAACACTCTTGAGGACTGATACAAGAGTCGAACTGAAATTTCAAAGAAACTTTTTTTCAAACCCACTCACCTTGAAAAGCAAACAAACATTTTGAAAACATAATGAGCAAGTATCTAAGAGCCCATGGATAACCATGGATAGAAAGGGTGCTAACACCTTCCCTTTCTATAAATCTACCTCCCGAACCGAGAACTAATCTCAATAAGGAATTTTTCTGTGCTTTTGTCCTTTCCATATTGGAGAAAATAAAAGACGGTGGCGACTCTTGCTTACCGCGACATTTCGCGAACCAGCGTTAAACAGTCAGTTCCAGATCCACCGATCACAACCCCACATATCAATCATCATGAACCCAATTATAAAGTCAGAACCCCACCCTTACCTTGGATTGAAGGTCGCTCTATAATTTTCCGGTTGAATTCTCGTTCAGCCGTTTTTCCACTTTTCCAACAGCTTCACGTTCTTCTTCTCGATCCTTATTCTTCTACTGCCTCTTTCTTTCTATTCTTTCTAACAACAATAAAATAACCTATTATTCTTTATTCCTTATTGGGCTTAAAACTAATACACCACCTTATTACTTCTATTCCTTCAAATAAGCCCACACCAAATAATATTATAATTCTAATATTATTTCTCCACTTAATAAAATAAATCCAATTAATCATAACACAACTTCACAAATATTCTAAAAATAATTCAATTAAATAATTAATTAAATTACGGGTGTTACAACTACCAATTGAGCTACGTAGCTTAATTGGTAGTGGGAATGCATTGAGCATGTACTTGAACCTCGGGGTACAGGGTTCGATTCCCACGAAAGGAAAAAACTCTACTAGTGAGGGGGGTAGAGAAGATCATGAGGTAATAGTTCTAGGAACGGTGAAGGCTCGGGTTGTTACATCAGTCCCTGGGTTGTCATCATTTTCATGATTATCCCCCTCATTTGATGGAGTTGTGAGATCTAGAGCTCGCTTGACTGGTCCTCTAAGTCTTCTTCCCATATTCAAGATGCCATCCTGTTTCTTTGGCTTCATGGTCTTCTCTTTGATGATCAGGGTTTTCAAATCCTCCTGCCCCTTAGCTAGAGCCAGGAACATTTGCTGAAACTGAGCGTTTTGAGCTTGGAGATCCTTCACTATTTTTTCGAGAGCCATTTCTTTTGTTGAAATAAACAACGAAGGGATAAGAAGCCTGTCCAAAGAATACCTGTTATGAAATGACATGTATGATATGTAAATGTTTTCAAGGATCTCGCGGGTTAAACAATAAAATGTCAGAAGTTGAATTTTGCAACTTTGATTGAAGAACTTCGTATCGTTGAAGGCCCTTCTACGGGAGTCAAGCTCACCATGTCGAGTGGGTCATTGCCCCTGACTCAAGTTATTGTGTTATGGTCCTTTTGATAGCATTGACTAGAGGAAAATAAACCCCATTTCCCTTTGCTAGACGTCTGGTTTATTATAACCTGCATCAAAGACCCTTGAGACCCTTGAAATGGTTAAGGAGATGCTATGGTATGATGTTATATTGTGTATGCTATGTGTTAAACCAAAATGTAAGGTGGCATAAGCAAGTAGTACCAACAAAGCCCTGCAATGAGTTCAAGTTTGTTAGATAATGAAAGCAAGTAAGTCACACAAATAACCTTAGGTTCAGGCTTGCATGAGTTCCATATGTAAGTACCCTCTTGAAGTTTAGTGGGTTCAACCTGTCCTATTAATAGTAGTCGGGTTCTAGGGAATCTCAATATCATCGATTTTTCCCACAAGTTTCATTTTGATCGACAACTGACTTGCCACCAAACAAAACTCCAGAGTCAAATCTCAATGAGTGTAGTATCAAGTATCAACCGACTTAGGACTACACCAAAGACGACTATCTCACTACTTCCTAATGGCCAAGTTGTTCAATTAAAGGTTCTAAGGTCAGTTGATGCTTCATGACACCATGCAACGGCCCCGTATTCTCCTTGACTACTCAAGGGCTACCGGTACCAACCAAAGTGTCATATTAACGTAGCTATCGCTTCAACCGTGTCGGTATACCCCTTACAGTCCCCACGATCTATTGCTACTTACCTAAAAGGTGCTCCAAATCCGGGTGTAGGATCTATAGTAACAACCCAAACAAACCACCCAAGGATAAAGCATACAAAGAAAGCAATTAAAACAATTTTAAAATGAACTAACTCTAAGGTAGCACCACTTTTTATAAATCCCTAGAAGAGTCGCCAGTTCTGTGATACGGTGGCAGAACCGACTGTTATACTGGTTTTGTGTTTGTGTTTGCAAATGTTGGGTAAGCAAGAGTCGCCATCGACTTTTCTTTTATCCAAATTAAGGAAAGGGTGAAAAGAACAGAAAAATACCTTTTCGAGAATTTTCTAAGTAAGGGGATAGATTATGGAAAGGGAAGGTGTTAGCACCCATTCCATCCGTAGTTATCTACGGGCTCTTAGATGCTTAGCTCATTTTAAAAGTACCTCGTGCTTTGTGTGTTTTGAAAAATGTTTTGAAATGCCTTAGTGTGGCGATTTACTTTGCGTTAACTCTTGTATCAGTCCTCAAGAGTGTTGACAAAGCAAATGTTTTTGAAAATTATTTTTGAAATGTGTAAGTGTAAAAAGAGTTTGTTTTGAGCAAGCATCTAACAACTATCTACTTGTACTCGAAAAGGTTCGTTCTTTTCCTATTTTCCTTTAAACAACAATATCCTACTATTAGTGAGTAGGTAGCCCTATCGTTGGATGTATGAGGGACAATCGAAGGGACGATTTATAGTCACAAAGGCAACTTGGCAAGAAGCTTTAGTAACCACCCTAAAGTTCTGAGATCACTTTTAACCTAGCCAACATCGAGAGGGTCATCGAGGGACTAATGATATTTAAACTAGAGAATAATCACTAAAACTTCTCACGTTTCGAGAATTGTGACTGTTTTTCGAAGGCAACTGAAGTGGGATACCCTAGAGGTGCGCATGTGCAATTGTGTTCAAATCAGTTATTTATCTTGCGTTATTAGGTTTGCTAGCATTTGATTTCAGTCTTTTCATACAATTCTATTACTAACAGTTAATATTTAGCAAAAATTTAAAGTACAGGTGTTGTACCCCAAAATTTGCCCTCCCATATTCATCAAGATTTGTCAAGTCAAAGTCACAAAATTCCCCAGGGGTTGTGCAGCTCAACAGCTTCCCATACAATCAAAACTAGGGTTTGAGTCCTGATCAAGAAAATGAAGTTTTCAAGGACCCAATCAAGTCTCATATGCTTACAAACATGGTCAAGTATCCTCATATCAAGTTTCAAGACATTCAGCTCAAAATTGCACAGTCAAAACCCTAGATTGCACTACAGTCAACTGTAGGGGCAAAATGGTCATTTGACAGTCAAAAGTTCAAATTTTTGGTCAACATATCATTTTGAAGCCACAAACATCATTTGATCAATGCTTGATCATGATTCTCAAGATTTGGCTCAGAAATCATCAAAGATGCAAAAGTTGCTATATTTGGACAGTTGAAAAAGTCAACTGAACTTGACCAGGGCATAACTTTCACATGGATTATCAGAAAAATTCCATCCAAAGCTCATTTTGAAGAGAAAGACATTTCCTACAATTCATCTTCATGTTCCAAGTCCAAGAAATGCTCTCACAAAGAGTTATCAATTTCAACATTATAGGTCATTTTCAAAAGTCAACAAAAAGGGACTTTAGGTCAAAGGCCATAACTTGAGATTGGTAAATCAAAATGACATGGGACCAAAGGCATTGGTTAGAGGACTCAAAGACCTTTCCAAAATGTCCAAGAACATGTGAAAAGCTTAAAAATTGACCAAGTTATGCCTTGAGGAAGTTGGGAAATTTTTAAGAATTTTGAAAAGTCAACATTGATGCAAAAGGCCTAAAAATGCAAATGGGCCCATTTTTCTTCCAAGTTTCTTCATGCCAAGCCTATGCACGACCATTAGGCCCAAAGGGAAGTATTTTCATATTTTTTAATTATTTATTTGAATTTATATTAATATTAATTCATTTAAATTATTTTAATACATGAAAAATATAAATTTGACCTAAAAAAATCTTTTTATGCACATTCCAAGGTCAATATTTCGTGCACTTCTTAATTAAGCAAGTTTTGATGAGAATTGATCAGATTTGAACCAAAATGCACATGAAAGAGATTTGGAAAAGATATGAAGAAATCAAATATGTGAAATCATCAATGCAAGAGATTTTGTACAACTTTCTTAACCTAATATGCTCTATACATACTCAGAATCATAACCCTAATGATCTTAGACTGCAAGCTGCGCCCAAACAAGCCATTGCATATTGAAATTTTTCCATAAAAGCTTAATTCTGAAATCAACCTTAGAGGTGGATTCAAGCCTCCAAACCTATTCAAAAAGCTTCAGTGGCAATTGCTGGACATATTTCAATCATTAGCATCAACTTAGACCCCAAGAATTGGTAACGAGACCTTTGACTGCACAACAAAAAACTCTTAAACGCATATCATGTTCTAAGCATTTTTCATAAAGTTTAATTGTTGATTCTTGTTCCTTGTTTGATTGTGAAGCTAACCGTTGCCTTCAATTTGATTTTCATATCGTATATAAGGTTTTGCCATGATCGATTGCTAGGGTTTGCAGGTTCTTAGATTTGGGGCTTTCATAATAAAGCAAAATTAGAGCCCCAGATGACCACCAATGGATTCAGGGGTTGAAGACGAAAAGGATGGCCCCCTCGCGCTCAATTTATGAGCGACGAGGGGCTATTCGCTATTTTCTGATAAAGGCCCTAAGGAAACACACACAAAACCGTTGCCTCTGTGTTCTATTTTACAGGGATGGTGAGGAAGAAGAAGGCGTGTCAAGCAACGATTGATCCATTCAAATTTCGCGCGAAATTCCAAAGTCATTGGCGTTTTCTTTTTATAATATTTATTGTTTATTATATGTTAAATGACAAGCGCTTGGTTCAGTGGCAACACGTGATGCATGTAACATCAAAGACCTGGGTTCAAGTCCCAGGTCTGGCAATTTCCATAATATTTTTCAACGCAGGTTCCTATGCTTTGCTAACGTCCAGGTGTACCATACGCTCACTCTCTCAAGCCACACACGCGTCCCTCTCACCCAGATCAAGGGCCAGGATTCAAAGAACGCTATATACGCCAGTCAATGCATTACACCTGATTGGAAAAGTCAACAAACTCACAAATAATTGGGCCAGAATTCCCAGGCCTGTACCTCTCAATCTGGGGCTACACCCCACCCTGGTTTGCCTTCCCTAATCTTTTTATTTATTTTTATTCTTGTTTTGATAATTACTTTTATTTAATTATGTTTATTCAATTAATTATTTTTAACAAAATACAAAAACACACAAAAATAAAAAAAAATATAAAAAATATAATATTTATTTTATTATGATTATTTTCAAATAAACATGTAAATAATTTAGTAAATTAGGTTATAAGTTTACTTCTTTTTAACAAAAATGTAAAAAATATAGAATTAGGTTAATAAAAACTTTTTATTCCCTTTTTTAATTTTTTCCCCTTTTTTTCCACAGTAATAATTATTTATTTATTTATTTTTATAATTAAATTGTACATAAATAAATTAGGGTTTAATGTAGATTATATTTTAATTCTTTCATAATAAATAAAAATATTAGAATTAGGGTTTGCCTTTTAATTTAATTTCAATTAACTCCCTTTTCTCATTAAATCTAAAAAACACAAAAATATCATTTTCATTTAATTTTAATTTTTAATTCCTTATTAATTTTAATTATTTGCAAAAGGGTCCAATGCCCTAGTTTTGTTTTAATTATTTTCTTTTGCGCATTTACTTTATTGCTTATTATAATTCTGTATCTCTCCCAAAGCCATGTAACTTTAATTTCTCGTACTTTTATTTTATTGCTTTCGTTATCTTTTCCGCTAAATCGGGTCCGGTTTAATTTTGGCGATGTGGACCCGCGCCATTTGTAATAGTTTAGATTTATCTTCCTCGCAAATATTAACTGTTAACAAATATGCATGCAAGAATGAATGGCCTTAATTAAAATCAAGCGTAGATCACAAATAAACATGACAAGACAAATAACTGAAACATGACACACAATTCGCACACACCACCCCTAGGGTACGCCTCACTGTTGCCTTTCGAAAGGTGATCGTCGAGTAGAGGACGTCTTAGTAAGTCCTCATGATCCGGGAACCTGGCATGAGGGTAGCTTCTAAGGTGTCTTCCCATTGCTCTGGTGATCACCATGTCCCTAAAATCGAATTGACCCGAACACCTCCAACGGCGGTGCTACCTACCTCTCAATGGTGGGATGGCACTACTCTAAAAGACTCTTACACAGACGAATTCCTTAGGGTAGGTAGGTTCTCAAGGATACTTGCTCTAATTCCAAAGACAAACAAAAAAGACTTTTCACACCAACACATTTTCAAAAGCTTTCAAAGCAAATTTTTCAAACACTCTGACGTATGAGTCGAACTGAAATTTTTCAAAAGAAACTTTTAAACCCACATTGAAAAGCAAAACAATTTTGAAAACATATGAGCAAGTATCTAAGAGCCCATGGATAACCATGGATAGAAAGGGTGCTAACACCTTCCCTTTCTATAACCTACCTCCCGAACCGAGAGCAATCTCTATAAGGAATTTTTCTGTGCTTTTGTCCTTTCCATTTGGAGAAAATAAAAGACGGTGGCGACTCTTGCTTACCGCGACATTTCGCGAACCAGCGTTAAACAGTCAGTTCCAGATCCACCGATCACAGAACTGGCGACTCTGCTGGGGAGAACTATAAAGTGAGGTGTACCTTAGGACTAAGATCACTGTGTTTTCAATTGCTTTGATTTGTTTGCTTTAAATTGTGGTACTGTCTTGGGAGTTCTATAGATCCTAACCCGGATCTGGGGATACCTTCTTAGAAAGTAGCAACAAGGCTGTGAGGGAACTGTGCGGGGTATACCGACATGGTTGAAACAGTCTGCTACGTTGATGTGGCACTTTGGTGTGTACCGGTAACCCTTGAGTTCAGTCAAGGAGAGTACGGGGCCTCCGCATGGTGTCGTGAAACATCAACAGACCTTAGGAACCTTAATTGAACTATCTTGGCCTCTTTAGGGTAGTGAGATAACTGACTTTGGTGCAGTCCGAGGTTGGTTGATACTCGATACTACACTCAATTGAGGGTTGCTTTCCTGGAATATTTCGGTCGCCAGTTCAGTGGCTAAATCGAAACGATGAACAATGAAAGCAATCCCGTGATATTGGGAACCTTAGAACCCGGTTACTTTGATTAGGATAGGTTGAACCCACCAACTTCAAGAGGGTAATACCCAAACCTCATGCTGGCCTGAACCCTAAGGGCTCTTTTGTGTGACTTGTGTGCCTTCGTACTTGACTACTTGCATGCTTGTTATCTGACCCTTGATGTCTTGCAGGTTTTGTTCATAGTCCTTAATTGGGACTTATAACAGGGTGTACTAACCACTTGCAGGTTCTGTTTATAGTCCTTGATTGGGACTCATGACAGGTTTTACTTAGGTTTCTTGCAGGTTTTGTTCATAGTCCTTAATTGGGACTTATAACAGGGTGTACTAACTACTTGCAGGTCTTGTTTATAGTCCTTAATTGGGACTCATAACAGGATACTAAATTTCTTGCAGGGTTGTTTATAGTCCTTAATTGGGACTCATGACAGGGTACTAAATTTCTTGCAGGGTTGTTTATAGTCCTTAATTGGGACTCATAACAGGGTTACTCACATTACCCCATGCATAACATGACATCATACCATCGCATACCATTGCATACATCCTAACCCATTTCAAGGATCTCAAGGGCTTGTGATGCAGGTCATGATGAACAACTATCCCAGCAAGGGGCAAAGAGGATTTATTTTCCCCTAGCCAAGGTTGTCAGGGGCTATGACCCACTGGATATGGTGAGCCTTTGACCCTTGAAGAAGGACTCTCAACAATATGCAGTGCCTTCAGTCAAGCTACCGGTTCCAAATGCTAACAAAGTTTCTCTGTTTACCCCGCGAGGTCCTTGAAAACATTACATGCATGTCATACATCTCATTGCATTGCAGGTATCCCTTTGACAGGTTGCTTACCCTTCTCCGCTGTTTATTTCAGCCGATCGTCATGAATCCTGAATCATCAGCCGAGCAGACTATCAAGGACCTTCAAGCTCAGAACGCCCAGTTCCAAGAGCTGATAATGAATTTGACCCAAGGGCAGCAAGATCTGAAGACTCTGCTCTTGAAGAAGGACAAGAAGAAGAAGAGGACTGTTCTGTTCAGCCCTAGACGCAGATCTGGGAATACACCGCAAGTTGAAACTGAGAGGACAACCCCATCTGTGGGAAAAAGCAGTCATCATGAGAGAGAGGTTCCCAGTCCAGTGGTCTCCGACAACGAGACAGATTTTGATGAAGAGCAGTACCCTCCTGCTGATGACAGATATAAGCAACTGGAGGACAGAATGAAAGCTATGGAGGTTCAACAGGTACCTGGGCTGGATTTCGGAGATCTGGGTTTGTCAACCGGTGTGATCATCCCCCATAAGTTCAAAGCACCATCCTTCTCCAAATATGACGGGGCGTCTTGTCCCAAGCTGCATTTGAGGTCCTATGTTCGGAAGATCCAACCATATACGGCGGACAAAAACTTGTGGATCCACTTCTTCCAGGAAAGTCTTTCAGGGACTCACCTCGAATGGTTCTATCAACTGGATGGGACCAAAGTTCGTAACTGGGAGGAGTTGGCAACTGCTTTCTATAAGCAGTATCAGTATAATGCCGACCTTGCCCCTACGCGTACCCAACTCCAGGGTATGTCGTTGGGATCAAGTGAAGGTTTTAAAGAATATGCGCAAAAATGGAGGGACCTTGCTGGAAGGGTACAACCACCGCTGACTGACCGCGAGCTCGTCGACATGTTCTTGGGGACCCTGTCTGGTCCATTCTTTAACCACCTAATTGGGAATTCGTCTGCTGGATTCACAGATCTTATCTTGACTGGAGAGCGAATTGAAGCTGGTATCCGGTCTGGGAAAATTCAAGAGGCTGCGCCTTCGGATAAAAAGCCTCATCATGGCAAGAAAGAATCCAATGCCGTGCACGGTAAAAAGAGCCGTCATGAGACCGGGGCAATCCAGATCTCCAGCCCTGGACCTGCTCAACAAGGACAGGGGCAGCAGCGCAAAGAGAAACGGCAGTACACCAAACTCAACATGTCGTTGGATCAAGCACTACAACAAATGTTGAAGGCGGGGTTGATCACCTTAAGGGCTCCTCTCCGAAATCCGAACACTTCTGCACCCAACTATCATCCCAACGATAGGTGTGCATATCATTCAGATAGCCCGGGGCATACTACAGACAACTGCTGGCCTCTCAAGAACAAGATCCAAGATATGATCGACGCTGGAGAGATTCAGTTTGAAGTACCAGAGACTCCGAACATAATCACTGCTCCGTTGCCCAATCATTGAAGATCTTTTGTTGATTTGAATTTTTGAGCTGTATTTTTTCTTTGCTCATACAAACAATTACTGTCATAGCAAACTCTTTTATGTTATCAATGCATCGCATACGTCTGTTTTGAGAATTAATACAATTGTTTTCATTATATTCAAATTTCTTTTCATATTTTTTCTGATGTCAACTCTGGATCTAAAATTCTAAGCCTCTTGAGGGAGGATGACGAAAATGATACCACAATCATTACAGTATGCTTTTGAACAGACCCCGCTGATGAGGTACAGGCATTGTTTCAACCCCTAAACACTGGAGTTATAAGGATGATAATCCCTCGTCAACCCATCAGAGCCAAAGAAGTAGGAGTCTTTATTTTCAAAAATCAAAACCCTTAATCATAACCTGGGGCAGGGTAGTTCTCTCAGTTGATCCAAGTGTATCTTTACAAAACGAACAAAGACAGTGATGGTTCAGAACAATCAAAAGGACAGGCAGTCATCATCAAAATTCATAAATGAAAAGCCCAAAAAGTCTAAACCTACAAAGGGGACTTATGAAACTGGGGCATCCCGCTGACTGTAATTCCAAAAAAGGAAACAGTTCAGGCAAAAAGAAAGGGATAACAAAATCAAGAAAGAGGTCTCACAAACCCTCAATCAAAGCAAAAAATGACTGCCTATTCAGAATAAATCATCGACAGCTGAACCATTATTGGAACATCAAAGCAAAGACTCAAGCAAGGTCTAACGCATGATCAACTGAGTTTAGGTTTGGAGAACATCATGAAGAGCGGGTGGGTACAAATAAATTTGAGCCTTTATCCTTTGTTTCTTAAACCATGAACCAGGCCACGATATAACCCTTAAAAGTCCTAGCCGAAGCATGGGTTAGTTCGAAAGCATACTGTTACGAAAGGTATCCTGACTCCTGAAGGCCTACGGTAAACACGGAGTTGACGTTGCGTTTTACAAACATTTACTTGTTTTATGAAAAAGAATGCATCTTCAAAATCTTCAGGACAGACATAAGCTTTGCATTTTAACATAACTTTGTTTGCATATGACTTTTTGTTTGAACAGCATAGGAATTCGCACGAGAAATACCTAGTGAACAAAAGCACTTCCAATCAAGGGGCACGGCATGACTATTGTCCATCATCTGGGGCAGTCCAGTCCAGATTCGGAGAATCTCTCAAAAGGCCAACCAACCTGGGGCAAATCTCCACCTGAGTCACTGGGGGCATTTCAACAACAAATCTCGCCTGATCAAACATCTTCTGGTGACAAAACACTTCTAAACAGGGGCAATTCCCTACATTCTAAGAGCGTGGATGTAGTCGGAAAAATACTACGCACAATCAAAGACCCGCTAGGTTGACACACCTAGGCAAAAATAAGGGCTTCCCGGCGAACCAAAAGGGTTCGGGCAAAATGAGGGATGAAATGAAAAAATCTGTACACCCGGCAAGTCGAAAACCTGAAAAGGCGGCTTGGGCAAAAATGGGTATCCCGGTGGACTGAAAACCCGAAAGGGCGGTCCAGGCAAAAGTTAGGGATCAAAAGCGTACGACTATGTCCCGGCATCTCGCCACCTGCCTACCAGAAGAAGGTTGGCCCATCAACGACTATCAGCATCCCACAGGTCTTCCTCTCCCACCTCAGAAACAGGGGCAATGAAGAGTGGTCTAAGAAGTCTAACTGTTCTATCCTCCAAGACATCAGGGTAAATTCCGTTGAAGAACTTGACCAATACAGTTCAAAACTTCCCCAGAGAATCCAATCCAGTTCCCCAGGAAAGACGGAATCTATCTCCCCAAGCAATAAGCGTACCCCCAGTAGATTCTGGAAGCTTATCCCCTAGCAGGGCACGAACGCGTCGTCCGGCTTGATTTAAAGAGTTATTCCCTTAACAGGATATAACTGGGTTATCCTCAGCCAAAAGCCACGGAAAGAGCGTCGTCGACAAAGTCTTCCTATCCCCAGCAAACTATTATCAACATTCAGCAAAGCATTCCTCTCCCTACAGAGTATCACTTCCCAGCATGGTCGCTAGAGTATCTTTTCTCCCCGCAGAATCTCCCATTCGCCAAGTTTATTCCGCAACGGAGTCATCTTCTCCTACCGGTATTCTTGCAGTTATCATCCCCAACGGAGGCAAAGTCTATTCTGCAACATCAGCCCAGGATACGACTTCCCGGCACCCGTCAAGGATTTATTTTCTTAGACAAACATACATTCATAAAACGTCACATACATCATTATAGCATGCATATGCATCATACTACACGAATCTCATTGATGTTGAAGACATACAGTTCATGCATCATGATTTTGCATCCAATTATGTCTCGCCTTTTCAGGAAAAAGATCAATACAAAAATGACTACTATCAACTAATCGCAATTCATTCTTGATATAGTTTCAGATGTAAACCCAGCGATGGTGACGTTCTGATACTGCTTCCAGAGTTCCTTCTAGATATAGTTTCAGATGTAAACCCAGCGATGGTGACGTTCTGATGCTGCTTCCAGAATTCCTTCTAGATATAGTTTCAGATGTAAACCCAGCGATGGTGACGTTCTGATGCTGCTTCCAGAATTCCTTCTAGATATAGTTTCAGATGTAAACCCAGCGATGGTGACGTTCTGATACTGCTTCCAGAATTCCTTCTAGATATAGTTTCAGATGTAAACCCAGCGATGGTGACGTTCTGATACTGCTTCCAGAATTCCTTCTAGATATAGTTTCAGATGTAAACCCAGCGATGGTGACGTTCTGATACTGCTTCCAGATTTCCTTCCAGATATAGTTTCAGATGTAAACCAGATATGGTGACGTTCTGATACTGCTTCCAGAGGTCCTTTTTTGATGTTTCCCTCTCCGACGATGAGTGTGAGGTGATATTCTCCCTATGGTTCCCTCTCCAACGGTGTGTGAGGTAGTAATCCCTTTTTTGATGTTTCCCTCTCCGACGATGAGTGTGAGGTGATATTCTCCCTATGGTTCCCTCTCCAACGGTGTGTGAGGTAGTAATCCCTTTTTTGATGTTTCCCTCTCCGACGATGAGTGTGAGGTGATATTCTCCCTATGGTTCCCTCTCCAACGGTGTGTGAGGTAGTAATCCCTTTTTTGATGTTTCCCTCTCCGACGATGAGTGTGAGGTGATACTCTCCCTATGGTTCCCTCTCCAACGGTGTGTGAGGTAGTAATCCCTTTTTTGATGTTTCCCTCTCCGACGTTGAGTTGAGGTGATCATTCCTTTCAGATTATAATTGCCTATGGTTCTCTTCTCGATACTGTAAAGATGGTAATTCCCACCAAGATTTTCTCAACGAGCGTTGTTGAGATTAAAGTCACCCAAGGTCCTCTTATCATTCATGCTAAGGCAGTAACCATCCCTGGTTCATTCATCAGCATTTGAAGCTCCAGACTCAGCTCCTGTAACCAGTCAGGACACATCTATACCAAGCATCTAAAATCAACCCCTGCAACGTGTCAGGTACTCATTTTTCCTTTTGCAGGTATGCAGGTTCTCGCCAAGGAATCTCCCCCGCAATCAACATCCAGATGGAATCTATAAGCCCATCATCCTATCCAGCAACCTCTAAATGGCATCTATAAGCCCATTCCCGTCACACTGCTACTATGTGAGCGCAAATTTCTGGGCACTCTAGTGTCCAATCATCTTTTACCCTCGGATTACGAAAGGCACGTCTGCCAATCTGCATCCTCAGGTCTAAGAAGATTGAACAGGGGCAACTGTTGTACCCCAAAATTTGCCCTCCCATATTCATCAAGATTTGTCAAGTCAAAGTCACAAAATTCCCCAGGGGTTGTGCAGCTCAACAGCTTCCCATACAATCAAAACTAGGGTTTGAGTCCTGATCAAGAAAATGAAGTTTTCAAGGACCCAATCAAGTCTCATATGCTTACAAACATGGTCAAGTATCCTCATATCAAGTTTCAAGACATTCAGCTCAAAATTGCACAGTCAAAACCCTAGATTGCACTACAGTCAACTGTAGGGGCAAAATGGTCATTTGACAGTCAAAAGTTCAAATTTTTGGTCAACATATCATTTTGAAGCCACAAACATCATTTGATCAATGCTTGATCATGATTCTCAAGATTTGGCTCAGAAATCATCAAAGATGCAAAAGTTGCTATATTTGGACAGTTGAAAAAGTCAACTGAACTTGACCAGGGCATAACTTTCACATGGATTATCAGAAAAATTCCATCCAAAGCTCATTTTGAAGAGAAAGACATTTCCTACAATTCATCTTCATGTTCCAAGTCCAAGAAATGCTCTCACAAAGAGTTATCAATTTCAACATTATAGGTCATTTTCAAAAGTCAACAAAAAGGGACTTTAGGTCAAAGGCCATAACTTGAGATTGGTAAATCAAAATGACATGGGACCAAAGGCATTGGTTAGAGGACTCAAAGACCTTTCCAAAATGTCCAAGAACATGTGAAAAGCTTAAAAATTGACCAAGTTATGCCTTGAGGAAGTTGGGAAATTTTTAAGAATTTTGAAAAGTCAACATTGATGCAAAAGGCCTAAAAATGCAAATGGGCCCATTTTTCTTCCAAGTTTCTTCATGCCAAGCCTATGCACGACCATTAGGCCCAAAGGGAAGTATTTTCATATTTTTTAATTATTTATTTGAATTTATATTAATATTAATTCATTTAAATTATTTTAATACATGAAAAATATAAATTTGACCTAAAAAAATCTTTTTATGCACATTCCAAGGTCAATATTTCGTGCACTTCTTAATTAAGCAAGTTTTGATGAGAATTGATCAGATTTGAACCAAAATGCACATGAAAGAGATTTGGAAAAGATATGAAGAAATCAAATATGTGAAATCATCAATGCAAGAGATTTTGTACAACTTTCTTAACCTAATATGCTCTATACATACTCAGAATCATAACCCTAATGATCTTAGACTGCAAGCTGCGCCCAAACAAGCCATTGCATATTGAAATTTTTCCATAAAAGCTTAATTCTGAAATCAACCTTAGAGGTGGATTCAAGCCTCCAAACCTATTCAAAAAGCTTCAGTGGCAATTGCTGGACATATTTCAATCATTAGCATCAACTTAGACCCCAAGAATTGGTAACGAGACCTTTGACTGCACAGCAAAAAACTCTTAAACGCATATCATGTTCTAAGCATTTTTCATAAAGTTTAATTGTTGATTCTTGTTCCTTGTTTGATTGTGAAGCTAACCGTTGCCTTCAATTTGATTTTCATATCGTATATAAGGTTTTGCCATGATCGATTGCTAGGGTTTGCAGGTTCTTAGATTTGGGGCTTTCATAATAAAGCAAAATTAGAGCCCCAGATGACCACCAATGGATTCAGGGGTTGAAGACGAAAAGGATGGCCCCCTCGCGCTCAATTTATGAGCGACGAGGGGCTATTCGCTATTTTCTGATAAAGGCCCTAAGGAAACACACACAAAACCGTTGCCTCTGTGTTCTATTTTACAGGGATGGTGAGGAAGAAGAAGGCGTGTCAAGCAACGATTGATCCATTCAAATTTCGCGCGAAATTCCAAAGTCATTGGCGTTTTCTTTTTATAATATTTATTGTTTATTATATGTTAAATGACAAGCGCTTGGTTCAGTGGCAACACGTGATGCATGTAACATCAAAGACCTGGGTTCAAGTCCCAGGTCTGGCAATTTCCATAATATTTTTCAACGCAGGTTCCTATGCTTTGCTAACGTCCAGGTGTACCATACGCTCACTCTCTCAAGCCACACACGCGTCCCTCTCACCCAGATCAAGGGCCAGGATTCAAAGAACGCTATATACGCCAGTCAATGCATTACACCTGATTGGAAAAGTCAACGAACTCACAAATAATTGGGCCAGAATTCCCAGGCCTGTACCTCTCAATCTGGGGCTACACCCCACCCTGGTTTGCCTTCCCTAATCTTTTTATTTATTTTTATTCTTGTTTTGATAATTACTTTTATTTAATTATGTTTATTCAATTAATTATTTTTAACAAAATACAAAAACACACAAAAATCAAAAAAAATATAAAAAATATAATATTTATTTTATTATGATTATTTTCAAATAAACATGTAAATAATTTAGTAAATTAGGTTATAAGTTTACTTCTTTTTAACAAAAATGTAAAAAATATAGAATTAGGTTAATAAAAACTTTTTATTCCCTTTTTTAATTTTTTCCCCTTTTTTTCCACAGTAATAATTATTTATTTATTTATTTTTATAATTAAATTGTACATAAATAAATTAGGGTTTAATGTAGATTATATTTTAATTCTTTCATAATAAATAAAAATATTAGAATTAGGGTTTGCCTTTTAATTTAATTTCAATTAACTCCCTTTTCTCATTAAATCTAAAAAACACAAAAATATCATTTTCATTTAATTTTAATTTTTAATTCCTTATTAATTTTAATTATTTGCAAAAGGGTCCAATGCCCTAGTTTTGTTTTAATTATTTTCTTTTGCGCATTTACTTTATTGCTTATTATAATTCTGTATCTCTCCCAAAGCCATGTAACTTTAATTTCTCGTACTTTTATTTTATTGCTTTCGTTATCTTTTCCGCTAAATCGGGTCCGGTTTAATTTTGGCGATGTGGACCCGCGCCATTTGTAATAGTTTAGATTTATCTTCCTCGCAAATATTAACTGTTAACAAATATGCATGCAAGAATGAATGGCCTTAATTAAAATCAAGCGTAGATCACAAATAAACATGACAAGACAAATAACTGAAACATGACACACAATTCGCACACACCACCCCTAGGGTACGCCTCACTGTTGCCTTTCGAAAGGTGATCGTCGAGTAGAGGACGTCTTAGTAAGTCCTCATGATCCGGGAACCTGGCATGAGGGTAGCTTCTAAGGTGTCTTCCCATTGCTCTGGTGATCACCATGTCCCTAAAATCGAATTGACCCGAACACCTCCAACGGCGGTGCTACCTACCTCTCAATGGTGGGATGGCACTACTCTAAAAGACTCTTACACAGACGAATTCCTTAGGGTAGGTAGGTTCTCAAGGATACTTGCTCTAATTCCAAAGACAAACAAAAAAGACTTTTCACACCAACACATTTTCAAAAGCTTTCAAAGCAAATTTTTCAAACACTCTGACGTATGAGTCGAACTGAAATTTTTCAAAAGAAACTTTTAAACCCACATTGAAAAGCAAAACAATTTTGAAAACATATGAGCAAGTATCTAAGAGCCCATGGATAACCATGGATAGAAAGGGTGCTAACACCTTCCCTTTCTATAACCTACCTCCCGAACCGAGAGCAATCTCTATAAGGAATTTTTCTGTGCTTTTGTCCTTTCCATTTGGAGAAAATAAAAGACGGTGGCGACTCTTGCTTACCGCGACATTTCGCGAACCAGCGTTAAACAGTCAGTTCCAGATCCACCGATCACAACAGGAATCGTAAATCCTACGCTATTACAATGCTTCAGGGAGGGGGTATTTACATGTTCAAATGGGAAAAAATAAAGAAAGCGATAAAGTCCTATTTTAATCTATTACATACTGTCAGTAGGTACATTATCATGAAAAATGCGAGAACAAAATAATGCGTGCGAAATAAAGAAACGTCTAAGAAATCCTAAGAATTTAGCTAAGTAAACTAAAAATCTTTTTGGTTTTTGTTTATTTTTGATTAAGAAAATAAATAAACTAAATATAAATTTAATTAAGAAAATAAATACTAAATGAAATTAAACCTAATTCTAATATTTTTGTATTTTTTATTTAAGAAAATATTTGGATGAAAACAAAAACTTAAGTCTAATTGATTTTTTAAATTATAAAATAATGTCAAAATAATTAAATTAATTAATTTACAAAATTAAAATTAATTAAGAAAACCTAAGTCTATTATTTCTTTATTTTTTTATTTCTATTGATTTGTTAAAAATGGTTAAAAAAAATAAATAATAAAACAAATAAAAATAAGGAAAAAACAAATTGGGCCTGGATGGTAAAAAAAATTGGGGGTGTTGTTTGAAATTACTGGGCCCAATTGAAATTAAGCCCAGGTTACGTGGATCAGGTGTGGAGCAGTCTTGAGGGTGCATGATGAGCTTGCGCGTTGGATGCTTTGACTTGGATCAGAAATGCTTCTGATGGCATGGATCTGATAATGTATGATGTGAAATAGGCCATTAGGAGCACTGGATCTGCACACAATTCATTCGAAAAGATAAAAATGCTGGATCTGGGATTCGAACCCAGACCCTCTCCTTCACACATGCGCGCCTTTACCAATTGAGCTGCTTTACAATTCGTGTGTTAAAACCAAAGCATTACATTATATGTGAAATAAAGTCAAATATATTCAAAAAATAATAATAACGCATGTGCTGGCCTCTGTGAGCCAATGAGAGGACGACAACCAAGCTACAGGAGTCAACGAACGAAGTCAAACCTCTGATAACCTTCTCCGGCCAATCCAAAGCTCGTTTCCTAAAAAATACACAATTTAAAGAAAAACCAAGGGTCCTATCCTATGTAAAATCATGTTCTGGTTCTCAATCTGGCCTTAGATTGGCCTAAAAGTAACTGTATCGCCCATATCGAAGCTTAACATCTTCAAGACCCTAACAATGGCAAGTTGGATTTTAAGCCTCAAAGCACACATGCCTTACGTCAAACTTGTCATATGAATTATCCTGAGCACGATTCAAACATCAAAAGGCATTAATAAAACTATATACGAATTTGAAAATTTTACCAAAAAGGGTGGTTCCAGTTTGGCACTTCTGGGCGTGTGATAGCTTGAATGAGGGCTGGGAATGAATCCGGGAAATCTCAGGATGTTGATGGAACCTTTGAATCGGATTGAAATGGACTAGAATTAGGTTTATGGATTTTGACAACTTTGCTATTTTTTGCAATCTTTCATGTGACTCCTTCAGGTGTTTTTCAGCGTTAGTTTGGCTTGCTCATGGCTTGTACTTATAGTGGGGATGGATGGGACAAAGTTTCATGGCAAGAATCAAAGCCATAACTATGCATTTTAAGAGCAAAACCAAAACTTGAATAATTGTCATTTTTGTGTTTTCATGCCATGTTTGATGCTGAATGAATCTGGTCACTTCTTGCACGAATTTGTGGGCCTAACATCAATCCAAACCAAAAGCCCAAGTGTCATGATCAATCATTCACTATTTTATATAATTTATCTTGTATTTATGTGAATAAAAACAAAATAAAATATGAATAAAATAGCTTAAAAATTCAAGGCAGAGTAATATTGAAATTAGAGGTCCTCTATAAGCTTATGAAGATATTTTAAGTCCAAGAAATTAAGCCATTGACCAAAAAGTTCAAATTTGCTCAATGCACAATCGTTGAAATTTCTAAATTTTTCCCAATGCCATAACTTTCTCAATTTGTATCTCATGATGATAATCCCTGACTTTTTTGAAAGCCCGAGATGTCTATTTCAATCCCTCTTTTTATTAATTTTGCATTTGAAGAACTTATTTTGATGTAAAATGTCTTGACAAAAAGTGCCTTTTGTTGACTTTCTGAAAATGACCTGTAATGTATGGGCTTGTATCTTTAAAATGGTTCATCTCTTGATATTGAGGGAAAAATAGAAGTTGTAGGGAATGAGATTCTATTCAAAATGAGCTTTGGTTGGGGGAAAATGGATGAAGTATGTGAAAGTTATGCCTGGTCAAAGTTAAGTTGACTTTTCCTATAGAAACCCTAATTTAGCAATTCTTGACTTTTGATAGATTAGGTGTATTTCTTGAGGAATCATGATCAAACCTTGATAAAATGATGCATATCACTTCAAAATGTTGATTTTGACCAAAATTTTTGAAGTTTGACTGTACATGGGCTACAGTTGACTTTTGACCTAATACAATTGATTTTCAAGCATTTGAGCAATTGACTGAACAAACATGTAGTGGAAGACATGGAACTTGGCATGGAAAATCTTGAAGACATATTAGGACAATGGAAAACTTTTGAGGCCTTTGGAGCTCACACGTCTTGATGATAAGTGAAACCCTAATTAGAGGTTCATTGCTTAGGAGGAGAAGTCTGGTCAATTCTTGGTCAACCTTGAGCATGCTTTGTGTAAAAATGGGAGGGGAAATTTTGGGTACAACAGCTTCCCCTGTTCAATCTTATTAAACCTGAGTATTTAGATTGGCTTGTCTGCCTTTCGTGATCTGGAGGTGGAAGATGATTGAACACTAGAGTGCCTAGAAATTTTCACTCGCATGAAGTAATAATGTTGGTTGATGATGTCGAGAATAGGCTTACAGATGCCATTTAGAAAAGATGATTGAGAGTCGTCGGAGATGGGCTTAAGGATGCCATCTAAAGCAGATGCTGATTTCACACATAGTCCCTTTGGGGGTCCCTGTTCCTACTGTCTGAGGAGGAGTCCACTGGGGAATGTGAGTTTCTGCTGTTCTCTGGCTTGAGGAAAACTTTATGGGGAATAAAGTCTAGGAACTTCAGTTTTCCAAGGATCTACTGAGGAAGCTATCTCTTGACTGGAGAGATGAAAGTTTGCTTCTTTCTGGTTGAAATCCAGGCTTTACAGTAACTTACTGAGGATACTGGAATTAACCGTTACCTAAAGATGTATTCTAAAGAGCCTACGTAGGGCTGTTCCAGGATGGGTTCGTGTTAGTATTCACCCAGAGATATATGAGAAGAAACCCGTGTAAGATTGCTTCGTCTAGTTATGTAGATAGCTTTGTTGTCTGGTTTCAGGTGTTAACCTACCAATCAGTTGTTCGTAGAAAGTTGTCCTGTCTGGTTTCAAGTATTAATCTGGAATTCGAAATTTTTCGGTCGTCCACAGATAGTTGTCCTGGCTTGTTTACGGGTATTAATCTGGAACTATGTTTTGCTGGTCACATAGATAGTTTCCCCGTCTGGTTTCGGGCATTGATCTATGGCCTACTGTATTTGTTGGTAAACCCGTCTTGTTCTCGGAGTTCATACCACTTGGTCGTACAGATAGTTTCCCAGTCTGGTTTCAAGCATTAATCTTTGTCCTGTTGTAAAAGTTGATAGTGTTTGTTTGTCTGCTAATTTAACCTAAAAAGGTAAAATCAGTTTCATGCGATGTCATGATGTATGAATTGCATGATGCTCCCAAAATAAATGAGATTGTGATGTATGTATTTGTATGCACATGTCATGATGTATGAACATGTAATACTGTTGTGCAGGATCTTTGTCTGGGGAAATAAATCCCTGACTGCTGCTGAAGAGTGCAAGGAAGTTGAATCTTGGACTGCTGTTGGTGAGTGAAGAAAGTGATTCTTCAATTTCTGCTGGGGAAAATGAATAAAGATAGTTTTGTGGTGATTCCCTTTCTCTGCCGAGGATCTTCGACTTCTGTTTGAGAATGATTTTTCCGAGGGGAAGAGCTCTGTTGGAAGATTTCATCAATTTGAAGAAATAAAATCCGCTAGGGGATGAACTTCCATAGATAGGGAAATAAACTCTACTGGGGATAAGGCTTTATAAACTACTTGAGATTTATAAAACTCTGTTGCGGAAGGTGAACTCTGTAAAATGCTTGGGGATTTTGTTGAAATCCTGTTGGGGAATCTTGAGAAGCTTGGCGACTTCACTAGGGAGTTTTCTCATATGCTAAGGCAGTAGTTGGAAGATTGTTGCTCGACCAGGGATATGAGAACCTGGCATCAATGGGTTACATGCTGAGAATATGGCAGTTACCTTGAAGTAGAATGCAATTGCCTTTGTACCTGTTGGAGAAGGTATCTGTCGGGGAAGATATATGCGGGGATCTTGTGGATGGCCCTAAGATATTGTCTCGTTTCTTAAAGTCATTAGCAATTGTCTTTCTGTTTTTAGGTGTATGTTTGTAAGCAGTAATCATATTCAAATGCATATGTTCAAAAATAATCATTGGACATTTTCGCATACAAAATAGAAAAATAAAAACAGAAGTTTGCAACTTTCAAAGGAATATTTTGTATTTTACTTGAATAAGCTTTTTTGTACAAGGAGACGAGCATTCTAGTAAGAGAATGTCGTCGTAAGAATTGAATTTACAAAAATAGTATACAAAGAAAGAAAACTATGTGAAATAATCCCATTGGGTTCCCATTCTGCTATTTCCTTTATGTCTTTGAGTGTCTCATCCCTTTCGCTGCTTGTCTGAAGTTGATTGGATTTATTAGTACCGCTTGAGCTTGATAGTTGATACTGAAGATTGGTTGTAAGGTGATCCAACGGGACATAGTTATACACTTTAAATCCCTAACTTTTGCCTAGACCGCCCTTTTGGGTTTCCAGTCCACCGGCATACCCTTTTTTGCCCAAGCCGCCTTTTCAGGATTTTTACTTGCCGGGTGTACACATTTTTTATGTATATCCCTAATTTTTTTCCCGAACCCTTTTGGTTCGCCGGGATGCCCTAATTTTTGCCTAGTCCAGTTGACCTAGCGGGTCTTTATTTATACGTAGTATCTTGTAACTATGTCCGTGTTTATAGGGTGCGAAAGGTCGTCACCGTCCATAGTGGTTAGGATCATGGCTCCACCAGAGAATAAGTTCTTGATTACAAGTGGCCCTTCATATGTGGGAGTCCATTTTCCCCTTGGATCACCTTGTGGTAGTATAATGAGCTTGATTACCATATTACCAGCCCGATATTCCTGACGTCTGACCTTCTTGTTAAAAGCTTAGATCATACGTTTTTGGTACATCTGACCGTGACAGACAGCCGCAGGCCTCTTCTCATCAATCAGGTTTAACTGGTCAAGTCGAGTCTGGACCCATTCGTCTTTGCTCATCCTTGCATCCTTCATGATTATTAGGGAAGGGATTTGGACTTCAATGGACAGGACAACTTCCATACCGTATACCAAAGAGAAAGGAGTTGCCCCCGTTGATGTGCGCATTGTGGCGCGGTAACCATGAAGAGCAAATGGTAACATCTCATGCCAATCTTTATATGTCACCGTCATCTTTTGTATGATTCTCTTGATTTTTTTGTTAGCAGCTTCTACAGAGCCATTCATCTTCGGCCGGTAGGGAGAAGAGTTATGATGCTGAATCTTGAATTGCATGCAAAGCTCGGTGATCATAGTATTATTGAGATTGGTACCATTATCTGTAATGATTCTTTTTGGAATACTGTACCGACAGATAATGTTATGTATTATGAATCGGGCTACGACCTTCTTGGCAACAGAAGCAAATGAAGCTGCTTCGACCCACTTCATAAAGTAATCAATGGAAACTAGGATGAAGTGATGTCCATTAGAAGTCGTAGGTCTGATTTCCCCAATCATATCGATGCCCCATATTGCGAATGGCCAAGGAGCAGTCAAGACGTTCAGAGGAACCGGAGGTACATGTACCTTGTCAACATAGATCTGACATTTGTGATATGTTCATGAATGTTGATTACAATCTGCTTCTATATTGGACCAGTAATATCCTGCCCGTAGGATCTTTTTAGCCATTGAGTGCCCACTAGAATGGGTGCCAAAAGTACCTTCGTGCAAGTCATCCATAATCCTTTCTGCCTCACTCTTGTCTACACACCGAAGCAAGGTAGAATCATGATTGCGCTTATAGAGGATCCCGTTACTGAGGAAGAACTTAGCAGAGAACCTCCTTAGGAACTTCTTATCATTTACTGAAGCTCCCTCAGGGTATTCTTGGGTTTCGAGATATCTTTTGACTTCATGGAACCAAGGCTTGTCCACTACTTCTTCAGTACCAATCTCGTGACAGTATGCTGGCTCGTCCATCCTCTCAATGGTGATCTGAGGAGCCTCATTATACCACCTGACCTTGAACATGGAAGACATCATAGCTAGCGCATCCGCTAGTTGATTTTCCACTCGTGGAAAATGCTCAAAGGTAATTTCTTTAAAGTACGAGATTAATGTCAACACATGCTCTTTATATGGGATGAGATTAGGGTGCTTCGTGTCCCATTCTCCTTTGATTTGGCTGATTACGAAAGCCGAGTCTCCAAATATGCTTAAGAACTTGATCCTTAAATCGATTGCAGCTTTGAGACCCATGATACATGCTTCATACTCAGCCATATTATTGGTACAGTTGAAATATAGCCTAGCCTTGAAAGGAGTATGACATCCTTTAGGAGATATGATCACAGCGCCGATGCCATTGCCAAGAGCGTTGGAAGCTCCATCAAAAACCATAGTCCATTAGGATCCTTTTTGAGGTCCTTCATCTAGTCCAGGTTCTTCACAATCGGTTGCTAACATGATGTTCTCATCTGAGAACTCAAAATTCATGGATTCGTAGTCATCCACAGCCCGATGAGCCAAATGATCATCTACTACACTTCCCTTAATTGCTTTCTGGGTGGTATATTGAATGTCGTATTCGGTTAGGATCATTTTCCATCTTGTTATTCTTCCGGAGAGAGCGAGCTTCTCAAAGATGTATTTCATAGGATCTATCTTAGATATCAACAAGGTAGTGTGAGTCAACATATACTATCTTAGTCGACAAGCATCCCATGCCAAAGCATAGCAAGTTTTCTCGAGCAGTGAGTATCTTGTTTCACAGTCGGTAAACTTTTTGCTAAGGTAGTTGTTGTATCCCAAAATTTTCCCTCTCATTCCTCAAGACATTTCTCACAAAGGGCTCTCAAAAATTCAAGCTTACACAAATATATTTGGATTTTTACAGCATCAAGATTAAAGAAGAAATTGCTAAAAAAGGACAAAACAAATGAAAATACTCTTTTGACCAAATTTAAGGAAAAGCAAGTTCTTTTCGATTTTGCATCCTTCGATTGGACACTTTAACTTTGGTTGCATCTTTCGTTTGAGCGTTGGACTCCTTTTGGGGAAAGTTCATTTCATGCTTCGATTTGGGCACTGGACTCATTTGGGCAAGTTCATTTCATGCTTCGATTGGGGCACTGAAATAGTTTGGGCAAGTTTATTTCATGCTTCGTTGGGCACTTGACTTGGTTTGATCGTTTGTGCAATATTTTAATTGGTCACATAGCATCTTTCCAACGTGTTAGCCAAAGACTTACAAGGCAGAGTTTCCTACCATGTTAACATGCATGTGATATGGTGGGAGAACTGACTTGGAGGTTTTGTATTTGATCGCAAATGTTGCAGTTAGCAAGAGTCGCCACCGACTTTTCTTTTATCCAAAAGGAAAGGTGAAAAAGCATAGGAAAGACATTTGAGATTGTTTCTTGAGTTCAGGGGGTGGATTATGAAAAGGGAAGGTATTAGCACCCTTTTCATCCATGGTTTTCCATGGGCTCTTAGTTACTTGCTAGATCACTTGCATTTGTTTGAAATTATGCTTTGTGTGGTTTTTGAAAGTGTTTTGTAAAAGAGACCATTGTTTAGGCAATCTTTGTAATGATTCTCGTTCGTAAGAATGTATACAAAGATGTTTGTCTTTTTGAAAAATGTTTTCAATGTTTGTAAGATGTTTGGAAATGTGTGTGTTGGTTTTGAAAATAGCAAGGATATTTGTTTGAAATGGAGCAAGTAACTAAAAGCAATCTACCTACTCAAATGTCTTTCTTGTTCATTTTCTTTTCCTTTGATATTGTTGTCTTACCATTGATTTGGTAAGCAACCCTATCTTTGGATGTAAAAGGGACGGGCGTGGGTCATCGTATAGCCATGATTAGTAATATTGCAAAGTATCTTAGCATTTTTTGAGGGACTAAGATCATTTTTGTAAGACAACTTTGAATAGCGTCATCGGGGGACTATGATCTTGTTTTTGTTTGTGTTGCTAAGATACCTTATGTAGTTGTTTAGTTATTGGCATGCATTTTTGGTAAAACCAGGTGTGTGAATGTCATGACTGATGTCATAACATTCTAGTTTATTAGGTACTGATTCATTAGGTACCTTTGCAGAAAAATATTGTCATACAGGTGCTGCTGTTTATAAGTGTGTATCTGAGCATTTTGCAAACAGATCACATTTACCAAAATCAGTAGACAGGAATTCAAATGTCATAACAAATGTTAAGACATCCTGTTCTGAACTAACAGTTATGCAGTTTGGGTAATTCTGAGTTTTTTGAGGAAATTGACTCAGTCTTTCCAGAATAGAAAATCTCGTGGACTTGGGGTTAACCTAGCTCAACCCTAACCTGGTTGATAAAGTCCTGTGACCTAGTCTTAAGGTCAAACAGAATTAACCCTAGCTTTTTGTGGAAACCCTAACTGAAGATGCAACTATTATATATTCAACAGGGCTGCTGTTTGGAATGCATCTCTTTTTGACAGAAGATCATTTAGAAGCTGTATAGTTTTAACTATTGTAATCCAAGCAAGTATCATTGTGATAAGTGACTTGGAATAGGCTTTAATTGTAAGGGGTGTGTATCACTCAAAGCTTTGAAGCAAGAGTGTTTTTGTGTCTCTTGACTAAAGCTTTGAAGCAAAGTCAAGTTAGGCTTATGTATCACTCAAAGCTGTGAAGCAAGAGTGTTTGTGTTGCTTGATTAAAAAGCTGTGAAGCATAATCAAGTGTATGTTTTGAAGAGTGTCTTCATCAATTCATTAGTCAATTGTTTTAAGTATCACTGCTGTGATTGAGGGGGAGTGAGTAGGAACTCAGGTTTAAGTTGTACTTAGATTGAAGTTGCATTGGGTAGGTCTTAAGTGAAGGAAATAAACTGGTTGGTTTATTCCTGAATTAATATCTCTTATAGTGGATTTCCTCCCTGGCTTGGTAGCCCCCAGAGTAGGTGTTGTTGCACACTGAACTGGGTAAACAATTGACTGTGTTCTTTACTGTCTTTTTTGTATTTACTGTCTTATAGAAAGTCAGATACGGTGTCATAACATTGAACGTGACATTGAGTATCTGCAGCCAGAATTACAATTGGCATCAGAGCAGGCACCCTTCCTGTATTACTGGGTGAGATCTAGGGATATCACTTTCTGGAACTATGGACAAAGAAGGAGTTTTTGGAAATAGACTACCCATTCTGGATGGAACAAATTATGACTACTGGAAACCTCGTATGATAGCCTTCTTAAAATCTCTGGACAAAAAGGCTTGGAGAGCTGCTGACAAAGGATGGAACCATCCCACCATAACTGAGAAAGATGGGACAATCAGTCTGAAGCCTGAGGAAGATTGGAGTAAAGAAGAAGATGAGTTAGCCCTGGGAAACTCCAAAGCTTTAAATGCCTTGTTCAATGGAATTTATAGAAATATATTCAGACTAGTACATCAATATGAACTGGCCAAGGAAGTTTGGGACACTCTCAAAACTACCCATGAGGGCACCTCCAAAGTAAAAATGTCAAGACTTCAAATGTTGACTACCAAGTTTGAGAATCTAAAAATGATGGAAGATGAAACCATTCATGAGTTTCACATGAACATCTTGGAGATTGCCAACACCTCAGGAGCACTGGAGAAAAGATGTCAGAAGAAAAATTGGTGAGAAAGATTCTCAGATCCTTGCCTAAAAGATTTGCTATGAAGGTAACTGCCATAGAGGAAGCCCAGGACATCAGCAAGTTGAAAGTGGATGAACTAATTGGGTCTCTTCAGACCTTTGAGATGGGGATCACTGATAATGGTGACAAGAAGAACAAGAGCATATCACTTGTATCCAACACTGATGTTGAAAACAAGGAGGATGAAGAAGAAAATATTTCAGAAGCTATAGCCATGCTTGGAAGATAATTCAACAAACTCATCAAAAGAATAGATCCAAAGTCAAGGTCTAATGTTCATAACATTCCCTCTGACATTGACAGTTCCAGCAGAAGACCAAGGTCAGAAGAGAAGGGAAATCAAGGCATAGGAATTCAATGCCATGGTTGTGAAGGATATGGGCATATTCGAGCTGAATGTCCTACCTTTCTTAAGAAACAAAAGAAAGGAATGATTGTTACTTGGTCTGACTGTGATTCAGAAAGTAATTCTGAAGAAGAATCTGCCAAACTAGTTACTACTCTAACTGGTGTTTGTACCTCTGAAAGTGACACTAGTGATGAAGAAGTGACATTTGAAGAACTGGCTGATACTTACAAGAAATTGTGTATCAGAAGTGCTGAAGTCTGTGTGCAGAATGAGAAACAATCAAAACTCATCATAAAGCTGGAGGCTAAAAAAAGGGCAGACCTTGAAACTATAAGTCATCTAGAAAGGAAAGTTCAATTGCTGAACTCACAACTGAACCAAATGACCAAATCTGTCAAGATGCTGACTAATGGAACAGACAAATTGGAAGAGATTCTTCAAGTTGGACAAAATGTGGGAAACAAATCTGGACTAGGATTTGTGGAAGCTAAGAAATATGGTGCAGACAAGAAGATCAGGCCTGTTAAACAAATGTCAAAGCAGATGTCTCAACACAACTCTCAACATCAGAAACAGAGATATATGAAGAAAAAGTACCAAAGATGGAGATGTCATCATTGTGGGAGGTATGGCCACATAAAGCCTTTCTGCTTCAAATTGCATGGATGCCCTAATCAAAACTCAGGTGTTAAACCTAAGTCAAAAAGGGTACCACATACTCCTCAATGGAAGAAAAAGGCTACTGCCCTGATAGCCCACACTTCCCTGAGAGTCTCTGCAAGGGAAGGCTAGTACTTTGACAGTGGGTGCTCTAAGCACATGACTGGAATAAAGAACATTCTCAATCATGTTAAACCTCACACCACTAGTTATGTGACCTTTGGAGATGGTGCTAAAGGTGAAATCAAAGGAGTTGGTAATTTGGACAGCCCTGAAGTTCCAAATCTAAATGAAGTTCTATTGGTAAAAGGCCCGACTGCTAATCTCATTAGTATCAGTTAATTGTGTGATCTAGGATTCAAGGTCAACTTCTCAAAATTTGAATGTCTAGTAATTAATGAAAAACTAGAAGTGGTAATGAAAGGAATCAGATCTAAAGATAACTGTTACTTGTGGCAGCCTGAGAACACTAATAACTCCACTATGTGTTCCATTACCAAAGAAGAAAAAGAGATGAAACTGTGGCACCATAAGCTTGGCCATCTTCATCTAAGAAGAATGAAAAGAACTATCTCTATGGAAGCAGTCAGAAGAACTCTAAGACTGCAAATTGATAAAAGGAGGGTTTGTGGTGAACTTCAAATTAAAAGGCTTGGTAAAAAGAGACATGTCTGTGATGTGGTGAATAAACTTGAAGAAGGATGTGTTGTCAGAACTAGAAGTAATCATGACAAGGAATTTGGAAACAACAAGTTTAATAAATTCTGTTTCCCAGAAGAAATGAGTCATGAAGTCTCTTCTCCTATAACTCATCATCAAAATGGAGTTGACAAAAAGAAAAATAGGATCATACAGGAATCTGCCAGAGCTATGATTCATGTCAAAATAATGCCTTCCCAACTCTGTGCTGAAATAGTTGCAGCTGGTAGTAGCTGTTCTCAAAATATCTGGACAAAACAGATGCTCACTGAGTATAATGTCTCACAAGATGTTGTGACATTGTATTGTGACAATCTGAATACAATCAATATTTCCAAGAACCCTATTCAGCATAGCAGGACCAAGCATATTGACCTTGTAGAGAAGAAGTCAATTAAACTGGAACATGGTACCATTAAGCTTCAGCTGGCTGATTCTTCTACCAAGGCTCTTGTTGGAAATCAACTTGAAAACTTGAGGGGCAAGATGGGTATTTGCCAACGTGAGAAATTATAGCAATTAATTCTGCTTAAAACAAGGGTTGAAGGAGTTATTTGTGTTGAGTCTATTTTTAGTGGGTTAATCATATGTCTTTCCAATTCTTTCAAAATTATTAAGAAGTTGAATAGACTCTCATTTGCCTCCTACCTCTCTCGTCCTTGCAACATATTCCTTTCTCTCAATCAAAGTTTTCTCTCAAATTGCTACTGGTGCTCTAAGTCAATCAAAATGTCTCAAACATCATCTTCAACCAAGGCGACCACTTCATCTTCATCATCTGACCAAGATTCTCGAGCAATCACCACATGCATAGATTCTGAAGTCCTGGAGATCACTCCTCTCAGAGAAATGGCAACTGACCCCTCCAAAGTCAAAAAACTGAGAACTAGGCATGCAGGAAGAGCTCAAGCTACTGCTTCTGGTAATCCTTCTCATCCTTCTTCCTCTGTACCAAATAGGGAAGGATCAGCTCAAGTACATCAAGCAATTGCTAGGCTTGTTACAAGAATACTAAGCGGAAACCAATCTGTACCGGGGATTTCTGTCCCATTAAATCAAGAATCAGCAAGCCCAAATGTGGATGTCTCTTAGAATGTAGATGTCTCTGAGAATGTTGTGACACAAAATGACAACATTCAGAACCCTTCAGAGAAGACTGTTGATCCACCTATCATTGATGTGGATGAGGAATACTCAGACAATGATCTGATTGCCAATGTAAACCCTAGCATAGCTAGGAGAATGATGAAAAGAAAGGGTAATCAGAATGCTGCAAAATGTATGACCAAAGATAAACCTGCTGATAAGAAATCCAAGGCTGGAGGCAAGGCTGGGGTAGAATCTGTGAAAACTGGTCAGTCCAAAGGGAAGGTGAAAGCCCAGGTGCATACTGGTAGACAACCAATTACAAAGAAGAGAAAAGAACCTAAATCTTCTGATTCTGGTGAGGAATCAGAGTTTGAGATTGATGTTGAAGAAATTCCTATCAGAAGGAAACTCCCCTCCAGCAAAATGGCTAGAGTTCCTGAAGTCCCAACAGACAACATCTCTTTTCACCATCCTGACAATGCAAACAGATGGAAGTATGTTTGCTTGAAGAGAATAGCTTTAGAAAGAGAGCTAAACAATGATGCCATGGAGTGCAAGGACATCATGGACCTGATTAAAACTGCTGGACTGATGAAGACTGTGGTAAAATTTACCAAGTGCTATGAAAATCTGGTCAAGGAGTTCATAGTTAACTTGTCTGATGAATGTGCTAATGGAAGGTCAGCTGACTTTGAAAGTGTTTATGTTAGAGGAAGAAGGGTTAATTTCTCTCCATCAGAAATTAACAAATTTCTGGGAAGATCAAATGAGGATTGCCCTGAACTGGAAGTCACTGACAATGAAGTTTGTCAAACCATCACAGCAAGACAAGTCAAGTGCTGGCCCTTGAAAGGCAAGCTGAATGCCAGCAAACTTAGCATGAAATTTGCCATCCTGCACAAGATTGGTGCAGCCAACTGGGTCCCTACAAACCATAAATCAACTATCTCCACAGGATTGGGGAGATTTATTTATGCTGTGGGAACCAAGACTGTTTTTAACTATGGCAGGTATATTTTTGAACAAACTTTAAAACATGCTGGTAGTTATGTTGTCAAAGGCCCAATTGCCTTTCCCTCCCTCCTTTGTGGAATTATCCTTGCACAATACCCTGATATCCTGGTGGCAAGAGATACTGCTTGCAAAAGAGCTCCTGCTCTTGGGTTACACTACAAGCTGTTTCAGGGATCTCATGCTCCTGATATTGTCATAACATCAGCTGAGACATCATCTGTAAAGACTCAGTCCAAAACATATGATATTATAGCTGTATTGAAAGAGACCTGCAAAGAGCTGGAAGCTAGGAAAAAGACCCTAGAAAACCCAATTGCCAGGTTAGAAAATGAGGAAGCTAAAGGAAACAGAAGGGAAGAGGGTGCAGAAGCTGAAGATCAACTCAATACTGAAGAAACTAGCTCCTCTGAAGGGGATAGTGCTTGAAGGTTGGTGGAGTTGATGCTGAGTCCTGGTGGAGTTTGCAAAGTGTGTTCAGTTTTTTTTGTTGTGTTACTTTTTCTGGATGACTGTATAATCTTTTAAGAACATATATCTTTGGCCCATTTGTGGCTAAAGAGGGGGAGATATATTTTGGTAGACTTTATTAGACATTCTATTTTTCTGCAGTCATTTTTTTCTGCTGCTATCTATCTCTGATTGCTTAGGGTCTTTAGCCAAAAATCTGCCAAAGGGGGAGTTTGTAGTTGTTTAGTTATTGGCATGCATTTTTGGTAAAACCAGGTGTGTGAATATCATGACTGATGTCATAACATTCTAGTTTATTAGGTACTGATTCATTAGGTACCTTTGTAGAAAAATATTGTCATACAGGTGATGCTGTTTATAAGTGTGTATCTGAGCATTTTGCAAAAAGATCACATTTACTAAAATCAGTAGACAGGAATTCAAATGTCATAACAAATGTTAAGACATCCTGTTCTGAACTAACAGTTATGCAGTTTGGGTAATTCTGAGTTTTTTCAGGAAATTGACTCAGTCTTTCCAGAACAGAAAATCTCGTGGACTTGGGGTTAACCTAGCTCAACCCTAACCTGGTTGATAAAGTCCTATGACCTAGTCTTAAGGTCAAATGGAATTAACCCTAGCTTTTTGTGGAAACCCTAACTGAAGATGCAGCTGCTATATATTCAACAGGGCTGCTGTTTGGAATGCATCTCTTTTTGACAGAAGATCATTTAGAAGCTGTATAGTTTTAACTATTGTAATCCAAGCAAGTATCATTGTGATAAGTGACTTGGAATAGGCTTTAATTGTAAGGGTTGTGTATCACTCAAAGCTTTGAAGCAAGAGTGTTTTTGTGTCTCTTGACTAAAGCTTTGAAGCAAAGTCAAGTTAGGCTTATGTATCACTCAAAGCTGTGAAGCAAGAGTGTTTGTGTTGCTTGATTAAAAAGCTGTGAAGCATAATCAAGTGTATGTTTTGAAGAGTGTCTTCATCAATTCATTAGTCAATTGTTTTAAGTATCACTGATGTGATTGAGGGGGAGTGAGTAGGAACTCAGGTTTAAGTTGTACTTAGATTGAAGTTGCATTGGGTAGGTCTTAAGTGAAGGAGATAAACTGGTTGGTTTATTCCTGAATTAATATCTCTTATAGTGGATTTCCTCCCTGGCTTGGTAGCCCTCATAGTAGGTGTTGTTGCACACTGAACTGGGTAAACAATTGACTGTGTTCTTTACTGTCTTTTTTGTATTTACTGTCTTATAGAAAGTCAGATACGGTGTCATAACATTGAACGTGACATTGAGTATCTGCAACCAGAATTTCACCTTACATGCGTAATATGGCCAATTTGTATAAGGCAACCAAGTGGGATAATCCTAGGGGTGTTTTGTGTGCAAGTGTGTCATTTTCATGCTTGTTTTTGTCTTGGATTAGGGTTTTCTATTTGATTGGTTTTATCTTGCAATACAAACCCTGATTACTAGCATGTTATATAAAAGTGATAAATTGCGAAATTTAAAGAGTACTATGCTATTACAACACTTTGTGGGAGGGGGATATACAATTTATGAATGGGGATTGCAATAATATAAACCTAATTAATCTATTACAACCAAATTAAATTTGTACAAATATTGGAATAAATAATATACAAGATGAATTAAATATGCAAAGATATATAAATGCAAAAGAAGATTTTGTTTGGTTTTTTATGTGAAAAAAGTTTTAACCTAAACCTAATGAATAAATCAAGATTAAACTCAAATTAATTAGGAAAGGAAATTATTTTTAGAAAGGATTTTGATTAAACCCTAATTCTATTTTATTAAAAGGAAATAAATTTCTTTAAGAAAAGGTAAGTATTTTTATATTTTTATCTTGAAAATAAAATATGGCATTATGAGATATTTTTGGTCTTTTTATATTAAAATAATATGCTTAATGGGTGTGAAGAAAAATAAATAAATATTAAACTAATTCTAAATTAATTAACAAAGTTATTTAATAAAAATAGATAATATATATAACTAAAGAAAATATTTTTTTATTGAGAAAAATGAAATAAACTAAGTCAAAATAAAATCTATCATTTTTATATATTTTTTTATGATTTTTAATATTAAGAAAATATTATTAAGAAAATAAAATGAAAATAAAATAAATAAGTGAATGATAATGGGCCAGGGGGTATCCAAGTAGACAAGGTGGTGAAATGTTAGAAAAAGCAAAAAGGCCCAATGCGCTGCAAGCTAGCAAAAATGGAAAAAATGAGAAAAATTTCAAAAGGCAGCGTGCTGAGGCTCGAACCCATGACCTCTGGCCTTTTTGCGTGCTGCCTTACCACTGGGGTGGCTGTACATCCGTTAATATGAACAAAAGCACAAATATATATTAGAAAACGCCTCCTGAAGGCAACTTCATCTTCAACCTTGAGCCATGGTCGGACCATCTGTATCTCTCTCATTTCTCCATAAAAATGGAAAATCAAACATGAAAGTTATAGTATTTATTCCCACGAGTTCAACCATGTAATTTATGTAAACTAAAAGTCAAAGATCAAAGCTAATTTTACTGGCCCTAATTTGAAACCTAATTTTTACAGAAATTTCAAATCCAAAATTCTCTATACACAATGAATATAAATGAAAACTATGAACATGGTTGGCTTTAGTGCAAGGGTATCTACATTTTGTTTTCACAAATCAAGACCAAATGATGCTTGTATGAAGAGATAGAAGTTTGAGTTTTTACCTCTTTCAGTTGAGATCGTGAATGGAGTTTGAGCAAGTTTTAAGAAGGCCTGAGGATCTGTTTAGCTTTCATGGACCTCCCTGAGTGTATTCCAATCTTTACCTTGTCTTGAAAGTCCCTGAATCTCCCTACTCAAGTCAACCTGCAAGCTTGAAGTTTGAAAATGGTGGATGGAGGAGGAGGCATTACAGTGAGGGAACAAGGGTATGGAACACTTAGATATGATGTATATTAAGTGTTTAGGTGGTTAAAACTCAAAACGCACGAGTGGTTTTTGAGATTGCTATGTAAGGTGTAAAACTGCAAGTTATGGCAGATTTTCAGTGGTAGAGTGTTTGGGAGAGTTTCTGAGCCTTAGAATTCGTGTTCTAGGTTGAAATACATTTGTGTATAAGTATAGAAAAGGTTTTTGATCAATTCCACACCAGGTTTCTGAGTTATAGCCTTTTGGCTCTATAACTTGCTTTTGAAGCAAAGTTAGGAGACAAGTCCCTAAGTGTTTGTACAAGTCTGATATGATTTGGTAGAGGTTTTAGACACATTGCTTTTGGTTTATAGGGTTTGTGTGTGCAGAAAGAACAAGTGAAAATCTCAAGGAGTTGACAATTGCAAAAGTTGTGCTTTATCAAAATGGAAATGGCAACTTTGTGCCGTAAATGGAATTGTAGCTTGGACAAAGGCTATAATGCTTGGATTAAAGCTCTATCAGATGTGTAAACATTTAATTATGGAGTGAGAAACAAGTTTGAGGCCTGAAAATCAAAGATTATGCAGTCTAGCCTTGGATTTGAATTTTGGTTCATCATGAAATGGCTTGAAATCAAAGTGAGAAATTTCCAACTTCATCTCTTCGATTCTCCCTACTCAAGAATGATCTCAAGGAGTTCTTGGATATTTTGGAAATCTTGCAATGTGCTCTACAATTCATCTTTGAATTTCTTTCAAATATTCCCCTTGGAACTATGTGAAAAATTGGCATGAAGTTAGGTCAAAAACCTGCCTAACTAGGGCAAAATTTCACTAAGTTATTTTAGTTCATGATCATGTATTCACAAAATTATATCTTGAGATCAAAGCATCTTTAGGAGAAATTGTTTGAAGAAGAGTTGTAGATTTAATGGAGATCTACAACTTTCATGTTGGGAACTTCCTTTGAATCATCTTGTATCATGGAGAAAATTTGGCTTAAAGTTGAGAAAAAACAAGAAATTTTCTATACTTAGAAAATTTTCTAAGTTAAAAATTTCAACTTTTCAAAACCAAAACTTAAACCCTTTCTTTCTTGATGAACAAGTTTCACATTTTGACATGTTTTGATGAATTATGATCTTTGGCACTTTATTTTGACCAAAAAGTCAAAGTTTGACTTTTCAGTATACAGTTGACTTTTGATCAGTTGACTGAAAATTCATCTGTCAATCCAATGGATTTGTAATGTTTTGAACCATGTAATTAGGTCAGGATGATGCAATTGAACTCTTGAAATCATGCTCTAAACCAATTGGTCATTTACTAGGTCAAAAATCAGAAATTGCCCCTTCTCAGTCAAAAACCCTAATTTTGACCATTTTGCCCTTTTGATGATTTGATCAAGTTCTCTGAGGAATTGTGGTCCAAACTTGATCAAATGATACATATGAGTTTAAAATGTTCATGTGGATAAAAAATTATGAAGTTTGACTGTAAATTGGCCATGGTTGACTTTTTCCCAATACAATTGATTTTTAGGTCAACTGTCCAATTGACTGGTCAAAAATGTGATTCAATGCTTGAAACTTGACATGAGTAATCTTGGGGGTCTCTAATGATCCTTGAAATCCATATGAAGCATTGATAGTCCAAAAATCCTTGTGCAAACTTAAACCCTAATTTTGGGTCACCAGTGCATGAAGAGGTGTCTTGAGCTGGTCAAACCCTAGTCAGTTCTTGAGTCAAAGAGATCTTGTGAGAAAAATCTTGATAAGTGAGAGGGAAAATTTTGGGGTACAACAATGCGTAAGGCGAAAATCACCCTTTGAAGCAACTTGTTACAAGCTTCAATAGGGAAACACTTCTCATCAAATAGCTTCAATTCACAAGGCAAAAAGCCTCCTGATGATGTCCTTCGATTCAGGAGGCTAAAGCCTCTCTTCTGCCCTCTTTCGATTACACATCTTGCCCCATGTAGGCCTCCTTCATTTGCGGGAATGGCTTTCCCAGTATTTCAAGCTTCGATTGAGCCTTTCATCGCCTACATGTGTCCTTCGTTTGGGGTGTGTGAATCCTTCAGCACAAGCTCTTAGTCATGCCTTTCATTTAGAAATGTGGCTCCCTTTTTACAAACTTTCGTTTGAGCATGTTTGCATAAGGTCACAAGGCAGGAACCTCCTGCATACACTCTTTTGTTTGCCCATATGGCCCCTTTGCAGGCAAATTTGAGTGGGCAGTATCTCCCTTGGAAATGGCCTGCTTCAACACATAAATTATGCACTATGCCATTGTCTCATGCGAAAGAAGTACCATGGTGGTGCATTTGAAGGGCTTGCCAGGCATGTCTGGATGTCCCAAATGAATGACATGTTTTATTGACCCATCCCAAGAGCATGTATTTGGACCATTTGAAGGAACCCATGAAGGGCCTGGTCGAAAGACACTTATTTGGCCCCCTTCAAAGGATATCCATATGAGCCATTTGAATGACACTTTGATTTGAAAAAGAAATGGTTGTTGAAGAGTCTGGTCAAAAGACAAGACTAGGAGGTCAAGACAAAAGGTTGAGATGCCAAAGGTATTTGTTGACCAAGTCCCATGCGCTTCCAGGTTCAGGCCTGATACATCGACCATAAAACTCCAAAACTGCTGCACAGCAGTCCTGCAATGCAGCCTTATTCCTTGCACCAAAATGGAATAAAAATATTGTCCCTCGAAAGCTACAAATACAACATACTTTTTTTGTTTGAACCTATTGTTTTCCCTCCTAAAACATCAGCCCGGGCTATCTATAAATAGGAGACTCCACCACACATGTTAGGGGCGCCTGAAGGATTGCAAGAAAACACTTGTGAAAATTCTCAAAAATTCTCAAACACTTCCCAACACTTTACTCAAACACTTCTGAGAAACTCAACTTCCTTTTGTACACTAAGTGAGAACCTTCGATTCACCCTCCAAGTGACCATCAAACTACCCTTCGACCCACTTCCCCAACTACCATAAAGTAGGCCTTTGAGTCATTCCATTACTTGTTATAAAAGAATCTTCGATCCACTCACACAACCTCTTTCGATTCAGTGACTGCTTTAACAAAGTGGTAACTGGATGAGCCTCACGAAGGTCCCAACGAACTCTCATTCTCCACCCAGGAAGGCACTTGCAGTTCCCTTCGATTTAAGAACATTAAGAGGTAAGTTCCCTTCAAGCTTGAATCTATTTTATTTTAGTATCATGTGCACATGCCAATAAAGAAAAATGTAGATATTTCATATAGGGAACTAGACCGTGTTTTAGCTTTCGATTATGACTGTCCATATGCTGAAAACTCAACTTTAATTAGTTAGGCTTGGGACTTTGAGACCCATTGGTTTTTGTGCTAACCCCTGGGCTGTAGTTACGTTTGGATGTTGCACTTTAAGAATTTAAGACAGGTTTATTATACCCTTCGATTGGCTAGCTACACAATCCTTTTGAATCATAATCTGAGGGGCCAACATGCATACAGTCGATGGAGTCAGCAAGGATCCTGTGGCAAAGCATGAACCTTGTTGACTCCAAGCCTCAAACGAAGGAATGAACCTTGATGCCTCCAGGCCTCAAACAAAGGCTAGAACCTTGCTGTCTCCAAGTCTCAAGCGAAGGACAGAACCATGCTGACTTCCAGGCCCAGACGAAAGGCATGCCTACACTGATTCCATCCCCCAGTCGAAGGAGGCAGAAAGGAAAATCAAAGGGCATGACTCCACTGACTCCAGACCCCAAATCGAAGGAAGCTAGAAAATATAGAATCGAAGGGTGTTTCTGTTAAAATCGAAAGACCCATTTTTCTTGCCTTTATTTTATTTTTTCCTTTATATTTTCATGATATTCAATATGGTTGTAATAGTGTAGGATTTTATCTTTCTGCATTTTATTATTTTTGCATGATTGCTAGTAAAATAAGGTATGTATGGCAAGACAAAAACAACAAGTAGACAACCCCTAATCAAAGACTAAATGCATGAAAATCAAACACACTGTTCACACATGCACCCTTAGGGTAATCTCACTTGTTTCCTCGAAAAAATAGTCATGTCCCTCGAATATGGGTATTTTAGCAAAGACCCTCGATAAAAGATCGTAGTCCCTCGATGTCCCTTAATGTTTCCTTCGGTAAACTATCTAGTCCCTAAACGACATTGCTAAAATGTCCCATAGGTTTCCTTATATATCTAAAGGAGGAGGAAAAGAAAATTTAATACATTTTGAGTAGTTAGGTTTCTCCTAGTTGCTCGCTTGCTCACAACAAAAACATTTCATACACCCACAATTTCACTTTGAAACATTTTTCAAAAGACAAAACACTTTGTACGCGTTATTATAGAGACGAGAACCTTTACAAAAAAATTCCTTTTCAAAATACTTTTAAAACCCACACCACAAACACATTTTCAAACAAAAAGCAAGTGATCTAGCAAGCAACTAAGAGCCCGTAGACAAATACGGATGAAAAGGGTGCTAACACCTTCCCTTTTCATAACCTACCCCCCAAACTCAAGAAATAATCTCGAAAGGTCTTTCCTGTTCTTTTCAACCTTTCCTTTTGGATAAAAGAAAAGTCGGTGACGACTCTTGCTATCCGCAACAAATACGATCAAACGCAAAACACCCAAGTCAGTTCTCCCACTGTGTTACAGAACTGGCGACTCTGCTGGGGGGAAAATTACTTAAAAATGGGGTTACCTTAGGGCTAGATCACCTTTACTTTTTTTCCTTGTTTGACTTGTTTGCTTTACATTTTGGGTCCTTGTTTGGGTTTTTGTTAAAGATCCTATACTCGGATCTGGGGCACCTTTTAGGTAAGTAGTAATAAATCATGGAAGATGTACGATGTAGACCGATATGGACAAAGTGATAGCTACATTAGCATGATACTCTGGCTTGTACTAATGTTACTTGAGTCAGTCAAGGATAACATTAGGCTTCCTTATAGTGTCATTAAGCGCTAACTAACCTTTAGAACCTTTACTTGACTTATCCTAAGCCATTAGAAAGTAGTGAGATAGTCGACTTTGGTTCCGACCGAAGTTTGGTTGATACTCGATGCTACACTCATTAAGATTGGACTTTTGGGATATTATGGCCGCAATACTTCGGCGATTGAGCTAGAACAATGCCTAAAAGAAAGTTCAGTGATATGATACTCCTTAGAACCCCGTTACTTTTAATAGTATAGGTTGAGCCAACTAAACTTCAAGAGGGTACTTACCTTTAAAAACTCACGCAAGCCATTAAAACTAGGGTCTTTTGTGTGACTTGCTTGATATGTCTGTGATTTCAAAGCATAACCATAAAATCATAAACATCATGACATGCACGCTAACCATTTCAAGGGGATGGAGATTTATCTTTCCTTTTTGTTTTGTAGGGTATGGATTCAACTCACAGAAAGACCATCCGAATCAATTTTGTAAAGGTACCTTCGAAGCTCAAAGAATTGGTCCTAAGAGTTCCCGAGAGCTCATCATTCAACAAGAGATATGGTCACTTGCTCAGTTTAGTTACTACCGGGTTTGATGAAGGTCTGATGAGTGTTCTGTTCCAGTTCTTCGACCCTAAACAACATTGCTTCACTTTTCCAGATTATCAGTTGGTGCCTACGCTGGAAGAATTATCCAAAATACTTGAGTCTCCTATATTGGAGCAAGTACCTTTCACCGGTTTAGAACAAGATCCAGTTGCTGAATGTGTTGCCATAGCCTTGCATTTGAAACCATCTGACATTGAATCCAATTAGGAAAGAAGAAGTGGAGTTAAGGGCCTCCTTGCAAGTTTTCTAATGAAGAAAGCTCAGATATTCTTAGATGCTATGAGTTACCATGCCTTTGACGATGTCCTAGCTCTCTTAATATATGGATTGGTTCTGTTTCCCAATTCAGACTAGTTTATAGATGTCAGTTCCATCAACATCTTCCTTGCTTGCAATCCAGTGCCTACATTTCTCGGAGACGTGCTGCATTCACTCCACACTCATACCATGAAGAAACGAGGGACTCTTATATGTTGTATGCCTTTGCTCTATCAGTGGTTTATTTCGCACCTCCCTCAGACAGTAATGAAGAATGAATTAGGCTTAAGGTGGAATCAAAGGATAATGTCCATTTCTCACTTTGATATCCATTGGTGCCCTCGCTCTCAAGAAGGCATCTCTTTTATTGATCGCTGCGGAGAGTTCCCTAATGCGCCACTCCTTGGCATTATAGGAGGCATCACTTACAACCCTTCTTTGGCTCTACGTCAGTTCGGCTACGCCCGGAGGGATAGTCCCCACGATATGCTCGTCTAGGGTATAGTGTTTGAGTATTCAGATGATCTGCAAGATTATCACTAGAGGTTCATTCGCGCTTGGGGCATGGTAAAGAAGACTGATAGTAGTGCTTTGGGAGGCAAAAACTCCATCCCTTTGGATCCTTAGCTCATATGGGTACGAGCTCATGCTCAAATTATTATGATGCCATACCCTGCTATCCTGCCAATAATCTCAGAGTCTATTGATCAAGAAGACGAACCTCGTATCATTTTTCATCCTGATATGCCAACAAGATTCGAAGATTTTCAAAAGTCTTGGATCCAGCTCAAGGAATAACAAGACACCTTTGAGAATCAATTCTACGCCAGTGAGAAGAAGGTTCTAGATCTCACGAAGCAGCTTCATGAAGAGCAAAGTTTGAATGCATATATTGCACCAAAGAGGATGCGTTCGACCTTTCTGTCTTAGGAGTTTTATTTCTGTATTTTATTACTTCCATTGTAAGCCCCAAGAGGCCTGATGTAATCAACTTTGATTTATTAATACAATGTGTGTTTCTTTTGTCTAAGCAAATTTAAATCTCCTAGTTTCCTTGAAATAATTTGCATATGCACTTTCATTCATTATAACAAAAACAGGTTTTCACAAACGGGTCTCCTCGATTCAACACAAGGGATACCGGTACCAACCAAAGTGTCATACCAACACAGCTATCGCTTCAACCATATCAGTCTATGACGTACAGTCTCCACGATCTATTATTGTTTACCTAAAAAAGATGCCCCCAGATCCGGGTATAGGATCTATAGTAACAACTCAAACAACCCTCAAAATTAAAGCATACAAAACACACAATGTAAAGCAATAAATAATGAACTAAACTCTAAGGTAACCCCACTTTTTGATATTCTCCCCAGCAGAGTCCCCAGTTCTGTGATATGGTGGTAGAACCGACTGTTTAATACTGGTTTTGCATTTGTGTTCGCAAATGTCATGGTAAGCAAGAGTCGCCACCGACTTTTATTTTACCCAAATTAAGGAAATGGTGAAAAGAACAGAAAAAGACCTTTTCGAGATTTTCTGAGTAAGGGGGGTAGATTATGGAAAGGGAAGGTGTTAGCACCCTTTCCATCCGTAGTTTTCTACGGGCTCTTAGAGGTTTGCTAATTTTGAAATACCTTTGTGCTTTGTGTATTTGTTTTGAAAATGCCTTGGTATGGAAAACTTTGTAATGTTTCTCGGGAATATGGAGAAAGTATACAAAGTGTCTTGAAAATGTTTTTGAAAAGTAGTTTTTTTTGTGTAAGTGCAAAGATGTTTTGAGAAAACTTCTAACAACTATCTACTTTGTATTCGAAAAAGGAGTTCTTTTCCTCCTATCCTGTAGATAATTCTATCCTACTATTAGGGACTAGGTAGCCTTATTGTTGGATATTTGAGGGACAACCGAAGGGACGTTACGGTCACGAATGCAACTTGGCAAGAAATTTTAGTAATTGTCCTAAAGTTCTAAGATCACTTTTAACCGAGGCAACATCGAGAGGGTCATCGAGGGACTTGTGATCTTTCAAACTAGAGGACATCCACTAAAACTTCTCACGTTTCGATAATTGTGATAATTTTCCGAAGGCAACCGAAGTGGGGTACCCTAGAGGTGCGCATGTGCAATTGTGTTTAGTTCAAGTATTTATCTTGTGCATTTAGGGTTTGCTAGCATTTTTTTCCAGTCTTCCATACATGCCTAATTACTAACAGTAATATTGTACAGAAAATAAAGTGCGGGAAGTGTAAATCTAGACTATTACATGGCTTTGGGGAGGGGGTAATTACAATATACAAAATTGGGGGAAAGGTAAAATAAAGAGAGCAGTAAAATAGTCCTACTTAGTCTCTTACATACCAGTATACAAGTACGATAATGAATAGAAATTGCAAAAATGAATAATGCGCGCGAAATTTGGAAATACGTCTAAAAGAAACCTAAGAAAATGCTAAGTAAAAAATCATTTTGGTTGTTTTTTACTCATTTAGGAAAATAATAAATTAAATTAAACCTAAATTTAATTAATTAAAATAAAAGAAAGTTATTGATCAAAATTAAATTCTAAACAAAAACCTAACATTTTTTGTATTTTTTATATTTGAGAAAATATTTGAATGATCCTAAAAATTATTTGGAAAAATAAATTTAATTAAGAAGTTATTTAAGTTTTTTTATTGTTTTTATTAAGAAAATAAATTAAACCCTAAGTACTAACCTGTTTTAATTTTGTAAAAAGTTAAAGTTATAAGCAATTTTGATTTTTTTAAAAAAACTAATCCTAAGTCTATTTTGATTTTTTATGATTTTTGTTGATTTTATGATTATAATAAAAAAAAGATCTAATAAAAAAAGAATAAATAATTAAAATAAAAAAATGCATGTTGGGCCTGATGTTATAAGCAATTAAGGGGTATGAGCTTTTTTTAAAACGTTTGGCCCAAGCCAACTAGGACCCAAAAGTTGCGCTATATCATCTATTGCCAGCCTTTGAAGGTCCACCATGAGGCTGCGTGTTGAGACGCTGGATCTGGATCAAGAGGTGATGGGCTGATGGAATACGGTGCACGTCTGGAAATGGTATGTATAAGATCTGCATTTGCAAATGTTAGGAAAAAAACCTCAGACCTGGGTATCGAACCCAAGTCCTCTCCCATTGCACGCTTACGATCTACCATCCCATCCAACCGGTCTTTCATTGACACGCATGAAAACTATAATATAATATATAAAATACAAACAACAATTATTCAAATTAACAAAAGCGCGTCGAGATCAAATGCACCAGTAGGAAAGTGACACATGGGTGTCGGAGTCAGCCAAGTTGACTAAGCCAGAGTCAAGTTCTGTTATCTTCTCCGGTGGCTCAAAAATCCCAAAACCTGCAAAAGGCCAAATCACAGCTTAGGGTTTAGGCTACCCTCCTAAATCGGGGTATGCCGATCCAGTGGTGGTGTTAGTTTCTCTTGAAATAGCTTGCATCAATAAAAACAAAGATCGACTGGAGTTTTGCCCTAAAATGGCAAAACTCCATCCTCACGCCAAAACCTACATGTGATGGATCTAAATATTCACAAACATCAATAAGAATACATGTATGTACATAGAAACCATTTATATTACATGTAAAGAAAATTTTAGATCATGATAATATACCCAATCGGAGTGACTGAAACGAGGGGTTCCCGTGGGTGTTGGGCTTGTGCAAAGGGTGGAAGCGACCCTGGAGACTTCAGGAACACACTTAGGCACTTGTATTGGACTGAAATTGGCTAGGAATCCGTTTTGGAATTTGACAACTTTAGCAATTTTTGCAATTTTCGTGGCTCTTTCTAGGCTGTGTGTAGGCGTGGCAAATGCTTGCTAATGCCTAGTATTTATAGAGGGGAATGAGGAGACAAGAAAGCAAGGAAAATAACAGCCATGATTATGTGGTTTCAAATCCATGAATGTAAAATTGTAACTTTGGCCAAAGCATGGAAACTTGTCCATTTTTGAATTTGAATGTACTTGGACATGCTGGCCTTGTTGTACACAAAATGTAGGGTCTCTCCATGCATCAAACCAATCCCAAATAATAATGGCCCATATAGTTTGCAATAATTTTGATTTATTTGATTTTTAATTAAATAAAATTAATATAAAATGCAAATAAAATCAAGACTATGAAAAAATGGTTTTAGGGGTCCCCTATAATCTTAGGAAGATGTTTGAAATCCAATAAATTAAACCCTTGCCTTAAAATTTCCAATTTGTTCAATGCATCATTCTTGAAAATTCCCAAATTTTCCCAAATTAGGTAAGCCATAACTTGCTCATTTTTTTATCTCATGACAATTATCTTGGACTTTTTGGAAATCCTAAGATGTCTACTTCAATCCCTCTTTTGATCAATTTTGCATATGAAGATTTTATCTTGATGTAAATGGTCTTGACAAAAAGTGCCTTTTGTTGACTTTCTAAAAATGACCTGTAATGCAGGGGATGAGATTCTTTTCAATATGAGCTTTGGTTGGGGGGAAATGGATGAAGTATGTGAAAGTTATGCCTAGTCAACGTTTGGTTGACTTTTCCTATAGAAATCCTAATTTAGCAATTCTTGACTTTTGATGAATTAGGAGCATTTCTTGAGGAATCATGATCAAACTTTGATCAAATTATGGATATCACTTCAAAATGTTGACTTTGATAAAAAATCATGAAGTTTGACTGTATTTGGGCCACATTTGACTTTCGACCTAGTATAGTTGATTCTCAAGCATTTGAGCAATTGACTAAGTAAACTTGTTGTTCAAGGTATGAATCTTGGCATGGACAAACTTGAAGGCATATTTGGACAATGGAAAACATTTGAGACCTTTGGAGCTCACACATCTTGATGAGAAGTGAAACCCTAATTAGAGGTTCATTGCTTAGGAGGAGAAGTCTGGTTAATTCTTGGTCAACCTTGAGCATGCTTTGAGTAAAAATGGGAGGGCAAATTTTGGGGTACAACACATAGAATATGAAAAAACTCTCATTTACCTTAATAATATCATTACGCAATCCATTACATACATCATGACATTGCACGAAACTTATTTTATCTTTTCAGGTAAGGTTCACAAATAGGCGAATATCATCAGCAATTCTCAAATAGGTCAGAGATTAATTCCTGAAATAGGATGAGGCAACTATCTATATGACCAGGTCCAAGATTAATTCCCGAAACAAGACGGGGAAACTATCTGTACAACCAGGCGGTATGAATTCCTGAAACATGACGGGTTCACCAATAGAAAGCAGGTCAGTGATTAATTCTCGAGACAGGGTTGGGCAACTATCTGTATGACCAGGCAAAGATTGACTCCCAAAATAGAACGAGGAAAATATCTATATAACTAGGAAAAGATTAACTTCCAAAATAGGACGGGGAAACTATCGACATGATTAGGTGGTATGAATTCCTGAAACAGGACGAGTTTACCAACAAAAAACAGGTTGTAGATTAATTCCGAAGCAGGACGAAGCGACTATCTACATGACAAGCATTTCCATAGGAGATTAAATCTGACAAACATTTCCCTTAGAGACAAAATCTGATAAGTAGCTACTTAAGCACCTTCCCCAGAGGTTCATTCTGGAAAGCAATCCTCAGATAACGTTCGAGCGTAGACTCATTCTAATACTCCTATCAACAGCTACTTTGATGCAATCTATAAGCCCATCTCCAATGACATTCTATCACCTCTCTGAATGGCATCTTTATGCCCATTCAAGCAATATTATCAACCAACAGCGTTAATTCTTGCACATAAACATGCACATTTCTGGGCACTTAAGTGTTCAATCCTCTTCTACCTTCAGATCATGAATGGCGGACATACCAATCTAACTCCTCGGGTTTAAGAAGATTAAACGGGGGAAGTTATTGTACCCCAAAATTTTCCTTCCCTTTATTCAAAATATTCTCTTAGGGTTTTCATTTGCTCAAGGTTGCTCAAGAATTGATCAGACAAATTCTCCTTCTAAGCAATAGATCCACAACTAGGGTTTCACTTTTCTCAAGGAAGTTTGGGTTTCTAAGGCCTCAAGTGCTTTCCATGGTTTCTTATATGTCTCCAAGAATGCTCATACCAAGTTTCATGCATTGCATCACAAGTTTGCTCAGCAATTGCTTAGATAACTGAAAATAAACTATATTGAGTAAAAAGTCAGTTGTGGTCAACATACAGTCAAACTTCAAGATTATTGGTCAACATCAAGTTTTGGAGTTACTTTCATCATTTGATTAAGGTTTGATAATGATTGTGATATGGTTGGAGAACTGACTTGAGTGTTTGCGTTTATGTTCGCAAATGTTGCAGTTTAGTAAGAGTCGCCACCAACTTTTATTTTATCCAAAAGGAAAGGTGAAAAAGCACAGGAAAGACCTTTAGAGATGTTTTTGAGTTCGAGGGGTAGATTATGAAAAGGGAAGGTATTATCACCCTTTTCATCCACGGTTTTTCATGGGCTCTTAGATACTCGCTAGATCACTTGCTTTTGTTTGAATGTGCTTGTGGTGCGTGTTTTTTTGAAAGTATTTTGAAAATGTAACTTTGTAATGATTCTCGTTTCTATAAGAATGTATACAAAGTGTTTGTTTCAAAAATAGTTCAAAGGTGTGTTTGTGAGATGTATTTTGAAATTATTTTGAAAATGTAACTTTGTAATGATTCTCGTTTCTATAAGAATATATACAAAGTGTTTGTTTCGAAAATATTTCAAAGTGGAAGTGTAGGTGTATAAAATGTTTTTGTTGTGAGCAAGCGAGTAACTAGGAGTGAATATACCTAATCAAAAGGTCTTAGAAGTTCTTTTCCTCCTCCTTTATATGTTTCTATCTTATCATTGATTTTGATAAGAAGCCCCATCGTTGGATGTAAAGGGACGGGCGTTGGGTCGTCGTATGACCATAATAGCAACATTGTGAGATAACTTAGCACTTTTCTTTAGGGACTAAGATCATTTTGAAAAGGCAACTTTGATAGCGTCATCGAGGGACTATGATCTTGTATTTTCGATTTGTTTGTGCTAAGACATCCCAAATGCATAACATGGCCATTTTTGTAAGGCAACGAGTGGAATTACCCTAAGGGTGCATGTGCGCAAAGTGTGTTTGATTGCATGCATTTAGTCTTTGATTAGGAGTTGTCTACTTGTTGTTTTTATCTTGCCATACACATCCTAATTACTAACAATATATGAAAGCAATAAAAGTGCGGAAATGTAAAGTCCTACACTATTACAATGTTTGGGGGATGGGGTGTACAAGTTTATGAATGGGGATTGCAAATGAAAATAAGTCCTAAATTACTATTACAACCACATTGAAATGCATAAGAAGGTACAGGAAAATGTGAACTGAAACTTGTTTTGTTTTAAGAAATTATTTTTAATCTTTTGGTTTTAAGAAATAAAATGAAATGTGAAAGAAATGTTTTTGATGTTTGCTAGGTAATGGAATAGAAAATGGTAGCAAAAATAATGAGAAAGGGTTAAAAAACAAATCAGCGTATTGCTGATTAAAGAGGTCAGAGGTTCTGACCCTGGCACACTGCAAAACAGAAACCTGTTAGTGAAAATGTAAAGGGTCAGAAGTTCTGAACCCACTGGGAACACAGTAGTTTTCAGAAGTTCTGAAACTGCTAATAATAAGACAGACTCCAGAAATCCTAGTGCCGCTACCAGAACTTAGTCTCTTTCTCTATGCTAGTCAGAAACTCTGAAGTTTGGTTATTTCTCCACAAAACAGAAGACATGCATAGAATAGTTACAATAGGTGTCATAGTGTTTCAGAAATAAGAAATATCAGAACCAAAAATCAGAGGCAAGTATGCCTTTGCTAATCCTAACTCTGAGTTCTAATTTCTTCAAGAAGTTCTGAACTGATTTATTCTCTACTTAAGCAGGCAGATGTATGAAATCTCAGAATATGTACAACATCAAAAACATGATATCTACATTGTATTTTTGGGCATGCAAATCTGGTAATGCTTAAGTAATGTGATGAGAGTCAGCAGGAACTTACCTTGCAGCTGGAAGAAGTTCTATAAACTGGAGTTAACCTCAACCTGATGATATTCTGAACAGCTTCTCCGCGTACTCAGTAGGTTGAAAGTCTCCAACTTCTGGGGATGGCAAGGAGGTGATGTTCTGATTTCTTTGAGGAGATGGATGGAGAGTGTATAGTGTGAACACAAAAGTTATGGCAGTTTCTAACGTGTGGATCAGAAGTTGTATGGATGGTTTTTTAGTCAAGAAATATTTGAGAACAAATGGAGTTTTGAAGGCAATAGATCAACAGTTAACAGGTTTTTTTTGTGTTATGTTTACAGTTCTTGAAACTCTAGGAATTTTGGCAGAGATTCAAGGCTTTCTTTCTCCAATCTCACAAATTTTTTGGGCTCGGGCCTTGACCTTTTCTCAGTGGCCAATGGTGTTCTATTTATAAGCAAACGTTTTGTGGGTTTGAAATGTCAAGTGGCGCCAACATCATACGCTAGATGCTGACTTGCTCTTGAAGAAAGTTCAAAAAAGGTGTGATAGTTGACAGTTTTAGCCTAGGCTGAATTAGCAAGCAGGGATTAAGGAAAAGTGAACCCATAAGTAAAAAGTAGCGCATGGACCCATACCTAATTCTGTACAAAAGTATTCCTATGCTACACGTGGAGAGATCCTTTGGACAAAGACTCAAAAGTGGTTGTGAGCATTAATGAGCATTAAATGATGATGAGATTTGTCAAAATCAGAAATCCTGTAATGTGAGATTTTGCATCATTGCTTAAATCTGGGCCAAAAGTTCCATTTCAATGTAGTCCAAAACAAACAAATTCTGATCTCAGTATCCCGTTGCTTCCGCAAGCTCTGAAGGATCCTCGGGCTTTCCAGCATGTTCTTAAAGAGCATTCAGACTTTCTATCACGCTTTATAATCTTCTTTGTTTTACCCTGGCAAACTCTTACTGAGCTTGCGTAGATGCTGAAGAGCCATGTTCTGACTGAAGACTATGTGCTGAACCATGTTTACAACTTCTGACTGCACCTTTCTTGAGGTTGGCTCAGAAGTTCTGAAGTGTCATTTTTCTTAAATACTTAGGAAAATTCCAAGTATTTAGAAATTTGGCTTTTCCATAATAATTTTGACTTTTGAACTTTTTGAGATGAGACAAACTTCACATTCTAACATGTCTTGATGAAATATGATTTTTGACATTTGATTTTGATCAAAAAGTCAAAGTTTGACCTTTTAATGTGAAAATGATTGTTTTTCCCTTGTGAGTGATTTTCTTGAAAAGTTGACGCTCAAGGCTTGGAATTGGATGGAAACAAACTTGAGGATCCAGGGTGATTTCTTTGAGAAAATGAGAGGGTAAATTTTGGGATACAACAACTGCCCTTGTTCAATATTTTTTAACCTGAAGAGTTAGATTGGCGAGATTTGTCGTTCGTGACTCAAAGGTAGAAGATGATTGGACATTAGAGTGCCCAGAAATTTGCACTCGGCGATGATATGAGGAATGGGCTTAAAGATGCCATTTGGAGAGGTGATAGAATCTTGTTGGAGATGGGCTTGTAGATGCGATCTAAGAATTTTTGTTGAGATGTAATCTGTAAGTTGAATATCATAATGGCATCCGCATCTGGTGCATATCCGCATTGTACCAAAAGTATAATCTGAATAAGTATCAGAATGGCATCCGTGTCTGGAGCATATCTGGACTGTATCAGGAGCTGAATCTGAATGAGTATCAGAAGGGTTTCCGTGTCTGGAGCGTATATGAACTATATCAAAAGTTGAATGAGTATCAGAATGGCTTCCGTGTCTGGGGTGTATCTGAACTGTATCAAAAGGTTGAATCTAAATGAGTGTCAGAATGGCTTCCGTGTCTGGAGCGTATCTGTACTGTATCAGGAGGTTGAATCTGAATGAGTATCAGAATGGCATCCGTGTCTGGAGCGTATCTGAATTGTATCAGGAGTTGAATGAGTATCAGAATGGCATCCGTGTCGGGTACGTATCTGAACTGTATCAGGAGGTGTCTTTGAATGAGTATCAGAATGACTTCCGTGTCTGGAGCGTATCCGTGTTGTATCAAAAGTTGAATCTGAATGAGTATCAGAATAGATTCCGTGTCTGGAGCATATCTGAACTGTATCAAAAGGTTGAATCTGAATGAGTATCAGAACGGAATCTGTGTCTGGTGCGTATCTAAACTGTATCAGGAGGTGTCTTTGAATGAATATCAAAATGGCTTCCGTGTCTGGAGCGTATCTGTACTGTATCAAGAGTTGAATCTGAATGAGTATCAGAATGGCTTCCGTGTCTGGAGCGTATCTGAATTGTATCAGGAGGTTGAATCTGAATGAGTATCAGAATGGCATCCGTGTCTGGTGCGTATCTGAACTGTATCAAAAGGTGTCTTTGAATGAGTATCAGAATGGCTTCCGTGTCTGGAGCGTATCCGTACTATATCAAAAGTTGAATCTGAATGAGTATCAGAAGGGCTTCCGTGTCTGGAGCGTATCTGAACTGTATCAGGAGGTTGAATCTAAATGAGTATCATAATGGCATCCATGTCTGGTGCGTATCAGAACTATATCAAAAGTTGAGGTCTGAATGAGTATCAGAATGGCTTCCGAGTCTGGAGCGTATCTGAACTGTATCAAGAGGTGTCTTTGAATGAGTATCACAATGGCATCCGTGTCTGGAGCGTATCAGAACTGTATCAAAAGTTGAATCTATAGTTGTTAACCTTATCCTTAAAAGGGTAAAATGTTAACTAAAATGAAAAGTCATGTTGTATGAAATGCATGGTGTAATGTATTTGTTTTATCAATTTTTATGATAAATGGATGCAATGTATGCATATGTGAGTTGATTTGTTGTATTGTTGTCAGATTGAGGAAAATAAATCCCTGAATGTTGCTGAGGATATGTGAATCTTCACGTTTTGGAGTATTGATGGATTTCTTGCCGAGAGGAATAAACTCTGTAGTGAGGGTAATGCCCTGAACTGCTTGAACCATCTGCTTGGGGAACCTGGAGAGAAATGGATGATTCCTACTGGGATTGATGAACTGGAAGCTTTGTTCTACTGGAATATTGAAAACTCTGTGGGGAGAACGTTTATTCGTGCTTGGAAAAAAGTTCTGGAGTCACGGTTGTCCGTTACCCTACCGGGGAATTATCTATGGCTGGAGAGAATCAAAAGTTAGCTGTTATCATGTCGGATTCCAGGCTTCACAACAACTTGCTGGGGAATTTGGAGAAATTGGATGATTTCTGTCGGGGATTGATAAACTGGAAGCTTCGTTCCGCTGGGGAGTAGTTGGGAGTTTTGTGGGGAATAACCATAGAATGGTCTAGAGATATGTTTTTATCCTTTCAACCCATCGATAATTGCCTTTCTCATTTTGTTTATTTGTAAGCAGTAATTATGTTCAAATGCATATGTTCAACAATGAATCACTAAACGTTTTTACAAACAAAACACAAGTGTAAAGCAAAAGACAAATAGTTTTAGCAATTTCAGAGTGATATCTTTGTATTGACTTTGAATAAGTATTTTTGTACAAAGGGACAAACACTCTAGTAAGAGAATGTTGTTGTAGAAAAGGAAAATTTTGATATAAAGAAAAGATAGCTATGTGTATAAAATCCCGTGGGGTTCCCATTCTGCTATAGCCCTTGTATCGTCGAGCATCTTGTCCATTTTTGCCTTGTCCGAAGATGACTGAATTGATCAGAACCATCGAGTTTATCAGTGGAAGCCAAATATTATCCATAAAGTGATCTGACCAGACATAGTCATACGCTTTAATTCCCTAACTTTTTCCTGGACTGCCCTTTCGGGTTTTCAGTCCACCGGGAAATCCCTTTTTGCCCAAGTCGCCCTTTCGGGTTTTCAACTTGCCGGGTGTACAGATTTTTTTTCATTTTATCCCTAATTTTTGCCCGAACCTTTTGGTTCACCGGGATGCCCTTGTTTTTCCTAGGTGTGTCAACCTAGCGGGTCTCTTATGCGTAGTATCTTTTGACTATGCATGCGTTTGCAGGGTGTGGCAGGTCATCACCATCCATGGTGGTCAAGATCATTGCCCCACCAGAGAAGATGTTTTTGATTACAAATGGTCCTTCGTAGGTAGGAGTCCATTTTCCCCTGGGATCACTTTGTGGTAAGATGATACGTTTGATCACTAGATCCCCAACTTGATAAACTTGGCGTCTGACTTTCTTGTTGAAAGCCTTGATCATCCGCTTTTGATACATTTGACCATGGCAGACAGCAGTAAGTCTCTTTTCGTCAATCAGATTTAATTGATCAAGTCGAGTCTGGATCCAATCATCTTCGTTCAAACCTGCATCCTTCATAATCCTCAGGGAGGGGATCTGAACCTCAATAGGCAAGATAGCCTTCATGCCGTAAACCAAAGAAAAGGGTGTTGCCCCGGTTGATGTACGAGCTGTGGTACGATACCCGTGGAGAGCGAATGGTAACATCTCATGCCAGTCTTTGTATGTGACTGTCATTTTCTGTACGATCTTCTTGATGTTTTTATTTGCAGCTTCGACAACACCATTCATCTTTGGCCGATAGGGAGAAGAATTGTGATGCTGGATCTTGAATTGCTCACACAACATGGTGATCATAGTACTAATAAGATTTGTACCATTGTCATTGATGATCTTTTCCGGGAGGCCGTACCGGCAAATGAGATTTTGCTTGATGAAACGGGCAACAACATTCTTGGTAACGGAGGCGAAGGAAGCTGCTTCAACCCACTTTGTAAAATAGTCAATGGCCACTAGGATGAAGCGATGTCCGTTAGAGGCTGCCGGCTTGATTTCCCCAATCATATCAATTCCCCACATAGCAAAGGGCCAAGGAGCCGTCAAGATGTTCAGAGGAACCGGAGGTATGTGCACCTTGTCAGCATAAATTTGACACTTGTGGCAGGTTCGAGAGTGTTGATAGCAATCTGCTTCCATGGTAGACAAGTAATAGCCTGCCCGTAGGATCTTCTTTGCCATGGTATGCCCATTGGAGTGGGTGCCAAAAGTACCTTTATGTAATTCAACCATGATCCTTTCAGCTTCAACCTTATCTACGCACCTAAGTAAAATAGAGTCATGATTGCGCTTGTACAGGACGCCATTACTAAGGAAGAATTTAGCAGAGAATCTCCTTAAGAACTTCTTATCATTGATTGAAGCTCCTTCTTGATATTCTTGAGCCTCGAGATACCTCTTGACTTCATGAAACCAAGGATGGTCCACTACTTCTTCAGTATTAATCTCGTGACAGTGCGTTGGTTCATCCATTCGTTCGATGGTGGTCTGGGGAGCCTCGTTATCCCAATTAAGTTTAAACATAGATGACATTGTGGCTAGAGCATCTGCTAGATGATTTTCTTCTCACGGGAAATGCTCGAAAGTAATCTTCTCGAAATGTGGTAGCAATGTCAAAACATGTTCTTTGTAAGGGATAAGGTTTGGGTGTTTGGTGTCCCATTCCCCTTTGATCTGACTGATGACCAAAGTTGAGTCTCCGAATACATCTAAAGATTTGATCCTTAAATCTATGGCAGCTTTGAGACCGAAGATGCATGCTTTGTATTCCGCCATATTATTTGTATAGTTGAAGAAAAGTCTTGCAGTAAAGGGAGTATGACACCCTTCTAGAGATATGAGTACAGCGCCGATACCATTACCGAGTGCATTGGAGGCTCCATAAAAAAACAGGGTCCATCAAGATCCTTGTTCAGGTTCGTCATATGGCCTAATTTCTTTACAGTTGTCTAATGTCATGATGTCTTCATCCGGGAATTCAAACTTCATGGACTGATAGTCTTCTACAGCCTGGTGAGCAAGATGATCATCCAATACACTTCCCTTTATAGCTTTTTGGGTAGTATATTGTATGTCGTACTCTGTTAGGATCATCTGCCATCTAGCTATTCTCCCAGAAAGAGCAGGCTTCTTGAAGATTTATTTTATTGGATTCATCTTAGATATCAATAAGGTAGTATGAGTCAGCATATACTATCTTAGCCGGCGAGAAGCCCATGCCAGAGTGCAGCAAGTTTTCTCGAGCAGTGAATATCTGGTTTCACAGTCGGTAAACTTTTTGCTCAAGTAATAAATAGCGTGCTCTTTTCGGCCAGACTCATCATGCTGCCCCAATACACACCCCATTGAGTTTTCTAAAACAGTCAGATACATGATCAATGGTCCTCCCTCGACTGGTGGCATCAACACAGGAGACTCTTGTAAGTATTCTTTGATTTTGTCAAAAGAAACTTGGCACTCATCATTCCACTTGACTACTTGATCTTTCTTCAAGAGCTTGAAGATTGGCTCACAAGTAGCTGTTAGGTGGGAAATGAATCTGGCAATATAGTTCAAGCATCCCAAGAATCCTCTAACTTCCTTCTCAGTACGAGGAGCAGACATCTCTTGTATTGCTTTGACTTTGGCAGGATCGACCTCAATACCTTTGTTACTGACGACAAAGCCTAGGAGCTTACCGGATCGTACTCCGAATGTACACTTGTTTGGATTCAACCTCAACTTGTACTTCTTTAGTCTCTCAAACAGATTTTGTAAGTGGTCCAGATGCTCTTCTTCCATTTGTGAACTGGCTATCATATCGTCTATGTAGACCTCTATCTCATGATGTATCATGTCATGAAATAAAGCTACCATGGCATGTTGATAGGTTTCCCCAGCATTCTTCAGTCCGAATGGCATCACCTTGTAGCAGAATATGCCCCACTGTGTGACAAATGTTGTTTTCTCCATGTCCTCGGGTGCCATTTTAATTTGGTTGTAACCTGAGAAACTGTCCATGAAGGAAAACACTTTGTGTTGTGCTGTATTGTCAACCAGGATATCAATATGGGGGAGTGGAAAATCATCTTTAGGGCTCGCCCTATTCGAATCTCTGTAATCCACACACATTTGCACTTTGCCGTCCTTTTCGAGTACGGGAACAGTGTTGGCAACCCATTGAGGGTAGGAAGTGACAGCCAAGAATCCAGCATCGAATTGCTTTATTACCTCTGCTGTAATCTTTTCTGACATATCAGGCCTCATGCGGCGGACCTTTTGCTTCACTGGCGGGAAATCTTCTCTTGTAGGTAGACGATGTACCACGATGTCTGTATCAAGTCCTGGCATGTTTTCATATGACCAGGCGAAGATTTCAACATAGTCGTGTAGCAATCTAATCAGGCGCTCCTTGACACTGGGTTCCAGATTGGCACCCATCTTGACCTCTTTTTTATCCTCCTCAGTACCCAGGTTGATTGTATCCACGGGTTCCTCGTGAGGCTGAATGGTTCTTTCCTCTTGTTGTAACAGTCTGGCAAGCTCCCCTGGTACTTCACAATCTTCCTCACCTTTCTCTTCGGCTTGGTAGATCGGATTCTCAGAGTCACAAAAGGCTATAGCAGTATCGTTACCCATGGGATCCATAATGGATGGACACCTGCATTGTGGGTGTGTGTAAGGGTATAGTCATCTTTGAAAGAAAGTAAAATGTAAAATAAAAATAATGAACACAAAAGTTTGTATGCGAAAAACGTCTGTGATCTATTGATGCCATATAAAGATGAAATAATGACCCTTACAAATGGACCATTGTGCCTCGGTCAAGACACAAGGTTTTAAGAGTACAAATTGTTTTTGAATATTACAGATCCAACAAAAATGTAAAGGTAAATTACTGCGGGATGAAGGTTATTGGGACAAAGTATCTGGCCTCCCAATTGTTGAGCCCTCCGTTAACAGTCGGAAAGATCCAATCCTCCAAGTTGCAATCCTCTTTACCATCTTCTACCGCGTTGACCTCACGGTTGCTAATCTTCAAGGGTGGCCCTCCAGCACAGGCACGGCGTACAACCTTTTGAGCACTTGAAGTGAACCCTAAGCCAAATTTGTCAGACTTAAACGGGATATTCGGAAGTTCCCCCCATATGGTGCATCCACCTTCCTCTACTACTACTTTGGCGTCCTTCAGAGATGACATTCGGAGTGGAAGTCTTGTAATCTTGGGAATCTGGGACACAGTCTTGGTTACTTCCACCTCTTGGGAGACCTCTTCGAAGTGTTGAAAAGGAGTTTCAATGAACTCGCCGTCCAATTCCACATACCTGAAGTAATTGAGATGGATAATCATGTATTCTTCCTCTCCGTGGACAGTGATAATTTTTCCTTGAACTGGATATTTTAACATCTGGTGCAATGTAGAGGTGACAGCGCCAACATTATGGATCCATGGCCATCCTAGTAGACAGGAGTAAGAGGGGCGAATGTCCATTACATAAAAGGTTGAACTGAAAGTTTGAGTCCCAAACTTTATGGGGATATCCACCTCCCCGTGTACCATCCTCTTCGAGCCATCAAATGCCCTTACTACTATGTTGCTTGGCTTTAGCGTCAGTCCTTCACAGTCAAGTATGTCAAGAGCTTTCTTCGGTAATACATTCAAGGATGAGCCAGTGTCCACCAAGACATGGGCCAAAGTTGCGCCTCTATACTCCACTGAGACATGTAATGCCTCATTGTGCTTTCTTCCCCTCGGTGTCAGATCAGCATCCGAGAAGCCTAGGCCGTTATCCACTGTCAGGCTGGCCATGCAGTCTTCAAATTGTTCAACAGACGTCTCTTGAGGCACATGGGCTGTTTTTAGGAACTTCACCAGGGCTTTGGCATGAGCCTCAGAACACAGTAGTAACGCCAACATGGAGATCTTGGAGGGAGTCTGCCTCAATTGTTCAACCACATCATAGTCGCTCCTTTTGATAATTTTTAGGATCTCCTCCATTTCTTTCTTAGATGTTTCGAGGATAGTTAATGGTCGGGCCTTCGCCCGGACAGGCTCGACCAAAATGCTTTTTCCTCGGGTTTCAGCAGCAGGAGCATTGGTAGGAATGACAACAGAGGTTATAATGTCTTCGTTAATAGGAGCACTTGCAGAGACGATTATGGGTACGGAAGTAACCTTTGGAGCAACCACAGGGATGATCACGGGTCCAGAAACTGCTTTTGGGGGAGCAATTTCTGGAGAAAAGATCCTATCGCTTCGGGTAATTTTACTAGTTCCGACAATATTGCTGATGTCAGAATATTCTTCTTGTTTGATGTCGTGGTAGTAAATGTCCCCTCTGTAATTCCACGACATAGTTTTGTCTGATTCATGTGGGACTGGCCCAGGCATTGTGATTATTAGAGGAGCTGCTTTCGGAACCGATGTAATCCTAACGGGTCTTTTGGTGGAGACCCTGGAAGAATTGGCAGAAATGGTAATGATTGAAACATCTTCAATAGGAACATGAGAGACATGAGTACTTTCAAACAGAATCTCTTTGTGGTCTATCAAGCATTGAATTCCTGCTTTCAACAAAGGGCAATCAGTTGGTGAGGATAAGCAGAGATGGCAAACTTCATTACAGCCCAGAAACACACCGACTTTCAACAAGTTTATTTTGATGATTGGAAGTGGAGTCATGAGTTTATCGATGGTTGCAATAAACAAATCTTCTTCAATAGCATTGGTATTGTGACCATGTCTAGGCATAGGAGCAGAAATGATGTTTGGCTTCTCGGGCGCGTCAAACTCAATTTCTTTTGCTTCTATGAGGTCTTGTATTTTGTTCTTTAAGGCCCAACAGTTATTGGTATCGTGACCAGGACTTTCTGAGTGATATGCGTAACGGACATTGGGGTGATAATAAGGAGATGTTGTATTGGGGTTTTTTGGAGCTTCTTTCAAGGTTTCCAGGTTGGACCTCAGAAGATGCGGTAATACTTGAGACGGAGTCATGTCAATTCTAGTGAATTGCCTGACTGGCCTCTCCATTCTTGGTTGATTATTTCTTTGTTGATTAGGCATAAGCTTTGGAATTATAATGGCCCCTACCATTGGTCGGCGTTCGGCTCTCCCTCGGTTTATTTGTGGATGTACAACAACTACCTCTTTCTTCCCAACAAAAGGCTTCCTCACAGCTGTAGAAGATGAATCCTTCTGAATCTTTCCACTTTTTATATCGGCTTCCACCCTCTCTCCGGTTAATATTAGTTCAGTAAAGCCTGCAGATGAGCTTCCAATCAGATGATTGAAAAAAGGACCAGACAAAGTGCCTAAGAACATGTCCACCAATTACCTTTCATACAGAGGGGGTTGAACTCTGTTGTACCCCAAAATTTTCCCTCGCATTTTTCCACAAGAAATCACAGCTTCAGGCGTTTCCTGATTTTTCAAACTGGCTCAAGAATCGGTCAAACAGACTTTTCTCGTCAGTCAGACACAATTAGGGTTTTATTGATTTTCAGGGCTCTGGAATGTTTCACACAGTTGGCTTAGGGTTTTGGTTGATTTTGGCTCAACTTTGATCAGGCGAACGCTCTTTGGAATTTAATCAGGAATTAGGGTTTTTGTGGGCACGTTCTCAGAAAGATTTAATTTTACGATGCTTTGCAAGTTATTCCGAGATTTGGGTTTGAATCCGCGTTGTTTGACTTAATCAGTAAAAGAATGCATTTGGATTGAATTCACGTTTGTTTGATTGAACCAGTCAAAGGATACATTCAGTTTGGATTTACAGTGTTTGGTAAGAAATCAGTAAGAAGGGAATGCACCTGATCAGTTGTTTTGATTATTTGTTGTTTTGCTTTGGATGTTGGAAATGCCAGGTTTAACTGATCAAAATGCTAAAGCTTTGTTTATTTAAATTATTTATTATTCTAAGATTAAGTGATTGGAATTCATTTTTCAATTATTTTAATTCAAAGAATTTTAAATAATAAATAAACAATAAAGGATAAAAAAAGAATTAATTGGATAAAACTTTTATTTATTTTTAAATTATTCGTACAATTATTGTTTACAATTTATTTACAACAATGATTTTACAAGTAATTTAAACCTAAATAAAACTATCCTAAACATTTTTTTCTAATCTTCATTTCTTCATCTGCTATCCCTGGCTCCAGTGCTCCATTTTAATTATTCATCTGCAAATGAAGAAAAAAGGGAAAGTCAATAGCAGATAAATAAAAGAGACAGATATAAAATTCATCATTAAGGGCCACTGATTGGGATCAGTTAACCCTCTCTGCAAATCACGGGATTTCTCCCGGTTCACAAAGAGGGACGAATATTTATTTACTAAACTTTGAATGCACAAGTTTAAAAATGCACAAGTCAAATTGTCCAAACTGCATAAGTTCAAATCTCAAAACTCCAAAGTGCAAATCAAACTACAAAGTCCAAACTGAAAAATTCAAATTTGCTGTCAAACTGTCACAAGGCTACCCAAGCTATCAAAGAAGAAGATTTAAAAAGATACAAAGTACAAGAAGCTGTCAAAAGAAGGGACAAATATGCAGAGGAAAATTGATATGCAAGCAAACTATCTCATTTTCATCATTTCCCAAGTGGCCCTTTCAGAAAAGTACAATAAAAACATTATTTTAATGCAAACTGTACTGGAGAGAGAAGAAGAAGAGAGAAAGAAAGCAGGTTACAAGGCTTTAGGCATGAAGGTAATATAAAGAAAACTGAAGACAATACAGTAGAAAAAAGAGGGAGGCAAACCAATATACAAAACTGTATAAGCCTTACCAAAACCAAAAAAGATACATATACCTGCATATGCCAAAACCTGCCTAAAAAGAAAATCCAAGAAATGCAAAATTGAAGCATAAGCCTTAACCATAAAACATCAAGACCTGCATCAGACCTGCATAAAAAGCCCCACCACAAACCAGACAACCAAGCATATGCCAATACCTGCCTGAACAACCCAAGCATAAAAAACCTGTCAAAGGCCTAACCTGAAGCCTGAGCCTCAAGGCCATTAACCTGCTAGAAATCTCCAAACCATAAACCAGCATTAACCTGTAAACCCTTCAAAACTCTTACCATTCAATCCAAACACAATAAAGAGCATATCAAACCAAAAGGCCTTAAACACAAAGCCATTCAAAAACCTATAAGGACACAAAAACAAAGACAACAAATACCAGTTCGCAAAAAGAACCAGTAAACCACCAAACATCCAGCACCATATAACCTGTCAAAAGGCCTTCTATCCTGAAACAAAAAATCCTAAACCAATATACCTGCATAAACCATAACCTGCAGTTAAGCTCAGACTGCAGTATACTAAGCGAGCAAACCAGTAAATCCAAACCTGTCCAGCTTCAAGCCTAATCCAAATACATCCAAACCAAAGAAACTTATCAAAGGCCAAGAGCCAGTTTAAAACATCCCAAACCCTCAAAGCCTCAGAGGAACCCTCATCATAGGCCAATATACACGAAAAGGCAGCATTAACAAACCAAAGAGGCATCAATCTCAGCATATTCAAGGCAAGCATTCAAGGCAATGGAAGGAAGAGATAAAGAAATACTGAGGCAACTCAGAACAAGGCAGCATTAACAAACCAAAGAAGCATCAAGGCCACACAAGTGTACAGAAGGCAACTCAAAGTAAGGCATCAATCTCAGCATATTCAAGCATACGAGAGACAAAGCGTACCAAGGCAACCAAACAGAAACATTCAAGGCGACAAGAGAAAGAAGAAAAAAAGGGGCTTTCAGATATATTGTCAACATCATAAAGCTTAAAGAAAGGTACAGAGATACCAAAATCCAGCAAAGTGAACTAGCTCACACGGCGTCTCATCTCGCTCCGCCCTTGGCCGCCCTAGGTGCTCCGGTCCTCCTCACCTCCTCTCCCAAAAAAGGTATAACCCTTTATTTCTTTCTTCTCCACATCTCATGTGAACATTGAACAACATAAAAGAATCAAGAGCAAATAAAAAAACATGCGAAGGCGTCAAACATACCAAATAAAATCAGTACCTTGTAGACCTTTGCTTACACGACCTTGGAGAAGAGGGAGCTGACTGAAGCATCTGGTGGCTAGGGCGAGAAGATCAGAGTTCTGAATCTATGGCGAAAAGATGGACGGAGAAGACGAAGTAACCACAAGCGACGCTTCTGTCGCTCACAAACCCTAAGCCAAATGTCTCAACTGAACACAAAACCTTCAAACCCTAAAACGTGTTGTGTCAACTTGGGCCTTGCCCACCTCTGAAACGCCTAAGCCCAAAGCATATTCCAATTCACACCCCCCCTTTTTTGAGCCCATTTCTAACTTATTTCAAACCATTTTCTTTATCATCATATTCCTTTTTTTATACATAAATTAATATAACCTTTATTTATTTATTTACATCAAATATTGATTTTCTTTAAAATTACATTTTTAATTACAATATTTTTCCTCTAACTTAAATTTTGTTACTTTGTATATTATTACATTAATATAAAAATACACAATTAAATTGTAAAACCCTTTTTCTTTTAAGTAAAATACCTTTCTTTGTATAGTAATACATTAATACTAAAATACATAAAAATACATTTTTAATTTAAAACATTTAATTTAAATATTCTTTGTACATACATATAAAGATACATTTTTTATTACACAATATAATTAAAATTGAAAACACCTTTTTATTTTAATTAAAATATTCTCTTTGTACATAACAAATAAAAATACTTTTTTTATATACATAATTAGAACTTAAAACATTTAATCAAAACATTCTTTTTTTATACGTATTAAAGAAAATACCAGATCACAAATCAAAGATTAATAAACATTTAATTCTTTTCATTTAAGTTAAAGCGATACCTTAAATAATATACATTCGACTTCACATTTTCCTAACCTGTAAATAATTACATATACAAATAATTACATACGCATATACACATACACTTACACAATATACTTATATTTGATACATTATACATTTGCTCATTTTGTATATTCGTTACATTTACATTTGATCGATTCGATTTGGTTGTAACTTATTGGACACTACATTCCTAAGTCTCATCCCCATTCGTAAATTTGTACCCCCACTCCCGGATACTTATTTTGTAATAGCGTAGACTTTAAATTCTTGCAATTTACCGCTTTCAATTATACTATGGTTAGACCTAGGGTTTGCATGTACATAAAACCAAACGCTAGATAACCTAATACAAGACAAATACATGAAATCAACACACAATCACACTTGCACCCTCTAGGGTAATCCCACATGTTGCCTTCCAAAATGGGCCATGCTTGCACGTCGAGTATCTTTGGCAAAACAAATTCAAATGATCATAAGTCCCTCGATGACGCTTTCGAAAGTTGCCTAAATGGAATGATCATAGTCCCTTCAAAACAAATTGCCAAAGACACTTGGCATCATTGCATTCATGGTCCATACGATGACCCGCGCCCGTCCCGTTAAACTTCCTAAACGCAAGATTGTCCACCAAATTCAATGATGGAACAAAATTGTTAAAAAAGGGTTGAAAACATAGAGAAAACCTTTGAGTACAATAGGGTAGACAAAACTCTTAGTTACTTGAGATCAACTTGCAAAAACACTTGCCTTCTTTTCAAAAACCACACTTCACAAACACTTTCAAAACAAACTCTCAAAACATTTTGAAACATCTTTTCGAAAAGATACACATCTTTGTAAAACATTCGAGTAAAGAATTGTTACAAGGGTAGCCTAAGATAAGGCATCTTCTTCCAAAACATTTTCAAAAAACACACACACATACACACCATTTTCAAGCAATCGAAAATCAAGGCAAGTGATCTAAAAAACCAAGTAACTAAGAGCCCATGGATAACCATGGATGAAAAGGGTGCTAATACCTTCCCTTTTCATAATCTACCCCCCGAACCCACGAAATATCTCAAAAGGTTTTTGCTGTGCTTTTTTAACCTTTCCTTAGGATAAAATAAAAAGTCGGTGGCGACTCTTGCTCAACCGAACAAGTGCGAATACAAACGCAAAACTCATAGTCAGTTCTCCCACCGTATCACAGAACTGGCGACTCTGCTGGGGATACTTAAAAGTGGGGTTACCTTAGGGTTTAGATAACCTTTACTTTATTGCTTTGATTGACTTGATTGCTTTATCTTTTGGGTTCTTATTTGGGTTTGTTGTAAATCGTCCACCCGGATTTGGGGCACCTTCTTAGGCAAATAGCAAAAAAACTGTGAGGGAACTGTGTGGAGTATACCGACACGGTTGAAGCAGTAAGCTATGTTAGTGTGACATATTTGTGAGTACCGGTAACCCTTGAGTTCAATCAAGGAGAGTACGGGGCCGCTGAGTGATGTCGTGAAGCACTAACGAACTCTTAGAACCTTAATTGACCATCTTAGCCTTTTTAGGGGTAGTGAGATGACCAACTTTGGTGCAGTTCGAAGTTGGTAGATACTCGATACTACACTCATTTGAGGGTTGTTTTCTTGGAATATTTTGGTCGCCAGTAAGTGGCTAAACCGAAACAATGAACACAGAAAACAATCCAATGATATTGAGCTCCTTAGAACCCAGTTTCTATTCTAGGACAGGATGAGCCAACTAACTTCAAGAGGGTACTTACCTATAAACCCCATGCAAGCCTAAACCTAAGGACTTGTTTTGCTTTGTGTGAATATGTTTACCTGTATATACACTCACTTGCTTTTCGCATACATGTACATAACATCATAACATCATACCATAGCATTTTCAATAACCATTTCAAGGATCTCGAGAGTTCTTTTGATGCAGGGTTACGTTGAACCAGACATCTACCAAGGGGCAAGAGGTTTCTCCTCTGAACCAATGCCAATCAAAGATCAAGTACAACAACTTGAATCAGTGGCTATGACCCACTCGACATGGTGAGCTTGATTCTCGTGGAAAGACATCCACCGATACAAAGTTCTCCAAACAAAGATCAAGTGCAACAACTTGAATCAGTGGCTATGACCCACTCGACATGGTGAGCTTGATTCTCGTGGAAAGACATCCACCGGTGCAAAGTTCTCTAATCCAAGAGCAAAGTTCAACCTCTAACATTTTCTTGTGTTTATCCCAAGAGATCCTTGAAAGCATGCATCCACATATCATGCATTGCATTTTAACAGTCTTTCCTTTTTTAGGTTTCCTTACTCTCCTGCTGTTTATTTCAGTAAGAGATGGCTCTAGAAAGGTCTGTCAAAGACATCCAAGACCAGACTGCTCAGCTGCAGGAAATGTTCCTGAACTTGTCTCTGGGGCAAGAAGAAATGAAAGCTCTCCTCACCAAGAGCTTGGAGAATTCCAACAAGGCCAGGAGTGATCAGCTTGCAGAGATGCAGTTTGATCTGACAACATTGAGGACCCAAGTGATGGGACAGTTGGTGGGCCAGATGGCTCTCATCCAAGACCTATCTCAAAGACGAGAGGAACTCCGAGTTCTTGTCCGCCAACTGCTTCCAAACAACCAACTGGGGCAAACATCTGAGGTTGAAGAGAAAGTCACCACTCAGCCTCCATCCACTCAAGAAGACAAGGGGAAGGCTCCTTCGCTTGCTTCAGAGTCACAAGCCCATCAACAACCTCGCCAGCGTCAACGGGGTAATCGGCGTAAGCAAGAAACGTCGGGAAGACAGTTCACGGAGACTGAAATACCATCATTCTTCATACTAAAGCGCCTGTTGGAGGTCAACTTGTTCACCCTAACGGATCCTCCTCAAAAGCTCAATACCTCCTCTCCTAACTATCATCCCGACGCATTTTGTGTTTACCACTCCTACAGCCCGGGAGACGACACCAACGACTGTTGGGCCTTGAAGAACAAGATTCAAGATCTGATCGACATTGGAGTGTTGGAATTCATGCCAGGCGGCGAGATGAAAATCTTCCGTTAAAGGGTTCTCCACCTGAAGTGACGAAGCTCAAGCTGAAAGACTTTTGCTTCTTTTTGAATTTTCAAAGTTGTAATTTCTTTTGCTGTCAAACAATTATCTGTTGATGTTAAACTCTGTTTTCATTAATACATTGCATATGTTTGTCTTGAATTCATCCATTCGTTTCACTACTCTTATGCTTTTCTTTATGATATTTGACTCTTGATAAAAAGTTGTAAGCCTTTAGAGGGAGGATGACGAAACAATACCATGATCTTATACAGTATGCTTTTGAACAGACCTTGCTGATGATGTACAGGCATTTCTTTCAATTCCCAAACACTGGAGTTATAAGGAAGTTAATCCCTAGTTAACCCCTTCGAGCCAAAGAAGTAGGAGTTTTCTGTTCTAAACAATCGAAACCTTTGATATAAACCTGGGGCAGGGTAGTCTCTCAGTTAATTCAAAGAAAATGCGCATTGAAGTCGCAAACTCTCAGTTCATAACACAACAAACGACGTCGAAAAAGAAAGCATTCCTTTGGAATCAAAAAGACAAGGGTGGTTCCCTATCACGTAAACAGTCAATCTCTCAAAAGAGAAAAAGCCCACTGAGCCAAAACCTGTAAAGGAAGCTCAAAGAAAGCTGGGGCATCCCGCTGACTGTAATCTCGAAAAACGGGAACAGTCAGGCAAATGTTAGGGATAACAAATCAAAATCAAAATAGTGAGGTCGTTACAAAATCCTCAACAACATGAAAAATGTTGAAAAAGAAAAAAGGAGATGATGACTGTCTCCCCAAATTCAACTGGTGAACCATCGCCCAAAAGTCGTTCCAAACTCAAAACAGAGTGTGACGCACAATTAACTGAGCTTAGGTTGAAGAACATCACGAAGAGCGGGTGGGTACAAATATACTTTGAGCCTTTATCCTTTGTTTCTTAAACCGTGAACCAAGCCACGTTACAACCCTTCAAAAGTCCTAATTGAAGCATGGTTTAGTTCGAAAGCATACTGTTACAAAAGGTATCCTGACTCCTGTAGGGCTTTACTCTAAATCTTGTGTTGACTTGTCTTATGAAAAGTTTTCTGCTAAAAACGCATTTTTCAAAACTTCGAGACAAACATAAACTTTGCATTGCTTGAATATCACTGTCTGCATTTGGCTTTTTGTTTGACAGCGAAGAAATTCATACAGCGAATGTTCGGAGGAACGAAAACTCTCTCAGTGAGAAAGATCACTTCAAAAGGACGACACTTCCGTTACAAATCTCCTATCAGCAAGGGGCATGACATAGCACCATCCAATTAACCTGGGGAAGTCCAGTCAAGGTCCAACAGATCTTTCAAAATCCAATTAACCTGGGGCAGTCCAGTCAAGGTCCAATAGATCTTTCAAAGTCCAGTTAATCTGGGGCAGTCCAGTCAAGATTTCAAGAAATATCTCAATATGCAGAGTAATCTGATTCAAGACTCCTTCATCACCACTTGGGGCATTCGAATGTCAAAAGTGTTCAACAAATCAACTATCACATTTCCAGACTCGATTCCTGTATCTAGCCAGGGCACGTCTGAAGAGTTTGAGGATTCGATTCCTGTATCCAGCCAGGGCATATCTGTTGACGACTATTTCCAGACTTGATTCCTGTATCTAGCCAGGGCACGTATGAAGAGTTTAAGGATTCGATTCCTGTATCCAGCCAGGGCATATCTGTTGACGACTATTTCCAGACTCGATTCCTGTATCTAGCCAGGGCACGTCTGAAGAGTTTGAGGATTCGATTCCTGTATCCAGCCAGGGCATATCTATTGACGACTAGTTCCAGATCAATACCTGTAACAAGCCAGGAAAACATCTGTGAACGACCGATTATAGACCAACACCTGTAACAAGCCAGGAAATTATCTACGTCACCACTTGGGGCATTCGAATGTCAAAAGTGTTCAAAAACCCGATGCAGTTTTACACGAGCTCATCATCAGGAAGCCCTACACCGGTTCCTCTTCAAGACTTTTGAAAACAGTTCACGGGTTCTCCAGTAACGGATGTTAACCTATCACTTGTTCAGATTCTTCTCAAGACTTCTGAAAACAGTTTACGGATTCTTCCCAACAACGGATGTTAATCTACCAACTTGTTCAGATGCAGTTTTTGAAAACAGTTTACGGACGCTTCCCAACAACGGATGCTGCTCTATTGCTTATTCAACTTCAAGATTTCTGAAAACAGTTCACGGGTTCTCCAGTAACGGATGTTAACCTATCACTTGTTTAGATTCTTCTCAAGACTTCTGAAAACAGTTTACGGATTCTTCCCAACAACGGATGTTAATCTACCAACTTGTTCAGATGCAATTTCTGAAAACAGTTTACGGATTCTTCCCAACAACGGATGTTAATCTACCAACTTGTTCAGATGCAATTTTTGAAAACAGTTTACGGACGCTTCCCAACAACGGATGCTGCTCTATTGCTTATTCAACTTCAAGATTTCTGAAAACAGTTCACGGGTTCTCCAGTAACGAATGTTAACCTATCACTTGTTCAGATTCTTCTCAAGACTTCTGAAAACAGTTTACGGATTCTTCCCAACAACGGATGTTAATCTACCAACTTGTTCAGATGCAATTTTTGAAAACAGTTTACGGACGCTTCCCAACAACGGATGTTGCTCTATTGCTTATTCAACTTCAAGATTTCTGAAAATAGTTCACGGGTTCTCCGGTAACGGATGTTAACCTATCACTTGTTCAGACTCTTTTCAAACTTCTGAAAACAGTTCACGGGTTCTCCAGTAACGGACGTTAACCTATCACTTGTTCAGACTCTTCTCAAACTTCTGAAAACAGTTCACGGGTTCTCCAGTAACGGAAGTTAACCTATCACTTGTTCAGACTCTTCTCAACTTTTGAAAACAGTTTACGGACGCTTCCCAACAACGGATGCTGCTCTATTGCTTATTCAATCTCAACTCCTGAAAACAGTTCACGGATTCTCCAGACATGGATGTCAATCTATTGCTTATTCGGACCCCCAATTCATAGATGTTCCAAAGCATGGGTGCCTTTCTGATACTCGTCCACTCACCATCGACATACAGTTCAGCATTACCAAATGGCATTTTTTAAGCCCATTTCCAGATGGCATCTATAAGCCCATCCTCCTACCAACAGTCACCAAATGGCATCTTTAAGCCCATTTCCAGATGGCATCTATAAGCCCATCCCCCGACAAGATTCTATCGCATCAGATGGCATCTTTAAGCCCATTCCCAGATGGCATCTCTAAGCCCATCCCCCGACAAGATTCTATCGCATCAGATGACATCTTTAAGCCCATTCCCAGATGGCATCTCTAAGCCCATCCCCCGACAAGATTCTATCACATCGGATGGCATCTTTAAGGCCATCACCAAATGGCATCTTTAATCCCATTCACCTCTACCATCACATCGCCAAGTGCAAATTTTCTGGGTACTTTAGTGTCCAATCTTCTTTTACCTTCAAGTCGCGAAAGGCAAACTTGCCAATCTAACTCTTCAGGTTCAAGAAGATTGAACAGGGGCAACTGTTGTACCCCAAAATTTGCCCTCGCATTTTTCCACAAGAAATCACAGCTTCAGGCGTTTCCTGATTTTTCAAACTGGCTCAAGAATCGTTCAAATAGAATTTTCTCGTCAGTCAGACACAATTAGGGTTTTATTGATTTTCAGGGCTCTGGAATGTTTCACACAGTTGGCTTAGGGTTTTGGTTGATTTTGGCTCAACTTTGATCAGGCGAACGCTCTTTAGAATTTAATCAGGAATTAGGGTTTTTGTGGGCACGTTCTCAGAAAGATTTAATTCTACGATGCTTTGCAAGTTATTCCGAGATTTGGGTTTGAATTCGCGTTGTTTGACTTAATCAGTAAAAGAATGCATTTGGATTGAATTCACGTTTGTTTGATTGAACCAGTCAAAGGATACATTCAGTTTGGATTTACAGTGTTTGGTAAGAAATTAGTAAGAAGGGAATGCGCCTGATCAGTTGTTTTGATTATTTGTTGTTTTGCTTTGGATGTTGGAAATGCCAGGTTTAACTGATCAAAATGCTAAAGCTTTGTTTATTTAAATTATTTATTATTCTAAGATTAAGTGATTGGAATTCATTTTTCAATTATTTTAATTCAAAGAATTTTAAATAATAAATAAACAATAAAGGATAAAAAAAGAATTAATTGGATAAAACTTTTATTTATTTTTAAATTATTCGTACAATTATTGTTTACAATTTATTTACAACAATGATTTTACAAGTAATTTAAACCTAAATAAAACTATCCTAAACATTTTTTCTAATCTTCATTTCTTCATCTGCTATCCCTGGCTCCAGTGCTCCATTTTAATTATTCATCTGCAAATGAAGAAAAAAGGGAAAGTCAATAGCAGATAAATAAAAGAGACAGATATAAAATTCATCATTAAGGGCCACTGATTGGGATCAGTTAACCCTCTCTGCAAATCACGGGATTTCTCCTGGTTCACAAAGAGGGACGAATATTTATTTGCTAAACTTTGAATGCACAAGTTTAAAAATGCACAAGTCAAATTGTCCAAACTGCATAAGTTCAAATCTCAAAACTCCAAAGTGCAAATCAAACTACAAAGTCCAAACTGAAAAATTCAAACTTGCTGTCAAACTGTCACAAGGCTACCCAAGCTATCAAAGAAGAAGATTTGAAAAGATACAAAGTACAAGAAGCTGTCAAAAGAAGGGACAAATATGCAGAGGAAAATTGATATGCAAGCAAACTATCTCATTTTCATCATTTCCCAAGTGGCCCTTTCAGAAAAGTACAATAAAAACATTATTTTAATGCAAACTGTACTGGAGAGAGAAGAAGAAGAGAGAAAGAAAGCAGGTTACAAGGCTTTAGGCATGAAGGTAATATAAAGAAAACTGAAGACAATACAGTAGAAAAAAGAGGGAGGCAAACCAATATACAAAACTGCATAAGCCTTACCAAAACCAAAAAAGATACATATACCTGCATATGCCAAAACCTGCCTAAAAAGAAAATCCAAGAAATGCAAAACTGAAGCATAAGCCTTAACCATAAAACATCAAGACCTGCATCAGACCTGCATAAAAAGCCCCACCACAAACCAGACAACCAAGCATATGCCAATACCTGCCTGAACAACCCAAGCATAAAAAACCTGTCAAAGGCCTAACCTGAAGCCTGAGCCTCAAGGCCATTAACCTGCTAGAAATCTCCAAACCATAAACCAGCATTAACCTGTAAACCCTTCAAAACTCTTACCATTCAATCCAAACACAAGAAAGAGCATATCAAACCAAAAGGCCTTAAACACAAAGCCATTCAAAAACCTATAAGGACACAAAAACAAAGACAACAAATACCAGTTCGCAAAAAGAACCAGTAAACCACCAAACATCCAGCACCATATAGCCTGTCAAAAGGCCTTCCAGCCTGAAACAAAAAAAGCCTAAACCAATATACCTGCATAAACCATAACCTGCAGTTAAGCTCAGACTGCAGTATACTAAGCGAGCAAACAAGTAAATCTAAACCTGTCCAGCTTCAAGCCTAATCCAAATACATCCAAACCAAAGAAACTTATCAAAGGCCAAGAGCCAGTTTAAAACATCCCAAACCCTCAAAGCCTCAGAGGAACCCTCATCATAGGCCAATATACACGAAAAGGCAGCATTAACAAACCAAAGAGGCATCAATCTCAGCATATTCAAGGCAAGCATTCAAGGCAATGGAAGGAAGAGATAAAGAAATACTGAGGCAACTCAGAACAAGGCAGCATTAACAAACCAAAGAAGCATCAAGGCCACACAAGTGTACAGAAGGCAACTCAAAGTAAGGCATCAATCTCAGCATATTCAAGCATACGAGAGACAAAGCGTACCAAGGCAACCAAACAGAAACATTCAAGGCGACAAGAGAAAGAAGAAAAAAAGGGGCTTTCAGATATATTGTCAACATCATAAAGCCTAAAGAAAGGTACAAAGATGCCAAAATCCAGTGAAGTGAACTAGCTCACACCGCGTCTCATCTCGCTCCGCCCTTGGCCGCCCTAGGTGCTCCGGTCCTCCTCACCTCCTCTCCCAAAAAAGGTATAACCCTTTATTTCTTTCTTCTCCACATCTCATGTGAACATTGAACAACATAAAAGAATCAAGAGCAAATAAAAAAACATGCGAAGGCGTCAAACATACCAAATAAAATCAGTACCTTGTAGACCTTTGCTTACACGACCTTGGAGAAGAGGGAGCTGACTGAAGCATCTGGTGGCTAGGGCGAGAAGATCAGAATTCTGAATCTATGGCGAAAATATGGACAGAGAAGATGAAGTAACCACAAGCGGCGCTTCTGTCGCTCACAAACCCTAAGCCAAATGTCTCAACTGAACACAAAACCTTCAAACCCTAAAACGTGTTGTGTCAACTTGGGCCTTGCCCACCTCTGAAACGCCTAAGCCCAAAGCATATTCCAATTCACACACCCCCCCCCCTTTTTGAGCCCATTTCTAACTTATTTCAAACCATTTTCTTTATCATCATATTCCTTTTTTTATACCTAAATTAATATAACCTTTTTTTATTTATTTACATCAAATATTGATTTTCTTTAAAATTACATTTTTAATTACAATATTTTTCCTCTAACTTAAATTTTGTTACTTTGTATATTATTACATTAATATAAAAATACACAATTAAAATGTAAAACCCTTTTTCTTTTAAGTAAAATACCTTTCTTTGTATAGTAATACATTAATACTAAAATACATAAAAATACATTTTTAATTTAAAACATTTAATTTAAATATTCTTTGTACATACATATAAAGATACATTTTTTATTACACAACATAATTAAAATTGAAAACACCTTTTTCTTTTAATTAAAATATTCTCTTTGTACATAACAAATAAAAATACTTTTTTTATATACATAATTAGAACTTAAAACATTTAATCAAAACATTCTTTTTTTGTACGTATTAAAGAAAATACCAGATCACAAATCAAAGATTAATAAACATTTAATTCTTTTCATTTAAGTTAAAGCGATACCTTAAATAATATACATTCGACTTCACATTTTCCTAACCTGTAAATAATTACATATACAAATAATTACATACGCATATACACATACACTTACACAATATACTTATATTTGATACATTATACATTTTCTCATTTTGTATATTCGTTACATTTACATTTGATCGATTCGATTTGGTTGTAACTTATTGGACACTACATTCCTAAGTCTCATCCCCATTCGTAAATTTGTACCCCCACTCCCGGATACTTATTTTGTAATAGCGTAGACTTTAAATTCTTGCAATTTACCGCTTTCAATTATACTATGGTTAGACCTAGGGTTTGCATGTACATAAAACCAAACGCTAGATAACCTAATACAAGACAAATACATGAAATCAACACACAATCACACTTGCACCCTCTAGGGTAATCCCACATGTTGCCTTCCAAAATGGGCCATGCTTGCACATCGAGTATCTTTGGCAAAACAAATTCAAATGATCATAAGTCCCTCGATGACGCTTTCGAAAGTTGCCTAAATGGAATGATCATAGTCCCTTCAAAACAAATTGCCAAAGACACTTGGCATCATTGCATTCATGGTCCATACGATGACCCGCGCCCGTCCTGTTAAACTTCCTAAACGCAAGATTGTCCACCAAATTCAATGATGGAACAAAATTGTTAAAAAAGGGTTGAAAACATAGAGAAAACCTTTGAGTACAATAGGGTAGACAAAACTCTTAGTTACTTGAGATCAACTTGCAAAAACACTTGCCTTCTTTTCAAAAACCACACTTCACAAACACTTTCAAAACAAACTCTCAAAACATTTTGAAACATCTTTTCGAAAAGATACACATCTTTGTAAAACATTCGAGTAAAGAATTGTTACAAGGGTAGCCTAAGACAAGGCATCTTCTTCCAAAACATTTTCAAAAAACACACACACATACACACCATTTTCAAGCAATCGAAAATCAAGGCAAGTGATCTAAAAAACCAAGTAACTAAGAGCCCATGGATGAAAAGGGTGCTAATACATTCCCTTTTCATAATCTACCCCCCGAACCCACGAAATATCTCAAAAGGTTTTTGCTGTGCTTTTTTAACCTTTCCTTAGGATAAAATAAAAAGTCGGTGGCGACTCTTGCTCAACCGAACAAGTGCGAATACAAACGCAAAACTCATAGTCAGTTTTCCCACCGTATCACAAACTCTTCCAACTAAATCTCTCCATCTTTGGGCGTAATCCTTGAAACCATCGTTGGAAGCCATGGCCATACTCTGGAGTTGAGTACGCGTAGGCGCCAAATCGGTATTGTATTGATATTTCTTGTAGAAAGCTGCGGCAAGATCTTCCCAATTATGGACGTTGGCTCTTTCTAGTTGGTAAAACCAGTCGAGTTGTGTTCCAGACAGATTGACCTGGAAAAAGTGCACCCATAATTCTTTATTGGCGGTGTGGGGTTGGATTTTTCTTACATATGAGCGGAGATACATCTTAGGGCATGACACTCCATCATATTCGGCAAATGTAGGCGCTTTGAATTTCGGAGGGATCACGATCTCTGATACTAGTCCCAAATACTCAAAGTCTAAGCCTGGCACCTTTTGTACTTCTATCGCACTTAGCCGCTCTTCAAGATGTTTGTACTTGTCATCCGCTGGAGGATACTGTTCCTCAGAGTAGTCTTCTTCTTCTTCTTCCGATTCTGACGGGACCACTGTTTCCTTACCCTTCCCTTCCTGATTGTCTTTTTCTCTGGAGGTGGTTGGAAAGTTTAAAGTCCTTCTCGTCTGCTCATGAAATCTTCTCCCCATGTTCAAGACTCCATTTCCTTTCTTTGTTTTCTTTTTCTTCTCTTCAGCTAGCAGAGTTTTCAATTCTTCCTGCCCCTTGGCCAGGTTCATGAGCAACTGTTGAAACTGCGTGTTCTGAGTCTGGAGATCTTTTACTGTCTGTTCGAGATCCATCTTACTGAAATAAATAGTAGAGAGAGATGAGGAACCTGTTGCAAAAGACTTGTTTATGTTATGATGAATGATATGTGCATATGCAATGTTTTCATGGACTTCGAAGATTCAAGTTTGTTTTAGACAAAAAGGAACACACGTTATATTAATAAGATAAAATTTTGGTACATCAATGCCCCTTGGACAAAATAATACAAAACTCTAGGGTAAAAAAGTAGTGCACATCCTCTTTGGTGCAATGTAGGCATTTAGAGTTCGCTCCTCCTGAAGTAGCCTAGTGAGTTCCAAAACCTTCTTCTCGCTTGCGTAGAATTGAGCTTCGAAAGTATCTCGCTCTCCTTTGAGTTGTATCCAATCCCTTTTTAGGTATTCAATAGATGTGGGCATGTCAGGATGTAGGATAGTGTATGGAACTTCTCCCTCCTTGGCAGGCTCAACAATTACCGAGAGAATAGAAGGGTAAGGCATCATAAGACTTTGAGCACGGGTTCGTACCCATTTGAGGTAAGGCTCAAGAGGGATGAAATTCTTATGCCCCAAAGTATTACTATCCACATTATTTAGCATCCTCCAAGCTCGGATAAATCTTGGGCGAAGACCTTGACCGTTGTTGTCGTGGTCGAATACCAAACCTTGAATCATCATCTCGTGCGGGCCATCCCTTCGGGCGTAACCAAATTGTCTTAAGGCCAAGCAAGGTTTGTAAATGATGCCTCCCCTAATGCCAAGTAGAGGGACATTAGGAAATTCTTCATAATGATCAATAATGATAACATTCTCTTTGGATCGGGAGCACCAATGGATGTTTGAATGTTAGAGCGTCATTAACCTTTGTGACCACCTTGAACCTTGCTCATTCCTTAAGACTGATTGGGGAAGATGAGAAATAAACCATCTTGTCAAGAGAGGAGTGCAACACATAAGGACACCTATTTTCCTCATTGTGCGAGTGTGAAAAGAGTGTAGGATGTCTCCTAGCAATGTAGGCACCGGATTGTGTGACATGAAGATTTTGATGACATTCACATCTATGAGTTGGTCATTGTTTGGAAACAAAACCATCGCATAGATTAGAAGAGCCACAATTTCCTCAAAGGCTTGCAAGTCTAGGGAATTCAAATAGTTTTAGGCTTTCTCAAACAGGAACCTTGCTAAGAAGCCTTTGACACCACTCCTAGTTTCCCAATGAGTTGTGACATCAGATGAGTGCAAGTGTAGAACTTGAGCAATATCTTATGGATTTGGGTCTCTTTCTGTACCGTTGAAAGGTAGTTGATTGAGAGTGGGAATCCTCAAGAGTTGGGAGAATTCTTCCAAAGTAGGCACAAGCTGGTAGTCGGGAAATGTAAAGCAATGGTGCAAAGGATCAAAGAACTGAAAGAGCACCTTCAACATATCCTCCTCTGTGTCGGAGGTGACCAAGTTGAGTAGACGACCATGTCTCTCGGTGAAAGGAGAGTTCTCGGGGATCCTTAAAGCTAACTCTTTAAGTTATGGAGGGATCTTCACAAGGTTGACTTGAATAGTTTTCCTGCAAAGTGAATCCATATCCTACAAAACAAGAACAAAGATGAATATCGAAATCCTTGAAATGGTTAGTGGATGTATATGATGCTTATGATGTCCATGATGTTATGTACAAGTATGTATATACAAAACAAAGCAAATAAGTCCCTAGTTTAGGCTTGAATGGAGTTTTATAGGTAAGTACCCTCTTGAAGTTTAGTTGGCTCAACCTGTCCTAATTAATAGTAACCGGGTTCTAAGGGGCTAAATATCACTAGATTATTTCCTTGTTCATTATTTTAGCTCAAGCCTCTTTAATAGCGACCGAAATATCCCAAGAAACCAACCATCAATGAGTGTAGTATCAAGTATCTACCAACTTCAGACTGCACCAAAGCCGGTCATCTCACTACATCCTAAAGGCCAAGTTGGTCAAGTAAAGGTTCTAGAAGTTCGTTAGTGCTTCGTGACATCACTCAACGGTCCCGTATTATCTTTGATTGACTCAAATACTACCGGTACCCACAAATATGTCACACTAACATAGTTATTGCTTAGACCATGTCGGTATACCCCGCACAGTTTCCACAACGTATTGCTATTTACCTATAATGTATCCCAAATCCGGGTAGAGGATTCAAACCCAAACGAAGAACCAAATCGTAAATCAAACAAATCAAACAATGTAAGCAAGTACATGTGATCTAACCCTAAGATAACCCCACTTTTAGATAATTCCCCAGCAGAGTCGCCAGTTCTGTGATACGGTGGGAGAACTGACTTGAGTGTTTGCGTTTTTGTTTGCAAATGTTGCGGTTTAGCAAGAGTCGCCACCGACTTTTCTTTTACCCAAAAGGAAAGGTGAAAAAGCACAGGAAAGACCTTTAGAGATGTTTTTGAGTTCGGGGGGTAGATTGTGAAAAGGGAAGGTATTAGCACCCTTTTCATCCATGGTTTTCCATGGGCTCTTAGTTACTCGCTAGATCACTTGCTTTTGTTTGAATGTGCTTGTGGTGCGTGTGTTTTTTGAAAGTATTTTGAAAATGTAACTTTGTAATGATTCTCGTTTCTATAAGAATGTATACAAAGTGTTTGTTTCGAAAATAGTTCAAAGGTGTGTTTGTGAGATGTATTTTGAAAGTATTTTGAAAATGTAACTTTGTAATGATTCTCGTTTCTATAAGAATGTATACAAAGTGTTTGTTTCAAAAATGTTTCAAAGTGGAAGTGTAGGTGTATAAAATGTTTTTGTTGTGAGCAAGCGAGTAACTAGGAGCGAATCTACCTACTCAAAAGGTCTTAGAAGTGATTTTCCTCCTGCTTTAGATATTGCTATCTTATCATTGATTTTGATAAGAAGCCCCATCGTTGGAAGTAAAGGGACGGGCGTTGGGTCATCGTATGACCATGATAGCAATATTGTGAGATGACTTAGCACTTTTCTTTAGGGACTAAGATCATTTTGAAAAGGCAACTTTGATAGCATCATCGAGGGACTATGATCTTGTATTTTTTATTTGTTTGTGCTAATACATCCCACATGCATAACATGGCCATTTTTGTAAGGCAACGAGTGGAATTACCCTAAGGGTGCATGTGTGAAAAGTGTGTTTGATTGCATGCATTTAGTCTTTGATTAGGAGTTGTCTACTTGTTGTTTTTATCTTTCCATACACATCCTAATTACTAACAATATATGAAAGCAATAAAAGTGCGAAAATGTAAAGTCCTACACTATTACAATGTTTGGGGGATGGGGTGTACAAGTTTATTAATGGGGATTGCAAATGAAAATAAGTCCTAAATTACTATTACAACCACATTGAAATGCATAAGAAGGTACAATAAAACGTGAACTGAAACTTGTTTTGTTTTAAGAAAGTATTTTTAATCTTTTGGTTTTAAGAAATAAAATGAAATGTGAAAGAAATGTTTTTGATGTTTTCTAGTTAATGGAATAGAAAATGGTAGAAAAAATAATGAGAAAAGGAAAAAAAACAAATTAGCGCATTGCTGATTAACGAGGTCAGAGGTTCTGACCCTGGCACACTGCAAAACAGAAACCTGTTAGTGAAAATGTAAAGGGTCAGAAGTTCTGAACCCACTGGAAACACAGTAGTTTTCAGAAGTTCTGGAACTGCTAATAACAAGACAGACTCCAGAAATCCTAGTGCCGCTGCCAGAACTTGGTCTCTTTCTCTATGCTAGTCAGAAACTCTGCAGTTTGGTTATTTCTCCACAAAACAGAAGACATGCATAGAACAGTTACAGCAGGTGTCATAGTGTTTCAGAAATAAGAAATATCAGAACCAAAAATCAGAGGCAAGTATGCCTTTGCTAATCCTAACTCTCAGTTCTAATTTCTTCAAGAAGTTCTGAACTGATTTATTCTCTACTTAAGCAGGCAGATGTATGAAATCTCAGAATATGTACAACATTAAAAACATGATATCTACATTGTATTTTTGGGCATGCAAATCTGGTAATGCTTAAGTAATGTGATGAGAGTCAGCAGGAACTTACCTTGCAACTAGAAGAAGTTCTGTAAACTGGAGTTAACCTCAACTCTGATGATATTGTGAACAGCTTCTTCGCGTACCCAGTAGGTTGAAAGTCTCCAACTTCTGGGGATGGCAAGGAGGTGATGTTCTGATTTCTTTAAGGAGATGGATGGAGAGTGTATAGTGTGAACACAAAAGTTATGGCAGTTTCTAACGTGTGGGTCAGAAGTTGTGTGGATGGTTTTTTGTCAAGAAATATTTGAGAACAAATGGAGTTTTGAAGGCAATGGATCAACAGTTAACATGTTTTTTTATGTGTTGTGTTTACAGTTCTTGAAACTCTAGGGTTTTGGTAGAGATTCAAGGCTTTCTTTCTCCAATCTCACGAATTTTCTGGGCTCGGACCTTGACCTTTTCTCAGTGGCCAATGGTGTTCTATTTATAAGCAAAGGTTTTGTGGGTTTGAAATGTCAAGTGGCGCCAACATCATACGCTAGATGCTGACTTGCTCTTGAAGAACGTCCAAAAAAGGTGTGATAGTTGACAGTTTTTAGCCTAGGATGAATTAGCAAGTAGGGATTAAGGAAAAGTGAACCCATAAGCAAAAAGCAGCGCATGGACCCATACCTAATTCTGTACAAAAGTATTCCTATGCTACACATGGAGAGATCCTTTGGACAAATACTCAAAAGTGGTTGTGAGCATTAATGAGCATTAAATGATGATGAGATTTGTCAAAATCAGAAATCATGTAATGTGAGATTTTGCATCATTGCTTAAATCTGGGCCAGAAGTTCCATTTCAGCGTAGTCCAAAACAAACAACTTCTGATCTCATTATCCTGTAGCTTCAGCAAGCTCTGAAGGATCCTCGGGCTTTCCAGCATGTTTTGAAAGAGCATTCATACTTTCTATCACGCTTTATAATCTTCTTTGTTTTACCCTGGAAAACTCTGACTGAGCTTGCGTAGATGTTGAAGAGCCATGTTCTGACTGAAGACTATGTGTTGAACCATGTTTACAACTTCTGACTCCACCTTCCTGGAGGTTGGCTCAGAAGTTCTGAAGTGTCATTTTTCTTAAATACTTAGGAAAATTCCAAGTATTTAGAAATTTGGCTTTTCCATAATAATTTTGACTTTTGAACTTTTTGAGACGAGACAAACTTCACATTCCAACATGTCTTGATGAAATATTATTTTTGACATTTTATTTTGATCCAAAAGTCAAAGTTTGACCTTTTAATGTGAAAATGACTGTTTTGCCCTTGTGAGTGATTTTCTTGAAAAGTTGACGCTCAAGGCTTGGAATTGGATGGGAAAAAACTTGAGGATCCAGGGTGATTTCTTTGAGAAAATGAGAGGGAAAATTTTGGGGTACAATAATGATTCATAAAGAAAACTCTCAAACCATCAAAAATCAAAAGTTTACAAATTAGGGTTTTCTTAAGGAGAAGTCAACTGAACTTTGACCAAGCACAACTTTCACATGCTTTATCAGATTTTTCTCAACCAAGGATCATTTTGAATAAAATTCAATTCTCTACAACTTTGTAACTCTAAGCTCAAGTCCAAAAAATGCTCCATTTGAGAGATATGGACCAATACATTATAGGTAATTTCAAGAGTTAACAAAAAGACACTTTTTGTCAAGGCAATTTACATAAAGATAAAGTCTTTAAATGAAACAATGGTCAAAATAAGGATTGTATAGGACATCATGAGCTTTCCAAAAAGTCTAAGATCCCCTTCAAATGATAAAAAAAAATGAGAGATTTATGATTGGTGCAAGTTAGGAAATTTTGAGCAAATGCATTAAGTTTAAATTGAGCAAACTTAAATTTTTGGGCTAATGGGCTATTGCTTCAAGGTCCATGTGCATTCTACACTTCACATGAACCCCGTATCTACTTCATGCACCCCTTGACTTTTTTATTTTATTTATTTTGATTTTTATTAATTTAAAGTCAAAATTAAATTAAATAAAACAAAGGCTTCTTACAAGGTCCAAGTCCATGTTACACTTGACCTAATTGCAAGCTATATATCTCACTCATTCAGACATCATATACACAAAAAACCCTTGTGCAAGAAACTTCCAAAAATTCAAAAAATTACTCAAAACTAGGGGCAACCTTAGAACCCTAGTTTCGGGAAGGTCATAGGGTAAGGTTGGATCGTTTGCAACGATCCAAAGGGATGGAAACACCACTGCATGCATCACTGATTTACCTTATTACATGAATTTGTATTTTTGTTTCCTTTGAATTTTAACACATACTAACTTTATTAACGTTGTCCTGAGGTTCAATGATGTAGGAATAACCCATCGTGGGAGTCCCATGATGGGGATAGTGCATAGCCATGTGAATACCGATTTAAGCTATTTTCATTGTAGATCTCAAACTAACATGATTCAGTCTAAGATAAGGGTCCCATTGCATTCGCAAAGCTTGATTTAGAGGGTAGGGTCCCTCTGGAATTCTAATATTTGTTATTTTTTGCAGGGACAAAAGATACTCACCGGAGAAGACGACCGGAGCTAGGGCTTCAACGCCTCTCTGGTTCATGCAATGTTTTATGTTATGTTTAATTTGTTTCGCTGATAACAGTGGAAGTATCACCGCCTCAGTGGTTAAAACGTGCGCGTTAAGGCTTTCCTCTATCAAGGTGTGGGTTCGATCCCTGCCTTTTGTTACGTTTTTTCATGATTTATGGATTTTTACAGGTTAACATACAAAGCGTGCTGATCCCATTCTTTGGACACAAGCGCGCACTTGGCGCAATGGTGAAGCGTATGGCTGAAGAGGCAGGGGGCGTGGGTTCAACACTCACCCCCAACATTCTTTTTCTTGATTTTTCTCACTAACCCATTTTCTTTCTTTTTAGTTAAAAAACCTTAAATTCATAAACCATAAAACCTTTTAAACAAACTTAATTTTTCAAAACCTTTTTACAAATCCTAATCAAATTAGGTTTTAGGTTTTTTTGTTAATTTAATTAATCAATTTTTAAATTAAAATTTAATTAGACTTTTTAGGTTTATTCAATTAATTGTCAAAAACCTTTTTCATCAAAAAATCACTAAAAACATTTTTTGTTTTCCTTTCTTATTCTTACATTATTTTCTTGCGTAGTTTATTTTCTCTCTCTTTTTTTATTATGTAAATGTGTACGGATTATAATAATTATATATTTTTTTACTTTCCGCTTTTATATTTTTGTAACTACCACGAAGCGATGTAATAGTCTAGGATTTATTTTCTGCCTTTACTTTCCGCACATTTACTGTTTTTTTTACTTGCTATATTATTGCTTAGTAATTAGGGCTTGTATGGAAAGACTAAAAACAAAGGATAGCAAACCCTAATTTCAAGATTAAAATAACTGGAAAAAAACCACTTACACACTCGCACCTCTAGGATAACCTCCCTTGTTTCCTTCAGAAAAAGCAATCATGTCCCTCGAAAGTGGGGACGCTTTAGCAAAGTCCCTCGATATAAAGATCATAGTCCCTCGATGACCCTTCGTTACCTTTCAGTATATGATCTAGTCCCTTAAGGAAAATTGCTAAAGCATCCTTACGAGTTGCCTTCGATGACTGTACGATGACCCGCACCTATCCCTTCACATCCAATGATAAGGCTTCCTACTAACTAATGGTAGGATAGCACTATCTAAAGGATGAGGAAAACACAAGAATGAACTTGAGTAGGGTAGATCTTAATCGTTTTCTCATAAATATTTTTAAAACAAAAACATTTCACACAGACACTTTCAAAATATTTACGAACAAACACTTTGTACGTTTTCTCGATGGCAGATACGAGAATCATTACAAAGTTTCGCCTTACATTGGTAGCTTTTCAACATATATTTTCAAACACACGACACAAAGCAAATTTCAAAAGTGAGATAGCAATTAAGAGCCCCTTGATAAAACTCATCCATGTGTATCTAGATAAGTCATCTACAACAACATAAACATACTTCTTTCCACCAAGACTTTCAACCTGTATAGGTCCCATCAAGTCCATGTGAAGAAGTTCCAAAAGTTTTGATATAGTAAGATGTTGGATCTTCTGATGTGACATCTTAGTTTGCTTTCCAATATGGAAGTCACCACAAACTCTCCCTTCTTCTATTTTGAGCTTAGGAATCCCTCTTACAGCTTCAATAGATATGATTCTTTTCATTCCTTTCAGATGAAAGTGTCCCAATTTTTGATGCCACAGTTTAACTTCATTTTCTTTGGCTAAAGCACATGTTGAGGAGATGCTTAACTCTTGGGGAACCCATAAATAACAGTCGCCCTTAGATCTGATTCCTTTCATAATAACTTCATTCTTCTCATTGCAAACGAGATATTCTGCCTTGGTGAAGTTAAATTTGAATCCTTGATCACATAGTTAGCTTATACTTATTAGGTTAGTTGTTAACCCTCTAACAAGTAACACATTGTCAAGTTTTGGGACTCCTAAACATTCTAGCTTTCCCACTCCTTTGATTTCACCTTTGGCTCCATCACCAAAAGTCACATAACTGGTAGAATGAGATTTAATATCTACCAATATATTCTTAACACATGTCATGTGTCTAGAACAGCCACTGTCAAAGTACCAATCATATTTGGTTGATACTATGAGAGAGGTGTGAGCTATGAAACTAGCAACATTAGACTTGGGAACCCACGGTTTCTTCTTTTTGCTATTTTGAGAGATCTGAATAGTCTTGGGAAGAGGAGTAGTTTTAGGATACCCATACAACTTAAAACAGAAAGGTCTTATGTGACCAAACCTTCCACAATGATGACACCTCCAGGGCTGGGATTTCTCTTAGGTAAATTTTTTTCTTACCATGTTATTTTCCATGATGTTCAGACATTTGATTCGACATCTTTGGTTTAGACTTGGTATGAGTGGAATTTGATGAAGGTTCTTCTAAAACAAGTTCCTTTTTCTCATTAAACCCTAGACCACTCTTGTCTCCTGTCACTCTCCCCACTTGAAGAATTTCATCTAATGTGCCAGACCCATTATTCAGCATCTTGAGAGATTTGACCACTCTATCAAGATTTGAATTCAGAGAAGTCACTTCACTTTCCAGATTAGAAATAGATTTCAAATGCTCTTTCCTTTTAGCCTTCAGCTGGGTTATGAGTGCTTTATTTTTCTCCCCTTCTAGGAAAACTTCTGTACTTCTGAGACACAGTTCTTTGTACGAGGCAGCTAGCTTATCAAAGCTTAGTTCACCATCACAAGAATCTTCATCAGACACATATTTGCATGTCAATGCTTTAACATACTTTACAGATTCCTCTTCAAGATCAGAATCCTCTTCAGACCAAGTAACAAATAGATTCTTCTTCTGTTTCTTAAGATATGTAGGACATTTAGCTCTAATGTGACCAAAACCTTCACATCTATGACACTGTATTTCCTTCCCTTGAGTGGATTTTTCTTCAGCCCTTTTTCTTACAAACTCATTTGACTTAAGGATGTCAGATGAGATGTTCTTGACATTTGATCTTGGATTCCTATCCATCCTTTTTATCACAATCTTCCAAGCATAACTAAGGCATTATATATTCCTTTATCTATATCCAGATCATAGTCCTCCTCTTCATCTTCAATATTGGTTACAAAAGTTATGCTTGTGTTCTTCTTTTCAGATCTTTCATTTATGTTTAATTAAAATGTCTGAAGTGATCCAACAAGTTCATTCACTTTCATCTTATCAATGTCTTGTGCTTCTTTATGGCAATCACTTTCGTATCAAATCTCTTGGGAAGAGACCTAAGCATCTTACTCACTAATTTATCTTCTGGAATTTTTTCTCATAAAGCACTGACAACATTAACAATCTCAAGGATGTTCATATGAAAGTAATTAATGCTTTCATCATACTTAATTCTCAGATTCTCAAATCTGGTGGTGAGCAACTGAAGTCTTGACATCTTCCCTTTGGATGTGCCTTCATGAGTAGATTGAAAAATTCCCCAGGCATCCTTAGCTACTTCACATGTGTTCACTAATCTAAAATGTTCTTGTCAATTTCATTGAATATAGCATTCAAGGATTTAGAATTTCCAAGATCAATTTCATCCTCTTCTTTAGACCAATCTTCTTCTGGCTTTAACTCAGGAGTAGGTTCTCCATTTTATCCCAATTTGACAGGGTGTTTCCATCCTTTTAAAACAGCTTTCCAAGCCCTGCTGTCCAGAGACTTTAGAAAGGCCACCATACGTGGTTTCTAATAGTCATAATTGCTTCCGTCCAGAATGGGTGGTCTGCTCACAAATCCTCCTCCCTTGTCCATAGTACCAGAAAGTATCTTCCCTAGATCTCACCCGGATATAGAGTAGGATGCCTGCTCTGATACCAATTGAAATTCTGGTATCATATATGTGATGTCGAAGGAGATGTCATGACACAAATATCTGAGGACAATAGAAAATGCAACAATATTAAAAGCAGTAAAAACACAAGGGATTGTTAACCATGTTTGGTGTACAACAACACCTACTCTAGGGGCTACCAAGTCAGGGACAAGTTCACTAAATAGTATCAATTCATAGACCCTCAGTAAACAACTAGTTTACGATCTAATCACTTAATCACTACCCGTGCTATACTTCTACCTAAGATACACCTAGGTATGAGGCCCTCCTCAAATCCCTTCAATCACTAACAGTGAAGAACAACAGAAATATTAAGTTTTAAAGACTTCAATCATTCAATACTTAAAAGCTTATGAATGATCCACAATTAAATACTCAAACTATAACTCAAGTATTAAACCAATACTTAGAGTGTATTACAATTAAAAAGACTTAGACTTCTAAAACAGAAGGAATATATTCTTCTTCAAAATGTGCATTCAAACGAATAAGGATCCAAGTCCTTATAAAAGCGAAATAGTGGGCTTGGGCTGGAAAAAAATTCCAATTCCTTGAATATTTCCACGAAAATAGGCCAAGATATAATCCATAAGAATAATGCAAATAGAAAAATATTCCTCCATATTTTTTGCAAGCTATGAGTCACAAATCCTGAATAATGGCGCGCATAAAAACAGGAAACAGAATATTGGAAACAAATATGAAGTCACGTTCAAATCAGGAGGCAGATGTCAAGACATCTGCTTTGACATCATTCAAAACCAGTTTGCTTCAAATGTCAAGACATTTAGCAAAGCATTATAAAGTCAGTGTTTTACCAAAATTGCTGCCAACAAACACTTACAGTATATGCGGTACTTACAATCACGGTCATGTGACCCGTAGTAAACTGGAAAGCACACGCCTTATAACAACAATTATTCATATTAACCGTTGTGATATTGTATATGAATAAATGTCAAACTTTCATACCATAATCAACACAAACCGAATTTTTAATTGATATTAAAACTTATATTACAAGTACACATGCAATTCCATCATGTAAATAATAAAATTTGAATAGCTCGAGGTATGCAATCTTTCCAACTTCCAAGAGAAAAGAAAGCGGATAGTCATAAAGAAACAATGATGAGCAACTTTGTTTTTTAAACTTCCAAGATAAGAAGATGGAGAATAATAAGGAACAACATAAAAGCGGAATAACCAAGACACAAAAACAACTTCATCCAAAGGAATCAACATGTGTTATCCTGCTCAATCCACCAACAATGCTAAGAACTCAAATGTTGTTGTAGAGGGTGTTGTGGTACAAAACCAGCCTCAGAATCAAGATATTGTTGTAGAGGGTGTTGTAGTGCAAAACCATCCTCAGATTCAAGATGTTGCTCTAGAGGGTGATGTGTTTAGACTAATGAGAGCTCTCAGGGTGAAGAGAAGAAGAAGAAGAAGAAGAAGAAGAAGAAGGTTGAGAAGGAAAATGATGATTTTTTTTCCGATTCTAATGATGATGATGAGGCTGACTATGATTGGTCTAACTTTATCTCAGCGAGAGGATTTAGATTTGATTATGATTTTTGATCATGTAATGAAAGTTTTATGTAATGAAGTTTTAATATGCTTAACTCTCTTAAGGTTATCAACTTAAACATTCAACTAAACCTATCAGATTAAACTACAAAATATATAAAACACGTTATTGTAACAGAAAATTATTACGATGTACTTACTCGTAAGAAACCGTCTGTTAGTTGCATATTCTTGTCAAGTCCACTGCATCTTCGACTATTACATTTCATAACAAAGTAAATATTAAACATAAGTGATATAAGATAACATAACATTTTCAAATTTTAAACCCTAATTCAATTATTACATTTTATAACAAAGTAAATATTAAACATAAAAGAGATAAGAAAACATAACATCTTCAAATTTTCAAAAAATCTCTCTGACTTCAGTTTGTTCTTTTTTTTGAATCTGTATACACAACCTTCAAATACCCAACAGATTCCAACTCTGGCATCATACTACTCTCATATTCCAATTTTTGTTCATCATCCCATATGAACAAATTACATGTTTTACCACTCCACCAATTTGGACATCTCCAAAAAAGTCTTCCTTTATTTTGACCCCTCTTGCATTGATACTAAAATATACGACTGTCACAACCACAAAAATTTCCAGATCAAAATTTTACACCTTTGGATGAGTTGCTATTCAAATGCGACATTGAGACGGAACTGGACAACAACAATGAGTGTGGTGTTAAGGTTGTTTTCTTCTTCCCGACGATGTCGACGATGTTGGTGTTAGGGTTATTTCTTTTATCAGTGGAAGAATGGGTACTTAGTGTTTAATATATATAAAGAATCATCAGTGTGTAACAAGAGTTGTACAAAAGAGCCATAGTGATATCCCTATTATTTTTTAATTATATATAAATATAATTGAAAGGCATGCATTAATGTAAAAGGGATAAACTATTTGAGGGAACTGAGGATCAAACCCAGGAAAATTGGACTGTATCACCACAGTTAGTTAATTAACTGTAATTATAATCTTAAATTTTCAATAAAAAATGTTAGCGCATTAGTTTAGCAGTGTCACTACGATTTTGGGGCGAACCGTGGTGACTTTGGCGTTGTTGTATGCGCGATTTGTAGTAGTGGATGCGCGAAACTGAGCCTTCTACTCTGCCATCCGTTTCCAGAGAGAATCGGTTGGAGGACATCAGCCAACCCGTAGCTCAGAAGCTTGTGCCTCATCAGCTCGGGCCTGAGCTTCTACTCTATCAGTTTGTATGTCCGCAACCGTACCGCCTTTGTCCTGGTCCTCACTACAAAATAAGAAAAAAAATAGGAAAATATGAACTACCGGAAATTTCTAAATTTCCGGTATTTAAAAAAAAAATTGAACTACCAGAAATTTCAAAATTTCCAGTATCCTGTAAAGTCTCGAGAATTTTGAAATTTCCGGTACAAATGGAAAATGTTTACACTAGAAAATTCAAAATTTCTGGTACGAAAATACCAGAATTTTTGTAAATTCTGATACAAAATACTGGATATTTCGCAAATATACGGAAAATTCCTTACTATCTCACTAAATTTCCGGTGTTGCCTTAAAATTTCTATTATCGCCATATAGATTTGAAAAATTCCGGTTGGTCACGAAAATTTTAATTTTCTATAAAATATTTGGGTTTGGGTAATTTGATCTTTTCATACCATTTGAGGGGAGGGATTCCATGTATAAGAGGGGGGTGACATGTTAATTCCTCGCAATCCTAAGCCCCTTAGACCCTGAGAGTTTTTGGGCCAAGTTAGTCCAACAAAGACCTAGAATAGCCAACTTTATAAAAAATTTACCTCGTACCCCAAATATTTATCCCCCTACCCTTACATTATAATTTTTTTGACCAAAATGCCCTTATATAAAATTTTATTAAAAGTTAAAAAATGTGAACAAATTTGACTATCAGAATTCTTTTGTAAAGTCTTATGGTACACACAATAAAAATTTAAAAAATGTAAAAAAAATGACTTCCGGAACACAATAAAATGATGTAAAATAATGACTTCCGAAATACTTGAAAAGTCTTCCGAAACACAAATAAAAATTATGTAAAAAAATGACTTCCGGAAGACTTTTGAAAAGTCTTCCGGAACACAAAATAAAAATGATGTAAAATAATAACTTCCAGAACACTTTTGAAAAGTCTTTCAGAACACAAAATAAAAATGATATAAAAAATTGACTTTCAGAACACTTTTGAAAAGACTTCCGCAACACAAAATAAAAATGATATAAAAAAATGACTCTCAGAACACTTTTCAAAAGTCTTTCAGAACACAAAATAAAAATGATGTAAAAAATTGACTTCTGGAACACTTTTGAAAAGTCTTTCGGAATACAAAATAAAAATGATGTAAAAAGTTGACTTCCGGAACACTTTTGAAAAGTCTTCCAGAACACAAAATAAAAATGATGTAAAAGTTTGACTTCCGGAATACTTTTGAAAAGTCTTCCGAAACACAATAAAAAATAATGTAAAAATTGACTTTCGGAACACAAAATAAAAATGATGTAAAAAATTGACTTCTGAAACACTTTTGAAAAGTTTTCCGAAACACTTTTGAAAAGTTTTCCGGAACACAAAATAAAAATTAATGTAAAAATTGACTTTTGGAACACTTTTACAAGTTTTCCGTTACACAAAATAAAAGTTAAAAAATTACTTCCAAAATACTTTGAAAAGTCTTTCGGTACACAAAATAAAAAATGTTTAAAAAATGACTTCCGAAACACTTTTGAAAAAGTCTTCCGAAACACAATAAAAATGGTGTAAAAAATTGACTTCCGGAACACTTTTGCAAAGTCTTCCCGTCTATAAAATGAAAATAAAAATAAAAATAAAAATAAAAAATAAAATAATAATTTAGTTAAAAATATACAAGGGAAAAGTTGGTATTTTTTATAAAATTTAGGGGTATGAGAAAAAATATAGGAGTACAAAGTAAAATTTTCCAACTTTACCCATTCTTTTAGTATCCATATCCTCCTCAAGACTCAATTCTGCAATCAGATGATCTTTCTTTGGCCCATCAAGATTCAAACCACTAATGAGCACCTCAACTCCAGCTTCTTCTATCATCTTTTCAAACTTGGCTAAAGACCTACCATGTGTTATGCCCTTTCCCCTCTCTTTAGCGATTCCTTTCGTTGACGATTCTAATTTCTCTTCATGCATTTTCCCCTTCCTTCTACTCCTTCCAGCCCTCTCCTTCACACGAATTTATCCCTCCTCATTGGCTTCGCCGGCGTTAGTCTCTCTCCTTTTTTATTTATCATCTTCCACACTCTTAGTTCCATTCTCCCTCTTATCAGATTCCTCTTCCGGAACACCAACTAAAATGCCAAAACTGGTTGTAATCTCCAGAGCCTTGCCTTATTTTCTCCCTTTTGGAGTTTCACTTTTCTTCCTATTCTTTCTTCCTTTTTGGACTATGAGTCTAGGGACCGTCAACTTTCCCTACAACTTTTGATTCTGCGATGCCATTCGTTTTTCCACTGACTTCCTGGATGATTCCTTAATAATTTGGATAGCCTTCCACTACGTGTCCAAAACAACCACAGGTCTTACATAGAGAGTGTATTCCTTCATACTCCACCTTATAATGTCTCCCTTCGATTTCAAACATGGCAAGGAGAGGTTTCTTTAGGTTGATTTGAACGCACATTCTCACATACTTTCCACGTTCATATGTAAGAGTATTCCTGTCCACTTTGATCGTTTTCCCTAATCGATTCCCAATATGAACTAAGAAACGAGAATCATAGTACTCAATAGGTAACCTAGACACCCTTATCCACACTGCTAATTGCTCAAGATCATCATATACTGGGTTGAAATTAGGGCACAAATCTCTCACCATCACATAATGGTCGTAAATGAGCCAAGGTCCTTCGAGCATCGCAATCTACTTGTCTTCTTCACAGCAGAAGGTGGTGAGAAAGTTATCGCACCCAAGGTCCACCATGTTGAGCATTCCATATTTGGCCCAAAGAGAATTGAGTTGTGTTTCCAAAGCTTTATACCTAATTTTTCTACCAAGCATCTTCACTATCAGCTCCTGTTTTCAAGGTTTGACAATCCTTTTCGCTTCTCCTTTAGACAACACAAACTTTGGGCATTCATAATCCCCAATCATCTTCTCCACCGTGCGAATGCTCCCGTCATCCTCAAAGCATTTTCCATTTCTATTTGGTTCACATCTGTAGCATTTCTAACTTCTGACGTTTCCCCCATAAGCATGTTCTTAAAGGAAAAGACTCCAATTTTCTCTGGGAGGAGAGTTGCAGAGATTCGAACATCACCATCTTCTTTTCCACCTTATTGCCTTTAATCTTCTTGGTGCTGCATTTGAAAAGGTCGAGTTCTTGTGAAGAACCATGGTTTGCAGACGCAAAGCCTAGCAGGGACAGAGACGTAGCATGCATGACTTTTCGTACTCCCTATATTCTAAATCTATATAAATATGGTAATTATCAATACTTTGATACTGCTAGAGAGACTATCGTACTCCCTATATTCTAAATATATCTAGATATAATAATTATCAATACTTTGATACTACTAGAGAAACTATCAGAAACATAACAAAAACAATAACAATACCAAGAACTCACCTAAAGAAAAAGAAATATTTTTAAGTTTCTATAATATTAATACAAAGAGAATTGAAAAATTGAATTAAAAATTCCATGCTCTATAAAAAACATAAGAATCATAATTTTGCATTAATCCTAGGCGACTGTGTTGAGTAACAATTAAACTGACAATTTAGAAGTCAATTGGTCATACAATTGTGTTGTCCAAAATGGATTGACCATTGCTTTGTTGGTGTGATTGTTCTTATTTCAAAATTTGAGATTCTTCGTATTTTCTCATCTCGGCAACATAACTTAATTATAATAAAAATGTAGATAAACTAATAGAGAATAATATTTATACACCTATAGTATAATTTTTTTTTATACAATCAATCAATAGAAAATAAACAGTTTATTATGTTATTAAAAAATTTTAAAAATAAAAGTGGAGTATAATAAGATATATTATTTTACATGTGAGTGCATCACCTTTTTCCTCTTACAAATATACTAATAACCCAAATAGCAACATAAACTTGAATATAACTCTTTTATTATATGAACATAACCCCTTAATATACATTAGCAACTATAAATCACTAGATTTTACCATTCAAACAACAAGTAGAGAGCAAACTATAAACTATAAAGACTAATCTAAGACATAGTATTTTATAAATACAATTAAAATAATTAATCCAACTTCAGAAGCAGTAACATTTATCTTAGTGCCTAGTGGTTACACTCAACAGGAACACCTTGTGGGAAACGTTTGAGATCATTACAATAATTATAAATCATGAAGTACTTTTGAACCCATCTCAATCTTCTTCTACCATAAGCATCAAGCTCATTTATCTGCCATTCAGAATCAGAATTTGAAGTAGAAAATGACTTGGATGAGAACTGAGTGGCCTTGAAATTACGATAGTATGCTGTAAAGGGTGCTTTAGACCAATCAGTTTTCACCAATCCACCTCTTGTGGCCCAATCATCAGCATTCCACAGGCTCGAATAGATTCTCATTGGTTGATTCTTTGGAAATGGAACACCTATAGATTCAACATTCTTGAATACCCTTATTGGTGTATTATCAACCAAGAATCTGCAATTTTAAATCCAAATACTTAGTTCATTAGTTCAAAAAAAATTATAGAATAAATCAAACTATATGTACTCTCTCGCGGCACTGATTGTTGCGTAACTTACATGATGTGTTGGGGCTTCCAAATGATGGAGTAAGTGTGGAAGTTTTTGGTGGGGTCAAACCAAAGATAGAACTGTTGTTCTCTGTTACCTTTGCCTTGAGTGAAGATATTTGTGTGAAGAATGTAAGGGTCACCAGTTGTGTTTCCTAAGAACTCAAAATCAATCTCATCATGGGTTGGCCCTTGGGATGACAGCTGTATCAAAGAAAATATAAATTAGAATATTAATCCATGCATGCACGTCAGAATACAGAGGTGCAGGTTCGAACCTACGATATAATGTATATGTATGTATGTATATAATGAAAAATGGTGTATAGATACAAAAACTTACGTAGTAAGCAGTGACGGTGCCTGCAGAATTTCCAGCAACGAGTTTGAGTTGCATATCGATTCTTCCAAATAAGTACTCATTCTTTGATTTGAAGCCAGAGCCAGAGACTTTGTCAAGGGAAAGTGATAGAAGTTGACCACCATTGAATATCTTAGCACGGTTATCACCCCATGTTAAATCAAAGTCTTGGAAGAAGCTACCATTACAAGTAGTCACCATAAAAGTTACCATTATGCCAATTAGAACAAACATATGAGTAGAAGAATTAGAAGCCATTTTGGATAGGAATGAGAGAGAGAGAGAAGTTTTGCTTGTTGTGATATGATGTAATGTGTTAGAAAATAGGGGGTATATATAGATTTGAGAAAGAGAGGAAGGAAACCAATTCATGATTTAAAAATTGAACTTAAACGAATTTGTTGACTTAATCAATTGAAAGTTCGAATCTAAAATTTCTAATTAAATTGGAAGAGACTCTTATCATCTCAACTACAATTAATTATCGATTTTTCTTTATATTTTGATATTTTGTAATTTATTATTCAATTTAACTATTACTAAATTTATAAATAAAACGGTTCTCTAATTCGATTTGATTTTTAAAATATTGAAAGAAATAGATAGAGAGGAATTGTGGTATGGTAGGAGTATAGGATGGTGGGACTTATGATGGAGCAATAACTTGAGGGTGGATGGTGCAAAAGCTGTTGCCAGCTTATCAAACTTTAAAAGCTGGAACCTTTTGTTTGGGTATATTGCTTATACTTTAATGGATTTTGGGGTTATGCTATTTTTTGGTTTGTACACAAAATGCTATATTCAGTATGAGTAAATGATTCTATTTTATGTCAATGCCATTGCTATAAAATTTAAAGCATGTTTTGATATATTATAGGTAGACCCCATTTTTGTATGATTTGGAAAAATAAATTATTTTGAAAATTGGTGATGGATGCCAACTGGATGTGGTATGGACATAGAGTAGTAGAATAAAGCCATCAAGGTGTTTTACTGGTACTTCACAGGACCACCAATCATGAATTATGGATCCAATTAGATTGTGCCACGTGGATTGGTTCCAATATTTGAGTAATTTTTCTCATTGTTGTGAAAAAACTTGTACCAGATTGGCTAGTTATAGATAAGGCTAAAAATGAAAGTTGTGAAAATTTGATTGCAATATTCACCTAACAAGTTAATGATAACATTGTCAAGAATTTGAATTTTGGATGGTTAAAATTTTAAAATATACAGTACTGTAGTAGTCACGAGACATGAAAATATATGGCATGGTTATCCACTTCAATTATGACAACAAGTCAACATATTTGGTTGTGGATTAAAAATCAAATATAATAAAGAATTATATTTTTATTTCTCACTAGTAATAATAATGCATATTATAATAGTATAATACTTGCATGACAAATTATTAATGACACAAATTACAAGTGCATGAACTATATCCTCTTCTATTTTTTTTATTATTTATTTGATGTGAAACTTAGTTCGTTTATACGTATTTTTTAAATAGATTAAAATTTTAGATCTCTCCTCTTATCTTGTATAAATTTTAGCATTTAGTAATGTAAGGCTTGCATACCCGTCATGTCTTCATTTTTATATTTATTTGATTAATATTTTAAACCTTCACTCTCAGTTAGACTTGTCTCGCTTCTCTTTTGTTGATTTTTACGAGATAAACTTAAATATAACAAACATACTTGTTTACTATCCTACTATTAAGGTATTTTCTAACATTCAATTTCTCTCTCGATACTATTACTTATAAGTAATATATTTCATGATAAAACTTTTATCTCACTCAATAAAAAATTAAGTTATAATGTTAAGGCGCGCCATGTTATATTTGTTTTTAAAAAATTACATGTTTTTTCGATTTTTAATATAATCAAAGAGAAAAATAATTCAGAACATGCTTTGAATCTTAGATAAGTTTATGTTTTTTTCTTTATAAGTGGAATCTTTCTTTTTATTATATCTTTTATTTGTAAACTAAATAATTCATCCTTTCGATTTTTGTAATAACCGTTGGAAAAATAATAAAATTTTATTATAAAAGCATTCATTAAACAAATTTTATCTTAATCATAACTTATATGTAGCCGCCCCAAACTCGTACCAATTATTTTTTGAGATGAATTACAAGACAGAAAAAATCTTCAATGTTCTTCTATCTTGAACAAAACATTATTTTTGCCATTATAATCTATCTCACATAATAATGTTGATGTTATTTTTGTATTTTTGGAATAACCTTCCAATGTTGTCAATCAAAGAAAACAATATTGTTTTTCTCTGTTGACAATATTGAAAATTTTATTCCTAAATATGGTGTAAATTACACCCAAAAAATGGCGACTAGTAAAAAATGAAATCATGACATGTTACTTTCAATTATTTATCATTCACCATTTTTTCTTGAAATTTATTACCTCAGTTTTTTTATAAAACCGAGAGATTTACTTATTTTATTTTATTTTTCTATTTAAAAAAGAAAATACTTTCCCCCTCGATTTTTTAACAAAACCAAGAGATTTTGTTACACAGCTACAATAATGAATCTCTACCCTATATTCATAAAAAGAATAACGCTCAAGATATTGTCAAAATATCAATCCACAATAAACTATCTACATACACTATTATATATCTTGTTCTCTTTCTTGTGAAAACATTTGTCATGAAAACATTTGTTCAAGATAATGAAATCTTGGAACTTAAAGAAGGTTGAAAAAGTTCTATACGAGGGATTTCAAGTACAAAAAATAATTATTGTTTCAAGTTAAACAAAGAAGGGAGATCAACCTTTAAATAACTTATTATAAGTTTGATGCATACAAGGTATGCAACAAAATATGGATTACAACAAAGATTTGTTGTTCTCCAAGAATAACCACGATGATGATGGTGAATCTGTATATTTTGAAATCAATGTATTTTAATATTGTGTAAACTATGTAATATTTATAAAAAAAAAAGAAGAAGTTTATTCACCTCGATTTTCAACTGAAACTAAGGGGTAAATACTTCTTACCTCAGCTTTTGCTATAACCGAAGGGATAATTAAGCGTGTTTATGGAGAATATTCACCGTCCTTAAACAAATATTTGTCACCCATTTAATGAGTATCAACGTTCAATACACTACTATTATTGATTAGTGTGAAACATAAATAGTCCATTATAAAAGCATTCTCAACATTAAAATTTGATACTGAAACATTATGGAGCGCTTAAGACTATCTTCATCCACCATTATATATTTTGTTCTCTTTTTTGTGAAAACATTTGACAGGAAAAGTTCTCTATGATGAATTGCAAAAGCAGAAAATTATTTGGATTTAAGATTTATGTTCTTAAATATTTATTTGAGCAGAAAATCATTTATTTATCTAACTTTTTTTAATTGAAAATATCATGACACCCAACATTTGATCTTCTCTAAAATTTAATGATTCAAAGATCTAACATATGATCTTCATTGACAAATTAATTTTTACTTTAATATTTTGTGTAAACAATATAATGTTCTGGATAAACAATATAGTTTGTAAGCAAATTAATTTATTAATATTTTGTGTAAATAATGTAATGAGTTTCTTTTTACAAAAATAATTTATCTTACCCCTCGATTTTATTGAGAAACCGAGAGGTATGATGTGCTAATTTTAAAAATAATAAAAATACATATATTTAGATATGAATCCATTACCTCTCAGTGTTTTAAAAACTGAAGATAAAATGAAAACTTTTCATTACGCCCTTCGTTCTCTCTTTCGCTCCCTCCCTTCCCATTGAATTTGTAAGAAAAATAACAAATTCTCCATTACCTTAAGGTTTATAAGAGAAACTCCCTCCCCCTCTCCATTGAATTTGTAAGAAAAATGACTAATTCTCCATTGCCTTAAGGTTTATAAGAGAAATGTTGTATGCATAACGATAGGAGATAAAATATCTGATGCTTTAAACCATGATAAATTAAATCTTATAAACATATGTTATCTTAATGTGATTGAGATTTTCAACTAGTTAAAAGTTCAATTTTTTTTAACAATTTGTTTTAATTGAATTTCATGAACTACTTGAGACTCATGACTTGATTGTAAGAATCACCAACCATACACATGTAATGTTAATTAAACTTCACCGACTAGTTATTAGTTATGGGGGAGATAGTAAAGTGGGAATCAATGTATGGCAACCAGCCAGCAGAATCTCCAACCTTTAAAGTCATTAAAAATATGATGCCTTATTTAAATAGTAGTAAGATTTTAACGAATCATATAATTTAGAATAACAACACCTCAAATGGACTTCATTTTTTATATGAATAATAATCTATAATCTATATGGTTTTCTAAGAAAACAAAAAAACTTAATTGATTGTATATTATATGGAAGCATTTGGTGTAGCAAGTTATTATAAAGTTTATAACGAGATGAATGTGAGTATAGAATTAATAGAAAGTGAAATTTTTGAATGCAACTAAATTGGTTAGATGATATGTATTGTCACATATAGAGATATGCATTCATTGATTAAAGCTATTTTTTTGAAAGAATTAATGAAAGCTACTTATTCCTCTTGGAATAACAGCATTGCAAAAATAGATAATAAAAAAAATATGTGATTATAATTAAAAGTGGTAAAACAAGTTGTGTGTTCTGTTCCGTCTTATTTCATTTTAAATCTGTTAAAAAATAAATAAGATAGAGAAGCCCGTTAACTAAAAATATGTATAAAAATTTAATCCGTCTTCATCAAGATAGTAGATTGACGGGCGACAAACTTACTCGCTTACTTTTTTATTTTTTTATTTTTCATTTTTTTAATATATTAAAAGACTTTTTTTTTTTTTTTTACGTTTCAATTAGATTTTTTATTTATTTTTTAAAATATTTTTATAAAGTATATTTTTAACAAAGTTTACTTAAAAAAATAATACACATATTTATAAATAAATATATAAAATAAAATCATCAAAAATTAAAATAAATTAAAAAATAATAAATTTAAGGTGGAACAAACTAAATGAATAAACACAACAAACTTTAACAGACGACGAATTTATACGAAGCAGATTTTAGCGGACGATACTTTTTAGTAGAGTGGACTTTAAAGGATGGCGGTTCTAAAATTTCAACTCAATCCACCATTTTTAAACGGATATGTAGGCCGGGCTTGCGGACCATAGTCTATTTACCACCCTAACCACTTAGCTCAATAATGAGACTTTTCTTATAGTTGGCATATGCTTTTGGTGGTGAAAGAATTAAAGTAGGTATATGATATCAACTAGTGGGCAGTGACAATAATTAATGAGAATAATTGTGGAATTAAATATAATGAATATGTATCATGATGATTTATTATTATAAGCATCATATTCTATTCAAGAAAAGTAGTTTAAGATTAACCAAATTAAAAAAGTAGTTTAAGATTTTTTTAGCATAAATAAAAAAATTATGATATTAATTTATTTGTTCTAAAATATATTCTTAACTTACAATAGAAATTTGAATGAGATTATAAAGACTTTTTACAAGCTTAAGCAAATGTTTTAAATTTGTCTTAAGAATGCTGAAAAACTTTTATGCTTATTTTGTTAAATTAGTTTATGCACTTATGCACAGAAAGTATTATGTTTATACAAACAAAGAATGCTTTTAATTTTATATTAATTATATTTTGAATTTCTAAGTTAAATACTATTTTACAATAAAAATAAAATGCCAACTACCAAATATTTGGAATGCATGGAAGCCATAGTTACAACTTAATGTTTGTGATCCACAAACCAAAGCAATAACTTTATGTTTGTTGCATTTGAGTTTTGAACTAACATAAAAATGGTTGGTATAGTAATTTATCTTAGGACGCAGAAATTGGGTGGTAGACAAGGTAAGTGTAAAAACCATTTTAGGTGCCAATGAAATCTACAATTTATGTGTGATTGTGTTCTATTCATAGTTTTTATTACTTGTTTGCCAACTAAAATTTTGAAACACAATTATAAAAAGTTATACCATTATTCATGTTAATATTCCATTAGATGTTCAAGTTCTTGAAAAAATAGGTCGGATCAACTAACAAACACACATGATATGGTATATTTGAAGTTCCCTTCAAATAACTTATAAAAATATCAAATTCATACTTTTAAAAAATTATTTATTTAAATAAGATAAGATTAGACTATCTAATTAAAATATGAGTGGAAACTGTTGGAACAAAATTAATTTATATCATATCTTAAGTTTTGATGATAATAAAGTATTTAAAAAAATAATTGGATAGACTAATGTGTATTCAAGTGTGCAGGTACAAAGATCAATATACTGATTGAAAGTCAGTTTTGAAAATGCACTGAACATTGAAAGAAAAGCTCTTAAGAGACAGATTTTGAAGGTCGGACTCTAAAGAATCAACTTCTAATGATAAGAACTTGAAGTCTCTAGATTATGAACAAGCCAACCTCTGAAGAGTCTGAGTCTGAAGGATCAGAAGCCAAGACTCAGATTCCGAAGGACCAGAACCTGAACTCAGTCAAAGCTCAAGAATCGAGGAATTTCTGACACGTCACTATCAGACTCTGAGGTCAATTTGTTATGTTCTGGTCACGCGATAACTAACTATAAAGTTGCAGAAGCCTGAAGGCTTACAATTGATAATTCTTTTTGTAGCAAAGGAAGTTCAAATGAGCTTACAGCGATATTATTCATTTGAGGAAGCTTTGCAACGGATCTGTTGATATTTCTCTACAACGACTCTCGTGTGCTTGAAGATCTCTCCAACGTCTCTTTCATGGAACTCTATAAAAGGAACTGAAGATTTGGAGAAAGATACAACATTGCGCCATGACAAGAAAAAGAGAAGTTACTATGTCAAAACAAATAGCACAAGCTAACTTAGAACTTCTTATCAAGTGTACATTCTTAGAAGTTCTTAAGTCTTAGAGTTTTATGTGTTGTAATTTGTTTACACCTCTGATTGTATATCAAGTGTAATTATTACTATCATTTATTTGTTAGATAGATTGTTAGAAGTCTCTTGCTTGCGTGCTTGAGCAGTGAAGTCTCTTACTTGTGTGCTTGAGCAATCAAAAGTCTTTTACTTGTGTGATTGGGCATTGGACGTATCTTGCTTGTGTGTTTGAGCATTGAAGTCCCTTACTTGTGTTTTTTGGCATTGAAAGTCTCTTGCTTGTATGCTTGAGCATTGAAGTCCCTTACGTGTATGTTTGGAAATTAGAAGTCTCTTGCTTGTATGCTTGAGAAACTTGTAATCAGATTTAGTTATAGTGAAAATCTCTTGAAAGTGCAAGGGGACTGGACCGCTCCTGATTTATAGGAGGAACCTGGATAAATTGCTTGTGTGTTGTCTTGCTCTATTCTTTAGTTCCATTCAATATTATTCCACTGCTACCTATCTGACTCAGAATCAGATTTTGAACATTGTAATCAAAATTTGATAACAGATCTTAAGGATAAAAAGAAGAAAAAGTTAACACAATTCAACCCTCATTCTTGTGTTTTTATCTCCTTTAGAGATGTGTTTTTCAATAGAAACTCTTACATGAACTACTCATATTTAATAACTTGTTAGCAATATATCAAACATACAAATATTTATATAAATTTGAAAGTCGTAGTTATATGAGAACTATTGATTTAACTGATGAATTAATAAAATTAATTTTTAATATTGAGTAGTTAAGTAGAATAACTTATGTTAGAATGACTTTAATCAATGCTATTCATTTTTTTTGTAAAGTTACCATGATTAGATGATTTTTATCGTGTTAGATTATGTGTGATCCGTTATGATTCAATTGTAAAATTATCAATCTAACAATTATATGAAATTTTGTTTTCAGTATATTAGTGTTGTTATTTCCGTTCTTAATATTCTTTCGATGTTAAACTGTGAAATTGATTGTTTGAATGAATAGGGGTGTGAAAAAAAAATCCAATAACCATAAACTAATTTCCTATCCATCGACATATCATTCTTCAAAACCCTTCAACTTCAAAATCCTAATCCCAAAATCAAACAAAATCAATGAAATCATTCTCAAATTCAACGAAATTGTCCAAACCACATTATGAGTTTATTAAAAAAGATGTAAAGTCGACGAAATTGTTCTTTAAATCCAAACCTTCGACAACACCTTCAAGCTCTTTTCAATGTTTCAAGTAAGTAAATTTTTAGTCTAAAGCTTTTTAGTTTCATTTGAACATTTTTCTATCATTTCAATTGGTTTTAGTACTAGTATCAGCATCTATGTGTGAATTAATCCTTTTTAATTTCCAAATTTAATTTTCATAACCCTAGAAATAGAGAGCCAGTACTTGTATCAATTTTATGTGTGAATTTCAACTTCTCATTGTAATACAATTTGGTGTTGAATGTTAATCTATGAAGTTACTATTTCATCTAGCAATGTGTGTTACTATTACCACTGTAGTTTGAATAGAGTTGTTTTAAGTTTGTATTCCTTATGTTTGTTGAAGAGCTTCAAAAGTGTTTGGCTTCACCGAAATATGTTCAAAATGTGTATGAAAACTTCAATTGATATGAAACAACAGAAGTATCCAATGTTAAAATCTGATACCCTATTCAAAATATATGACACTTTTTAGTTGTTATGAAACAACAAAGATAAAAAAAAAATATTCGAACTGGAATTATTTAAAATTGTGGATCTTTCATTATTTTTTGGCCAATTATCATGTTTTGAAGAAATTGATTCGATTGTTAAGAAGAAGATTCTTGTTTGGCAAAGCTTTTTTGCCTTTTGTTCTTTGTGTGTTTTTTTGTTGTATATCTAGCAGGCTTAATGACATATTCTAGATTTCAAATGTGTAGAGCCATGTTGCTACGATAAAAGAAAATGGATGATGCGACAAATTTTGTTGAAATTGCAAGTGTTATTGGTGCACAAGGTTGATGATGAAGATAGATATGGAGAGAGAAAGAGAAATAGAAATGGGGAGAAACAATTATAACAAATTTTTTTGAGAGAAAAACTCTATTGTGAAAAACTTGTAAATTCACTACTTACTTGAATCCAATTACATTAGTTGTTTAAATACATAAAAAGAAAACTACCACGTAGGCACAAATAATAAAGCTTAAAACAAATGCTAAATTCCACGTGGGCAAACAACTAACTACACCTACAAAAGCTATACACGCTTCTGGGCCAACACATAAACCTCAGAACTTCTTCTTTTGAGTCGAAACTACTTTTGAACAACACCATAAGAACATGAATTTCTTCTAACACCATTCCTTAATTCATGTTAAACTAACCAAATTCTACAACACCAATTTTGTACCTCAAATGGACAAAGTGTTCAGTCTTCATGACTTTCGTTAGAACATTTTCAAGTTGCTTTTGGGTGCTACAATGTACAACTTCTAGCAGTCCATTATGGACTTAATTCCTCAAAAAGTGTAACTTCGTTTCAATGTGCTTGCTTCTCCCATGCAACACTGGGTTTTTAGCAAGGTTTATAACACATTTGTTGTCTATCATCAACTTCACATGTTTCTTCACCTTGATCTTCAGATCCTGCAATAAATTCATCAGCCAAATAACTTGACACACAGACAAAGCATCTGCAATCTATTATTCTTCACAAGTTGAAAATGTAACCACATGTTGCTTTTTAGAACACTAAGAAATGGGACTTCCCATATACTTGAAAAAATATCTAAAAGTACTTCTTCTGTCAAATCTATCTCTATACTAATCAGACTCTGAATAGCATATAAGCGTTGAGTCATATTTAACACCAGAAGGAAATAATACTCCATACCTCAGAGTTCCTTTAATGTACCTCAGTATCCTAACATCAACTTGGTAATGTGACCACTTTGGTTTGTTCATAACCTACTCACCATTCCAACTGCATAGAAAATTTCATGTCTGGTGTTACACATATACCTCAATGAGACAAACAATTGTTTAAAAGTTATAACATCCACATCATCGCCCTCAACATCAGAATCCATCTTTTGATTCGTCTCAGTAGGTGAAATTGCAGTCTTGCAATTTGTAACTCAAATCTCTTCAGAAGTTCAAGTTCATAATTCAGCTGATGCAAAATTATACCCTTCTCAGAGTACAAAATTTCCATCCCTAGATGTAACACGGTGGGAGAACTGACTTGGGTGTTTTGCGTTTTATCGCATTTATTGCGGATATCAAGAGTCGCCACCGACTTTCCTTTTATCCAAAAGGAAAGGTTGAAAAGAACAGGAAAGACCTTTCGAGATTATTTCTTGAGTTCGGGGGATAGGTTATGAAGAGGGAAGGTATTAGCACCCTTTTCATCCATAGTTATATACGGGCTCTTAGTTGCTTTCTAGATCACTTGCTTTTTGTTTGAAAGTGTGTTTGTGATGTGGATTTTGAAACTATTTTGAAAAGTAATGTCTTTGTAATGGTTCTTGTCTCTATTAGAATGCGTACAAAGTGTTTTGTCTTTTGAAAAATGTTTCAAAGTGAAATTGTGGGTGTATAAAATGTTTTTGTTGTGAGCAAGCGAGCAACTAGGAGCATCCTACCTACTCAAAAGGTCTTAAACGTTCTTTTCCTCCTCCTTTAGATGTTGCTATCTTACCATTGATTTGGTAAGAAGCTCCATTATTGGATGTGAAGGGACGGGCGTGGGACATTTGTATAGTCATAGAAGGCAACCTATGGGACGTTTTAGCAACATCGTTTAGGGACTAGATCATTTATCGAAGGCAACATTGATGGACATCGAGGGACTACGATCTTTTATCTAGGGTCTTTGTTAAAATGCCCATATTCGAGGGACATGGCTATTTTTCCGAGGCAACAAGTGGAATTTCCCTAAGGGTGCATGTGTGTGAGTAGTGTGTTTGATTGCATGCATTTTATCTTTTGAACTTTTGGTTTTCTACTTGTTGTTTTTATCTTGCCATACATCCTAGTTACTAGCATTTATACAAACACAATAAAAATGCAACAATAAACCCCACACTATTAAAACCATATTGAATTGCATGGAAATATAAAGGCAAAAATAAAATTAAAAAAACAAGAAAAATAGGTCTTTCGATTCAGGTAGAAAGGCCCTTCGATTCTGTATTTCATGGCCTTCTTCGATTTGAGTTCTGAAATCAGTGGAGTCATGCCCTTCGACTTTCCTTTATGTCTCCTTCGACTGGGGGTTGGAATCAAGATAGTCACGCCTTTCATTTGGGCCTGGAAGTCAGCATAGTTCTGCCTTTCGCTTGAGACTTGGAGATAGCAAGGTTCTGGCCTTCATTTAAGGCCTGGAGACAGTAAGGTTCTGGCCTTTATTTGAGGCCTGGAGACAGCAAGGTTCTGGCCTTCGTTTGAGGCCTAGAAGCAGTAAAGCTCATGCTTTGCCACAGGCTCCTTGCTGACTTTTTGTAAGCATATTGGCCCCTCAGATTATGATTCGAAAGGTTTGTGCAGCTAGCCAATCGAAGGGTATAACAAACCTGTCTTAAATTCTAAAAAATGCAATATCCAAACATAACTACAGTCCAGGGGTTAGCATAAAAACTAAGGGGTCTCAAAGTCCAAAGCATAACTAATTAAGGTTAAGTTTTCAGCATACGGGAAGTCAGAATCGAAAGCTAAAACATGGTCTAGAAATATCTACATTTTTCTTTATTGGCACGTGCACATGATATTAAAATAGAATAGACTCAAGTTTGAAGGGAACTTACCTCTTGAAGTCCTTAAATCGAAAGGAGATGCAAGTGCTTTCTTTAACTAAGAATGGAAGTTAGTTGGGACCTTCCTGAGGCTAATCCAGTTACTACTTTGTGAAATCAGTGACTGGGTTGAAAGAGGTTGTGTGAATGGATAAAAAGCTCTTTTATAACAAGTGATGGAATGAATCAAAGGCCTACTGTATGATAGCTGGGGGAGTGGGTTGAAGGGTAGTTTGATGGTCACTTGGAGGGTGAATCGAAGGTTTTTTCTTAGTGTATAGAAGTGTTTGAAGAAGAATGTTAGGAAGTGTTTGGGAATTTTTGAGAATTTTCACAAGTGTTTTCTTGCAATCCTTCAGGCGCCCCTTACATGTGTGGTGATGTCTCCTATTTATAGATGGCTTAGGCTGATGCTTTGGGAGGGAAAACAAAAGGTTCAAACAAGAAAGGTATGTTGTATTTGTAGCTTTCGAGGGACAGTGTTTTTATGCCATTTTGGTGCAACGAAATAGGCAGTGTTGCAGGACTGTTGTATAGCAATTTTGGAGTTTTATGGCCAATGTATCGGGCCTGAACCTGGCAGCGCATGGGACTTGGTCAGCAAGTACCTTGGCATCTCAATATTTTTCCTTGACCCCCTAGCTTGCCTTTCGACCAAACTATTTAACAACCATTTCTTTTTCAAATTGAAGTGTCATTCGAATGGCTCATGTGGATGTCCTTTGAAGGGGCCAAATTAGTGCCTTTCAACCAGGCCCTTCATGGATTCCTTTGAATGGTCCAAATGCAATGCTCTTGGGATGGGTCAGTAAAATATTCCATTCGATTGGGACATCCAGACATGCTTGGTCAGCCCTTCAAATGCACCACCATGGTACTTCTTTCACACGAGGCAATGGCATGGTGCAGAATTTGTGTGTTTGAAACAGGCCATGTCTACAGGAGATCCTGCCCACTCAAATTTGCCTGCAAAGGTCCATGTGGCCAAACGAAAGAGGGTATGCAGGAGGTTCCTACCTTGTGACCTTATGTGAATATGTTCAAACGAAAGCTTGTAAAAGGGGAGCCACATGCCCAAACGAAAGGCATGACTAAATACTTATGCTGAAGGATTCACACCCCCAAACGAAGGATGCATGCAAGGGATGAAAGGCTCAATCAAACTTGCAATATTGGGAAAGCCAATGCCCCAAACGAAGGAGGCATGCAGGGGGAAAAACGTGTGATCGAAAGAGGGCAGAAGGGAGGCTTTAGCCTCCTGAATCGAAGGATATCATCAGGAGGATTTTTGCCTTGTGAATTTAAGTTTTTTGATGGGAAGTGTTTCCTTGTTGAAGCTTGTAACAAATTGCTTCAAAGGGGACTTTGGCCTTGTGCATGTTATTATGATAGGAAATTCTGCCTTGTATGTCTTGGCTAACACGCAGGGAAGATGTTGTGTGGCCAAACGAAAGATTTGCACACATTCAAGCGAAGTCTAGCGCTAAAACGAAACAGGAAATGATCTTAGCCAAATGAGTCCAATGCCTTAATCGAAGCATGAAATGAACTTGCCCCAAAGGAATCCAGCACCCAAATGAAATATGCAACCAAGGCTAAAGTGTCCAATCGAAGGATGCAAAATCGAAGGGAACTTGCTTTTCCTTTAATTTTGTCAAAAAGAGCATTTTCATCTGTTTGGTTTTTTTAGCAAATTCTTCTTTAATTTTGATTCTGAAAAATCCGAATATATTTGTGTAAGCTTGAATTTTGGGAGCCCCTTTGAGAAATGTCTTGAGGAATGAGAGGGTAAATTTTGGGGTACAACAGCTGCCCCTGTTCAATCTTCTTAAACTTGAAAAGTTAGATTGAAGAATCTTCCATTCGTAACTTGAAGGTGGAAGATGATTGAACACTAGAGTGCCCAGAAATTTGCACTTGATGATATTGTGGTTGAGGTGTAAGGAATGGGCTTAAAGATTCCATTTGGAGAAATGATGGAGAGTTGGCAGAGATGGGCTTATAGATGCCATCCAAAGGTGATTGTCTAAGCTTGACTTTAACTGGGAAAAGAATCAGAATAAATCTTTGGTCGATTTAAAACTGAACCTAGCAGAAGTCTTGAATAATCTTTAACTGGAAAGAATCAGAATAAATCTTTAGAGTGATTTATCTGAACCAGGGAAAGCGTCTACTGGGAAAGCATTGGGATAAACTGTTTAGAGATTTAAACTGAACCAGCAGAGGTATGGAAAAGAATCAGAATAACTCTTGGAGCAATTTATATGAACCAGAGAAAGTGTCTACGGGAAAGAATCAGGATAAATCATTGAGAGATTTAAACTGAACCAGCAAAAGTCTGGAAAGGAATCAAAATAAATCTTGGAGCGATTTATCTGAACCAGAGAAAGTTTCTACGGGAAAGAATCAGGATAAACCATTAAGGGATTTAAACTAAACCAGCAGAGGTATGGAAAAGAATCAGAATAACTCTTGGAGCGATTTATCTGAACCAGAGAAAGTGTCTACGGGAAAGAATCGGGATAAACCGTTGAGAGATTTAAACTGAACCAGCAGAAGTCTGGAAAGGAATCAGAATAAATCTTGGAGCGATTTATCTGAACCTGAGATTGTGTCTACGGGAAAGAATCAAGATAAACCATCGAGGGATTTAAACTGAACCAGCATAGGTCTGGAAAAGAATCATAATAACTCTTAGAGCGATTTATCTGAACCAGAGAAAGTGTTTATGGGAAAGAATCGGGATAAACCGTTGAGAGATTTAAATTGAACCAGCAGAAGTCTGGAAAGGAATCAGAATAAATCTTGGAGAGATTTATCTGAACCAGAGAAAGTGTCTTTGGGAAAGAATCAGGATAAACCGTTGAGATATTTAAACTGAACTAGCATAGGTCTGGAAAAGAATCAGAATAACTCTTGGAGCGATTTATCTAAACCAGAGAAAGTGTCTACGAGAAAGAATCAGGATAAACCGTTGAGAGATTTAAACTGAACCAGCAGGAGTCTGAAGGAAGTATTTGTCATGTAGATAGTCACCATGTCCTATTTCGGGAATTGATCTACCATTGATTTGTTCACAGATAATTGCCTTTTCTTGGTGAAATTTTGATGATAATTTTTTATTGATTGGTCTTTCCTGAAAAGGTAAAGAGTTAGTTGTATGTAATGCCATGATGTATGAAATGCATGGTGTAATAATGTTTCTCAAAATAAATGATATTCCGATATATGAATTTGTGTTGTCGATGTTTATGATGTATGAATGCAATATATGCACATATTAGTTGTTCTACTGCAGTGTTGTTTAGATTGGGGAAAATAAATCCCTGACTGTTGTTGGGAATGTGGAGTGTAAGCCTTCATATTTGTTAAAATTGAAGTATTAATGGATGGGTTTCCGTTATTAGAGAAATAAACTCTGTTGGGGAAGGGAAACGCCGTGCATTGCTTATGGATTTGGTGAAATACTATTGGGGAATTCATGAGCAGCTGGATGACTTTCATTGAGGAATCTTTGGAGCAGTTATTGGAAGTTTTGCTCCGTCGGGGATATGAAAGCAACAAATATCATTAGGCTACATACTGGCGATATAGCAATAATCTTGTAGCAGGATGTCCTTGATCCTGCTTCGTTAGGTAAAGTACCTGCGGGGACTTTATGGAATGGCCCATAGATATTAGCTTGTTTCTTAAAGCCATTAGTAATTGTCTTTCTGTTTAGTTTTCCTTTTTTATGCATTCATTTATAAACAGTAATTACGTTCAAATGCATATGTTCAAAAATAATCGTTGGACGTTTTTGTAAATAAAACATGAAAGAAAAATAGATAGTTTTGTACTTTTAAAGGAACATCTTTGTATTAACTTGAATACATATTTTTGTACAAAGGGACGAACATCCTAGTAAGAGAATGTCGTCGTAAAAATGAAAACTGATACAAAGAAACAATAGCTATGTAAAATAATCCCATGGGGTACCAACGCTGCTATAGCCTTCATGTCTTTGAGCGTCTCATCCATTTGTTGTTTTGTCTGAAACTAATTAGATTGATTAGAACCATTTGAGTTTGATGATTGATGCTGAAGAATGGTTGTAGGGTGATCCAACGAGACATAGTCATACGCTTTAAATCCCTAACTTTTTCCTGGACCGCCCTTTCGGGTTTTCAGTCCATCGGGATACCCTTTTTTGCCCAAGCCACCTTTTCATATTTTCAGCTTATCGGGTGTCCAGTTTTTTTTTGTGTTTTATCCCTAATTTTTTCCTAGGCCAGTCGACATAGCGGGTCTTTTTTTCATGCGTAGTATCTTTTAACTATGTTTGTGTTTACAGGGTGCGGAAGGTCATCGCCGTCCATAGTGGTTAAGATCACTGCCCCACCAAAAAATATGTTTTTAATCACAAATGGTCCTTCGTAGGTAGGAGTCCATTTGCCCCTGGGATCACCTTGTGGCAGTATGATACTCTTAATTACCAAGTCACCAACCCGATATACCTGACGTCTGACCTTCTTGTTAAAAGCTTTAATTATACACTTTTGGTACATCTGGCCATGGCAGACGTCCGTAAGCCTCTTCTCATCAATCAAGTTCAATTGGTCAAGTTGAGTTTGAATCCATTCATCTTCATTCAAACTTGCATCCCTTACGATTCTTAGAGAAGGTATTTAGACTTCAATTGGTAGGACCGCTTCCATGTCGTGTACCAAAGAGAAAGGAGTTGCTCCTGTTGATGTGCGCGTCGTGGTACGGTAACCATGGAGAGTAAATGGTAACATCTCATGCCAGTACTTGTAGGTCACTGCCATTTTTTGTATGATCTTCTTGATGTTTTTATTAGCGGCTTCCACAGTGCCATTCATCTTCGGTCGGTAAGGAGAAGAGTTATGATGCTGGATCTTGAATTATGCGCATAGTGCAGTGATTATAGTATTGTTGAGATTGGTACCATTATCTGTGATGATTCTTTCCGGAATACCGTACCGACAGATAAGATTCTGTTTGATGAATCGGGCCACAACGTTCTTGGTGACAAAAGCGAATGAAGTTGTCTCGACCCACTTCGTGAAGTAATCAATGGCAACCAAGATGAAGCGGTGTCCATTATAAGTTGTAGGTTTGATATCTCCAATCATGTCAATGCCCCACATTGTGAATGGCCAAGGAGTAGTCATGATGTTTAGAGGAACTGGTGGCACATGTACCTTGTCAGCATATATCTGACACTTGTGACAGGTTCGTGAATGCTGATGACAACCTGCTTCCATGGTGGACCAGTAGTATCCTGCTCGAAGGATCTTTTTAGCCATCGAGTGCCCACTAGAATGGGTGCCAAAGGTGCCTTCATGTAGATCAGCCATGATCTTGTCTTATTCATTCTTGTCTATGCACCGAAGCAAAGTAGAGTCGTGGTTGCGCTTATAGAGAATCCAGTTACTGAGGAAGAACTTAGCAGAGAATCTTCTCAAGATTTTATTGTCGTTGACTGAAGCTTCCTCCGGATATTCTCGGGCCTCGAGATATCTCTTAATTTCATGGAACCAAGGCTTGTCCTCTACTTCTTCAGTATCAATCTCGTGACAGTAAGCTGGTCCGTCCATCTCTCAATGGTGATCTGAGGAGCCTCATTATCCCATCTGATTTTGAACACAGATGACATACTGGCTAGCGCGTCTGCTAGTTGATTTTCCTCTCGTGGAAAATGCTCAAAGGTAATTTCCTCAAAATGTGGGATTAATGTCAACACATTTTCTTTGTAGGGGATGAGATTAGGATGCTTCGTGTCCCATTCTCCTTTGATCTGACTGATGACTAAGGCTGAATCTCCAAATACACTTAGGGACTTGATTCCCAAATCTATTCGAGCTTTGAGACCCATAATACACGCTTTATATTCTGACATATTATTGGTACAGTTGAAACACAATCTAGCAGTGAAGGGAGTATGGCAGCCTTCAAGGGATATGATCACAGCGCCTATGCCATTGCCGAGTGCGTTGGAAGCTCTGTCAAAAACCAAGGTCCATCGGGATCCTTGTTCAGGTCTGTCATATGGTTTGAGTTCTTCATAATTGTTTACCACCATGATGTCTTCATCCCTGAATTTGAAATTCATGGATTGATAGTCATTCACAGCCTGATGAACAAGGTGATCGGCTAGCACACTTCCCTTTATTGCTTTCTGGGTAGTGTATTGAATGTTGTATTCTGTCAGAACCATCTGCCATCTTGCTATCCTCCCAGAGAGGGCGGGCTTCTTGAATATGTACTTAATTGGATCCATCTTGAATATTAATAAGGTAGTGTGAGTCAACATATATTGTCTTAGCCGGCGAGCAGTCCATGCCAGAGCGCAGCAAGTTTTCTCGAGCAGTGGATATCTGGTTTTACAGTCGGTAAACTTTTTACTCAGGTAGTATATTGCATGCTCTTTTCGGCCAGACTCGTCATGTTGCCCCAGCACACACCCCATTGAATTTTCTAAGACTGTTAGATACATGATTAGATGTCTTCGCTCAACTGGCGGCATCAAAACGGGATGCTCTTAAAGGTACTCTTTGATCCTATCGAAGGCAACCTGGCAGTCGTCGTTCCATTCCACCACTTGATCTTTCTTCAGTAATATGAAGATTGGTTCACAAGTAGCGGTTAGATGGGAAATGAACCTGGATATGTAGTTTAGCCGTCCTAAGAATCCCCTGCCTTGCTTCTCAGTGCAAGGAGCAAGCATTTCTTGTATTTATTTTACCTTTTCAGGGTCCACTTTGATACATTTTCCGCTGACAACAAAGCCTAAGAGTTTGTCGGACCTCACTCCAAAAGTGCATTTATTAGGATTTAACCTTAGTTTGTATTTCTTTAGTCTTTCAAACAGTTTCTATAGATGGTCAAGGTGTTCCTCTTCAGTTTAAGATCTGGCTATCATGTCATCCACGTAGACCTCTATCTCGTTATGGATCATGTCATGAAACAAAGCTACCATGGCACGCTGATAGGTTGCCCCAACATTCTTCAACCCAAATGGCATAACTTTGTAACAGAATATGCCTCACTCTGTGATGAAGGTCATTTTATCCATGTCCTCAGGTGCCATTTTGATCTGGTTGTATCCAGAGAAACCATCCATGAAGGAAAATACTTTATGCTGTGCGGTGTTGTCAACCAGAATATCAATGTGGGGAAGCGGGAAGTCATCCTTGGGGCTTGCCCTATTCAAGTCTCTGTAATCCACATACATATGTACCTTACCGTCCTTTTTAAGCACTAGAACAACGTTGGTGACCCATTATGGATAGGAGGTGACAGCTAAGAATCCAGCGTTGAGCTGCTTCATGACTTCAGTCTTGATTTTCTCTGTCATTTCTAGCCGCATGTGACAGACCTTCTATTTTACCGAAGGGCGATCTTCTTTTCTCGGCAGATGATGGACCACGATATCAGTGTCGAGTCCTGGCATGTCTTTGTATGACAAGGCAAAGACCTCAAGATATTCATGTAGTAACTGATTTAAGCGCTTCTTGAAACTAGGCTCTAGGTTGGCACCTACCTTGACTTCTTTCTTGTCCTCTTCAGTACCTAAGTTAACTGTTTCAACAGCTCTTCATGAGGCTGTATGGTCATTTCTTTCTGTTGCAATAACCTGGCTAGTTCCCCTGGTACCTCACAATCTTCCTCACCTTCGTCTTCGGCTTGGTAGATCGGATTTTCAAAGTCACAATAGGCCATAGCAGAATCGTTACCCATGGGATCCTGAGTGGACGTGGATATGCATTTCGATACGTGAGTGTGTGTAAGAGCATAGCTATCTTTGTTAAAATAAAAAGGTAGAAAAACAAATAGCGTAAAATTTTGCATGCAAAAACGTCCATGATTTATTGATGACATATGAAGATGAAGTAACAACCCTCACAAATGGACCATTGTGCCTCGGGTAAGACACAAGGTTTTGAAGTCTAAATTGTTTAATTATTACAAGTCTGGAAAATTTAAAAGACAATTACTCTTGAATAAAAGTAATAGGGACAAATTCGTTGGCCTCCCAATTACTGAGTCCTCCGCTGATGATTGGAAAAATCTAGTCGTCCATGTCACAGCTGCCATCGCTGTCTTCCAATGCGCTGACTCCCAAATTATTGATACGTAAAGGTGGTCCCCCAGCACGAGTTCGTCGAACAACTCTTTGGGCCTCTGAAGTAAAACACAAACCAAATTTGTTGGATTTGTAGGGAATATCTGGAAGTTGAACCCAAATGGTACATCCACCTTCCTCCACAACTGCTCTAGCATCCTTTAGAGAGGCCATTTTCAATGGAGGTCTGGTAGCCTTCAGAGTATTGGTAGTAGTCTTGGTGCCGCAACCGTTTGTGGGACCTCCTCAAAGTTCTGATATGGGGTCTCAATGAACTCACCGTCCATTTTAATATACCTGAAAGAGTTCAGGTGGCTAACCATGTATTCCTCCTCCCCATGGACTGTGATGATCTTTCCCTTGACTGGGTACTTCATCATCTGATGTAGGGTAGAAGTGACGGCACCAGCGCCAAGGATCCAGGGTCGACCCAATAGACAGGAATAGGAAGGGCGGATATCTATCACATAGAAAGTTGAATCAAAAGTCTGAGTTCCAACTTTTATAGGGATATCTACTTCTCCGTGCACTTTTCTTTTAGAACCATCAAAGGCCCTCACCACAATGTTGCTAGGATTTAAAGTGAGTCCCTCGTAATCTAGCCGGTCAAGAGAATTTTTGGGCAAGACATTCAGCGATGAGCTTGTATCCACCAGGACGTGAGCTAATGTAGTGCCCATGCATTCAATGGAAACGTGCAAGGCATCATTATGTTATCTTCCTTTGGGAGTTAAATCAGCGTCAGAAAAACCCAATCCATTATCAGCAGTTAGACTGGCCACACAATTCTCAAATTGATCAATGGAGGTCTCTTGGGGCACGTGGGAGGTATTTAGAAACTTTACTAAGGCCTTTGCATGGGCCTCAGAACACAAAAGTAAAGCCAACATTGATATTTTCGAAGGGGTTTGCCCCAACTGTTCCACGATGTTGTAGTCACTTTTCTTGATTATCTTTAGTATCTCTTCCATCTCCTTGCTAGAAGCTTCGAGAATAACCTCTGGATGTGCCTTCTTCTGGACAGGCTCACACAATGCCTCTTTGCCCCTTGTCTCGATAGCAGGGATAATAGTAGGATTATCAATGGGAGTATCACTGGGGATGCTGGTAGGAGCGGTAACGAGAATAATTACAGGACTAGCAATGGTCTTTGGAGAGATCTCGGGTGAGAAGACTCTTCCACTTCTTGTTATCTTGCTGGTCCCATTGATATTGTCAATGTCAAGATCAGTGTCTTTCGCAACTTTGTCTTCAATAGACAATAAATCATTCCTGATGCCATGGTAATAGACGTCAGCCCCATAGTTCCAGGGAACAGCTTTATCCGAAGAATATGGTATTGGCCCCGACATGGTGATGATTAGGGGAGAAGACTTTGGAACAAATGTAATCCTGACAGGTATTTTGGTGGAGACCCTGGGAGGATTGTCAGAGATGGTGATTATTGAAACATCTTCACAGGAATTTCTGGTAAGAGGAACTTTTCAAACAAGTTTTCTTTGTTAGCCATCAGGCGCTGGACGCCCATCTTCAGTAACAAACATCCATTTGGTAGAGACATACATAAGCGACAACTTTCATCACAACCCGGAAACATACTGTCTTGCAATAGATTATGTTTAATAGTCAAAGGGGGAGTAGTTAAATCATACACGGAGGAAATAAAATAGTCACCATCAACAACGTTGACACCTTGACCATGTTTGGGCATTGGCGCCATTATCACATTAGGTGTTTCTGGGGGGTCAAACTCAATCTCTTTCGCCTCGATAAGGTCTTGTACCTTATTCTTCAAGGCCCAACAATCGTTTGTATCATGCCCCGGGCTTTCAAAATGATAGGCACATCGAGAATTCAGGTTGTAGCGAGGAGAAGAAGTATTGGGGTTCTTGGGATCTTCCTTTAGAGTCACTAGATTGGACTTTAAAAGATGTGGCAAAACTTGGGACAAGGTCATGTTGATCCGTGTGAATCGTATCATGGGCGCCTTTGGCCTGCGTTGATAGTTTCACTGCTGATTTGGTACAGGGTTGGAAATCATAACAGCCCCTACTGTCGGGCGATGTTCAGTTTTGTTTTAATTCCTGTGGTCATATACAACACTGACCTCCTTCTTTCCGGTAAAGGGTTTCTTCATCGTGCTCGAGGATACATCTCTTTGATTTTTTCCACTCTTTATACCGGTTTCTACCCACTCACCAGTCATGATTAGTTCACTAAATCCAGCCGAAGAGCTTCTGATCAGATGGTTGAAGAATGGACCAGATAACATGCCTAAGAACATATCCACCAATTCTCTGTCAGATAGAGGGGCTGGACTCTTCCTGCGAGATCCCTCCATTTTTTAGCATAAATTTTGAAACCTTCACCAGCACCCATAAACATGCCTTGCAATTGTGTTCGAGTTGGAGCTAAATCAGCATTATACTGGTATTGTTTGTAAAAAGCGGCAGCCAAATCTTCCCAATTGTGAATATTTGTCCCTTCTAACTGATAGAAACAATCCAACCGTGTCCCTGACAAGCTTTCTTGGAGGAAATGCACCCATAGGTTTCTTCTACTTCTCTTTGATCATTAAAGCCTTCAAGTCCTCTTGTCCTTTAGCCAGTGCCAAGAATATTTGTTAGAATTGAGCGTTATGTGCTTGAAGATCCTTTATTATTTGTTCAATATCCATCTCACTGAAATAAACAGTTGAAAGATAAGGAGACCTGTTGTAAGAAACCTATTTATGTTATGATGTATGAAAATGCATATGCAAATGATTTCAAGGAAATTAGAGATTTATATTTGTTTAGACAAAAAGGAAACACACGTTATATTAATAAATCCAAGTTCAAGTACATCATGCCTCCTTGGGCTTACAATGGAAGAAATAAAATACAAAAACTCCTAAGACAAAAAGGTTAAATGCATCCTCTTTGGTGCGATGTAGGCGTTCAAACTCCTCTCTTTATGAAGCTGCTTGGTGAGTTCTAGAACTTTCTTCTCAGTGGCGTAGAATTGGGCTTCGAAGGTGTCTTGTTCTTCCTTTAGCTGAATCCAACCCTTTTGAAAGTCTTCAAGAGAGGTAGGCATGTTTGGGTGAAGGACAATATACGGGACATCCCCTTCAGCAACAGGCTCTATGATAATGGGGAGGATGGAGGGGTAAGGCATTACGAGACTCTGAGCACGAGCTCACACCCACCTAAGATAAGGCTAAAGAGGAATAGAGTTTTGGTTTCCAAATGTCTTATTATCCACCTTGTTCACCATCCTCCAAGCTCATTCAAACCTCTTAGGTAAGTCTTGATCGTCACTCTCGTAGTCAAACACCACACCTTGGATGAGCATATCATAAGGACCATCTCTTCGAGCATACCCAAACTGTTGTAAAGCTAAGCAAGGGTTGTAAGTGATACCTCCCCTAATGCCAAGCAGAGGAACATTAGGGAATTCCCCACAACAGTAAATGATAGAAGTATCTTCCAAGGATCGAGAACACCAATAAATGTCAGAGTGGGTGAGGGACATCATCCTTTGAGACCATGTCAATCCTTGCTCGTTCTTCAATATAGATCGAGGTAGATGCGAAGTAAACCACTTGGTGAGTAAGGGAATGCAACACAAGAGAGTACCTATTTTCTTTATGGTGCGAGTATGGAAACAATGTAAGATGTATCCAAGCAAAGTAGGTATAAGATTACGAGAGAGGAAGACTTTGATGGCATTCACATCTATGAATTTGTCCGAATTGGGGAATAGAACCAAACCATAGATTAGAAGGGCCAAGATATCTTCAAAGGCTGGAAAATCCATATCATCCCAGAATGAACGAGCCTTCTCCAATAGAAACTTGGCTAGGAATCCTTTAACTCTGCTTCTTGTCTCCCAATTTGCTATAACATCGTCTCTCTTCAGATGCAGGGCTTCGGCAATGACTTCAGGTTTCAGAATCCCTTATAAACCGGTGAATGGTATTTGATCAAGCACGGGCACTCCTAATAGTAGAGAGAATTCTTCTAGTGTAGACACCAACTGATAGTCAGGAAAGGTGAAGCAATGATGTATTGGATCAAAGAATTAGAAGAGCACACACACCATTTCTTCTTGGAAATTGGAGGTAGCCAAACTGAGGAGTCGACCATATTTCTTGGTAAAAGGAGAATCTCCAGGCACCCTTGATGCTAACTCTTGGATTTGAGGGTGCACTTTCACGAAGCTGATTCAAATGGTGTTCCTTCGGACGGGATTCATGGCCTATAAAACAAAGCAAAGATAAATTCCTAAATCCTTGAAATAGTTAGTGAGAATGCTTATGATGTTTATGATGTTATGTACAAGTATGCAAAGCAAGCAAGTTGTTATATACACACATAGCAGACAACTTATTAGGTTTAGGCTTGCATGGGGCTTGTAGGTAAGTACCCTCTTGAAGTTTAGTTGGCTCAACATGTCCTAGAAAGTAACCGGGTTCTAGGGGACCTCAATATCACAGAATTTTCTTTTAGGCATTGTCTCAGCACAATCAATCTTTTCTTGTGGCCGAGATATCCCAAAAGTCCAGTCTCAATGAGTGTAGTATTGACTATCAACAAATTTTCAGCTTTCCATCGAAATCGGCTATCTCATTACTTTCTAATGGCCAAGTTGTTCAATTAAGGTTCCAAAGTCAGTTAGTGCTTCATTACGCTGCTCAGCGGCCCCGTATTCTCCTCGATTCAACATAAGGGATACTGGTACCAACAAATGTGTCACACTAACGTAACCATTTCTTCAACCATATCGGCCTATGCCGTACAGTTTCCATAATCTATTGCTACTTACCTAAAAAGGTGCCTCAGATCCGGGTAGAGGATCAAAACAAATCCCAAACAAGGAACCAAAAATGTAAATCAAACAAGTCAAACAAAGAAAGCATTATAAATGTGATATTAGCCCTAAGGTATTCCCACTTTTAAGATTATGATCCCTAGCAGAGTCGCTAGTTCCGTAACACGGTGGGAGAACTGACTTGGGTATTTCTCATTTTATCGCATTTGTTGCGGATAGCAAGAGTCTCCACCGACTTTTCTTTTATCCAAAAGGAAAGGTTGAAAAGAACAGTAAAGACCTTTCGAGATTATTTCTTGAGTTCGGGGGGTAGGTTATGAAAAGGGAAGGTATTAGCACCCTTTTCATCTGTAGTTATCTATCGGCTATTAGTTGCTTGCTAGATCACTTGCTTTTTGTTTGAAAGTGTGTTTGTGACATGGGTTTTGAAATTATTTTGAAAAGGAATGTCTTTGTAATGGTTCTTGTCTCTAGAAGAACGCATACAAAGTGTTTTGTCTTTTTAAAAATGTTTCAAAGTGAAATTGTGGGTGTATAAAATTTTGTTGTTGTGAGCAAGCGAGCAACTAGGAGCATCCTACCAACTCAAAAGGTCTTAAACGTTCTTTTCCTCCTCCTTTAGATGTTTCTATCTTACCGTTGATTTGGTAAGAAACCCCTTTATTAGAAGTGAAGGGACGGGCGTGGGACGTTTGTATATTCATAGAAGGCAACCTATGAAACGTTTTAGCAACATCATTTAGGGACTAGACCGTTTACCGAAGGCAACATTGAGGGACATCGAGGGACTATGATCTTTTGTCAATGGTCTTTTCTAAAACGCCTATATTCGAGGGACATGACTATTTTTATGAGGAAACAAGTGGAATTACCCTAAGGGTGCATGTGTATGAGTAGTGTGTTTGATTACATGGATTTTATCTTTTGAACTTTTGGTTTTCTACTTGTTATTTTTATCTTGCCATACATCCCAGTTACTAGCATTTATACAAAAGTAATAAAAATGCAACAATAAACCCTACACTATTACAACCATGTTGAATTTCATGTAAATTTAAAGGCAAAAATAAATAAAAAAACAAGAAAAATAGGTCTTTTGATTCAGGTAGAAAGGCCCTTCGATTATGCATTTCCTGGCTTCCTTCGATTTGGGTTCTGAAATCAGTGGAGTCATTCCCTTCGATTTTCCTTTCTGTCTCCTTCGACTGGGGGTTGGAATCAGGATAGGCACGCCTTTCATTTAGGCCTGGAAGTCAGCATAGTTCTGCCTTTCGCTTGAGACTTGGAGATAGCAAGGTTTTGGCCTTCATTTGAGGCATAGAGATAGCAAGGTTCTGGCCTTCGTTTGAGGCCTGGAGACAGCAAGGTTCTGGCCTTTGTTTGAGGCCTAGAAGCAGCAAAGCTCATGCTTTTCCACAGGATCTTTGCTGACTCTTTATAAGCATATTGGCCCCTCAGATTATGATTCGAAAGGTTTATGCAGCTAGCCAATTGAAGGGTATAACAAACCTGTCTTAAATTATAAAAATGCAATATCCAAACATAAATACAGTCCAGGGGTTAGCATAAAAACTAATGGGTCTCAAAGTCCAAAGCATAACTAATTAAGGTTGAGTTTTCAGCATACAGGCAGTCAGAATCGAAAGCTAAAACATGGTCTAGAAATATCTATATTTTTCTTTATTGGCATGTGCACATGATATTAAAATAGAATAGACTCAACTTTGAAGGGAACTTACCTCTTGAAGTCCTTAAATCGAAGGTAGATGCAAGTGCTTTCTTTAACAGAGAATGGGAGTTCGTTGGGACCTTCCTGAGGCTAATCCAGTTACTACTTTGTGAAAGCAGTGACTGGGTCGAAAGAGGTTGTGTGAGTGGATCGAAAGCTTTTTTTATAACAAGTGATGGAATGAATCAAAAGCCTATTGTATAATAGCTGGGGGAGTGGGTCGAAGGGTAGTTTGATGGTCACTTGGAGGGTGAATTGAAGGTTTTTTCTTAGCGTATAGAAGTGTTTGAAGATGAATGTTGGGAAGTGTTTGGGAATTTTTGAGAATTTTCATAAGTGTTTTCTTTCAATCCTTCAGGCGCCCCTTACATGTGTGGTGATGTCTCCTATTTATAGATGGCATGGGATGATGCTTTGGGAGGGAAAACAAAAGGTTCAAACAAGAAACGTATGTTGTATTTGTAGCTTTCGAGGGACAGTGTTTTTATGCCATTTTGGTGCAAGGAAATAGGCAATGTCACTGGACTGCTGTGCAACAGTTTTGGAGTTTTATGGCCAGCGTATCAGGCTTGAACCTTGCAGCGCATAGGACTTGGTCAACAAGTACCTTTGGCATCTCAACCTTTTGTCTTGACCCCCTAGATTGCCTTTTGACCAGACTCTTCAACAACCATTTATTTTTCAAATTGAAGTGTCATTCGAATGGCTCATATGGATGTCCTTTGAAGGGTCCAAATTAGTGCCTTTCGACCAGGCCCTTCATGGGTTCCTTCGAATGGTCTAAATGAAATGCTCTTGGGATGGGTCAATAAAATATGTCATTCAATTGGGACATCCAGACATGCCTGGCCAACCCTTTGAATGCACCACTATGGTACTTCTATCGGACGAGGCAATGGAATGGTGCAAAATTTGTGTATTTGAAAGAGGCCATGTCTACATGAGATCCTTCCCACTCAAATTTTCCTGCAAAGGGCCATGTGGCCAAAGGAAAGAGGGTATGCAGGAGGTTCCTACCTTGTGACCTTATGCGAATATGTTCAAACGAAAGCTTGTAAAAGGGGAGCCACATGCCCAAACGAAAGGCATGATTAAATACTTGTGCTGAAGGATTCACACCCCCAAACGAAGGACGCATGCAAGGGATGAAAGGCTCAATCGAAACTTGCAAAACTGGGAAAGCCAATGCCTCAAATGAAGGAGGCCTGCAGGGGGCAAAACGTGTGACCGAAAGAGGGTAAAAGGGAGGATTTGGCCTCCTGAATCGAAGAATATCACCAGGAGGCTTTTTGCCTTGTGAATTGAAGATGTTTGATGGGAAGTGTTGCCCTGTTGAAGCTTGTAACAAATTGATTCAAAGGGGATTTTGGCCTTGTGCATGTTATTATGGTAGTAAATTTTGCCTTGTATGTCTTGGATAACACGCAGGGAAGATGCTGTGCGGCCAAACGAAAGATTTGCACAAACATTCAAGCAAAGTCTAGCGCTAAAACGAAACAAGAAGTGATCTTAGCTAAATGAGTCCAATGCCTTAATCGAAGCATGAAATGAACTTGCCCCAAAGGAATCCAGCACCCAAACAAAAGATGCAACCAAGGCCAAAGTGTCCAATCGAAGGACACACAATCGAAGGGAACTTGCTTTTCCTTTAATTTTGTCAAAAGAGCATTTTCATCTATTTGGTTTTTTTAGCAATTTCTTCTTTAATTTTGATGTTGAAAAGTCCAAATATATTTGTGTAAGCTTGAATTTTGGGAGCCTCTTTGAGAAACGTCTTGAGGAATGAGAGGGAAAATTTTGGGGTACAACAGTAGAAAATATACCATATTTCCTATATCAGTCATCTCAAACCCATTAATCAGCATCTTCTTGAACTTGACTATCTCATAAGAATAACTTCTTGTTAGCAATATATCATCAACATAGAAACAAACCAAAATCATATTGCTTTCAGAAGTATACTGAACATAAACCCCATATTCTATCTCAGATTTTCTGAATCCATGTAGCTTGAAAAATGAATCAATTTTTCAGATTTCAAGCTATAGGAGCTTGTTTCAGTCTAATCAATGCTTTATGTAACATGTACACCATCTCTTCCTAATTATTTTTCACAAATCCAGGTGGTTGTGATACATATATCAAGGTTAGCAGCTATAGCAATCACCAATCTGATTGTTTCATGTATAACTATAGGCGCAAACACTTCAAAGTAATATAGTCCAGATTTATGTAAAAATCCTCTAGCTACTAACCTTATGTTAAGTGTCAATTTGTGCATAAAATACATATCAATTATTGACATTTTGAGACCTTTTATTTTACTTTTGTTTAAGTTAAATAATCATTTTAGTCATTTTGCGTAGTATGTAGAGAGTCTTAAGGGTTTAATGTGTTTTTTAGTGTTTCAGCTAAGCTTGTGCAGGAAAGATGCAAAAAAATGTAAATTTTAGCTTAACCAAGCTTAAGAAGAAAGAGTGAGATGCTGCAAAGAATCGCCCGGCGAAAACAGGTGTCGCCCGATGAAAATGAGGAAGAAAAGAAGCTGAGTTTATGTATTGCTTCGCTTCTGGGGCGCCTGGAGAAAATAAAATCGCCCGACGAAACTTTATGGTCGCCCGACGATTTAGCGCGGATGGGCCACACTTTTGGGCTATTTTCTGCCACCTTTTTAGGAAACTTTCCACCTACTTTTGCTTGAGGGAGAGAGAAAAATCTGATTTTTTGGAATATAGAGACCTTTTGTTCTATATTTTATTATTAGAACATAAAAATGGATTTTTTTAGTATGGTTATTATCAAGAAGAAAGAAGAAAAACAAGAACTTTTTCATTGTTCTTCAAGGAGACTTGAAGATTGATGTTTATCAACACTCATTTTCTAGTCATTGAGCAAGGTATCATGAAAATGAGTAGCTAAACACTTTTTGTGTCAAGGTTAGAAGTAGTCAACCTAGACTTAATGTATTTCTTTTAATCATTTTGTATATGAACTTGGTTGAAGATTAATACATGTTGAATATCTTTGTATCATTGTTATTTTTAAGGTTTGGTCCATTATTGAGAAGTAAGTTCCAAGCTTGACATAAGATATTCATCTACTAATTAATAAACTCTAGACATAGATTTGTGAGCTAGTATTCACTTGTATCAAGCATTAATGATTATCATGTTAATAGTTAGGTTGAGAGATCATTTAAAGATTAACATGATAAAACTCACAATATTGCTTAGACATGAGAAATATTGAGAGGATACGTGAATGTATTGATCATTGATTAGTTCATATGCAAATATAATCGAATAACTATGGAATAGGTTGATGAAACCTAATTTTGACACTCTTCTTTATCAAATCAAACAATTCCAAACAACAACCTCTCTATTATCCCAATAGATCTCTAGTGCATGAAATTTGATATTTGGTTACTAAAAGCAAGCATTAAAACTTTGTTTATGATTCAAGAACTTATGGACACTCAAACTATAGAACGACATTAACATCACACCAATCCCTGAGGAAACGATAATATAAATACTTTTGTTAAGATTACTACAAACAAAATGGCGTCGTTGTCGGGGATTGGCGTTTGACTATTGAAAGCATTGCAATAGTTTAAGTGTTTTAAGTTATTTTTTTATATAATATCTTTTGTTTTTCACTTGCTTTGTTAGTGTTTTCAGACTTTAGTTTATGCGAGGAAGGATTTCTGAAGATCAACTCCTATTCGACTCTGAAATCGAAAGGACTTGTAGAAAACTTAATAACAAGACTAGAAGAAGGAGGAAGCTAGCAAAGGAGAGAAGAGAAAGAGGAGAGACGTCCACTTCCAATATACCTTTTAATCAAGATATAGAAGAAGTTATGGTGGCAAATCTACCGATAGGTCCCTGTACAAATAGTCCAAGGTTGAATGCTCAATTTTCTAGGAATGCGGACCAAAGGCATTCAGAAATGAAAACTGGAATTTTACAACTATTGTATCTGTGATACGGTGGAAGAACCGGAACTGTTTGAAATACTGGTTTGCATTTTGCGTTTGTGTTTGCAAAATGTTGCGGTAAGCAAGAGTCGCCACCGACTTTTATTTTATCCAACTGGAAAGGAAAAAAAGCACAGAAAAATTCCTTTTTCGAGATTTTGAGTACGGGGGGTAGATTATAGAAAGGGAAGGTATTAGCACCCTTTCTATCTGTGGTTTTCCATGGGCTCTTAGGTACTTGCTCATCATTTTGAAAATTGCTTCTTTGTGCTTGATTTGAAAAAGTTTTTTTGTTTGACTTTGATTTAACCCTTGCTTCTGTCTTCAAGAGTGTTACGAAGTGTTTTTTGAAAACTTTGTTTGAAAAGAGATTAAGTGTGGAAAAGTTTGTTGTTGAGCAAGTACCTACTAGCGTCTACCTACTCGAAAAAAGAATTGTTCTATGTTCGTTTCCTTTAGACAATGTTATCCTACTATTAGTGAGTAGGTAGCACCGTCGTTGGAGTTTTAAGGGTCAATTCGAAAGGGACGTACGATCACTAAAGCAATGTTAGGACGTCTTAGTAATAACCCTAATGTCTTAAGATCAATATTCGAGGCAATAATTCCGAGGTAACTTTTCCGAACGGGACTTTGATCTTTTGTTAGACAAGGCGGCGACCACTAAAATACCCTATACTTAATGATTGTTTACCGAAGGCAACCGATGTGAGAGTATACCCTAGGAGTGCGCATGTGCGAGTGATTCAATTTCAAGTTTATTGTCTTTGCACATTTAGGATTTGCTAACTGTTTTAAAGTTTACATACATTCTTGTCATGCATCCCTATTACCATACATCTAACAGTTAATATTTTGCGGAAATTAAAGTGTGTAAAGTAAAGCTACGCTATTACAAGGATTCATGTATTAATTACATAGCCAAAAACAACTCGTAAAAAACGATAAATGAACGAAAAAAGGGTCCTAATTAATCTATTACATCCCATGAGCAATTACATCAATATTGTAAAAACAAATAAACGCGCGACGAATAGAGAACGAAGGGAAATTAAGGTTTTGACCCCGTCTAACCTAATTAAAAGAAAAAATTATTTTTGTTGTTTTTTATTATTTTTAAGAAAAAGAATAAGGTTTTTAAATTAAATATAAATATAATTAGTAATTAAATTAATTTAAAGAAAATAATTTACATGACCTATTTTTGTAATTTTGGTTATTTTTAAGAAAAAGAAAATAAAATTTAAATTAAACAAAACCCTAATTTCTAACTTGTTTTAATTTATTTACAAAAGAATTAAAGTTACCCTAAAATTAAATAAACTAATTAAATTAATTTTTTTGATAAAAAATAACCTAAATCTAATTGGATGAAAATTTATTTTTATGATTTTTTTTTATAAAAAAAAAAAGAATTGATTTTTATGTTAGGAAAATAATTAAATAAATTAAATAAAAGAAATTATAAAATAAAAGAGAAAAAGAGAATGGGCCTGAGAATCAGCAATTTGGAGGGTTTGAATAGTAGCTTTTGGGCCCAAAAAGCAAGGATCCATGTTGACTTCCAAGATCCCAGGCTGTGCGTTGACCAGGGTGTATGATAGTCCTTCACATTATGGCCTTCAGATCTGGCCTTCTGGAGATCCAATGGTGGAACCTTGAGGTCACATGGTGGACTTCATACCTACATGCGCGCTTGATTATGTAAATCAAAATAATATGAAACATGGGGGGACCTGGGATTCGAACCTAGGCCCTATAGCCTTTTCCACTCACCTCCACACCAACTGAGCTGGACGCGCGTATTGTACATGAAATAATAATAAACAACAATATGGAAAACAAACAGAATAATCATTATCCGCGCGAAAATTTGAATGGGCTAATCACAACTTGCCACGCCATCATCCATGTCCTCTCTCCGTTGCTAAAAGATTCAGTGACTTTTACCTACGAACAAATGTCCGTAGCTATAACCCCTGCATATCTCAAAATAAAACACAAGCATGATAAACAAAATTTAATGCCATGAATCGAATCGCCTTGGCCTGCTGAGCATTAGGGTTCCCTTCTTGTGGACCAATTTCACCTGTATAAAAAGATCCTAAATCGAGAGCAAGAACCCTGGCAATGGTGGATTCTGATATAGCTTCCAAAAATGCAATTAAATGGTGCTGTTAGCTTGCAAATATGCCAGGGATTACAAATATGCTCTTAAAACATGATGAAGATACCAAAATAACAAGATTCAATTTTTGAAATAAGAGCAAACCGTGGACCACTTACAGTGAGTTCTAGCGCGCGAGGATCCTTGTTTCTGATTGCTATGGCTTCCTTGCACTCCCAGGAAGTGAATGGGATGGCTTATGAGTCCTGAAAACATCTAGGAGTGTGAAATCAAGTCATCACTTTTTGGTGAATTTTTCAAGTTTTGTTCTTCCTTTGTGCGCCTCTAAACCCTGTTGTTTCTGGCTGCAATTGTTCACTATATACCAAGGGATGAATTGGGTTTACAAATATGATCTCAATCTTTGCCAATTATGATTTGTGATCTTGATTTGATTTCCATAAAAATTCCTTCCAAAATAGGCCAAAATCAATCTTTTTGTGCCCACCTATGCCTTGCATGAATTGATTCACTTGCTAGCTGTTTATGGGACCTGAAATGTGCACAAGATCTTGAAGTTTGAATGATTTGGATTTTTTCATGATTTGTTTTAATTTAAATTGATTTAATTGCAATAAAAAATCAAAATAAATAGAAAAAAATATGATAAAGACAAATGGGAAGAGCTAGGGCTCGTGGACCATGCTACCAACTCAAAACAAGTGCAAAACGTTAGGCCCATTTAGCAAAAATTGCAATTTGAGGCACTTTTGACTTTTGGCAATTTTGCAAAAAAGGTCAACTTCACCAATGCATAACTTCCTCAATTTTAACTCTTTGAAGGTGTTCTTGGACTTTTTGGAAAGCTTGAGATGTCCTCTAAGCAAAACTTTTGGTCTCATTTCAATTGAGTCTTCCATGTTCATGTATGAAGCTTTGTAAAAAAAGGTGTTTTTGTTGACTTTTTAAAGTGACCTATAATGTCCAAATTCATAACTTCTTGTGAGTGCATATTTTGAACTTGGGAGCTGAAGATTAATTGTAGATAATTGCATCCTCTTAAAAATTAGCTTTTGATGGATCATTTATCGTAAAGTATGAGAAAGTTATGCATGGTCAAAGTTGAGTTGACTTTTCCTACAAAACCCTAATTTAGCAACTTTTGGGTTTTGATGAATTGGGAGCAATCCTTGATGAATCATGATCAACATTTGATCAAATGATGAATAATACTTCAAAATGAGGATGTTGACCAAAAATCTTGAAGTTTGACTGTATGTGGGCCACAATTGACTTTTGCCCTAACACAGTCGATTTTCAGGCCTTTGAGCAATTGACTGAGCAAACTTCCTCTACAAGGCTTGAAACTTGACATGGCTGATCTTGAGAACATATTAGGACAATGGTGAGAATTTGGTATCCCTTGGACTCAAATATCTTGATGCAACATGAAACCCTAATTTGGGGTAGACTGCCTTAGGAGAGAGTTTGTCTGGTCAACCATTGGACTTCTTTGAGCAAGTTGAGGATCTTTCTTGAAATCTTTTTTTAGAAATATGAGAGGGAAAATTTTGGGGTACAACAGCTGCCCCTGTTCAATCTTCTTAAACTTGAGGATGTAGATTGGCTTGCCTGCCTTTCGTGATCCAAAGGTGGAAGATGATTGAACACTAGAGTGCCCAGAAATTTGCACTCGCATGAAGTGGTACTTGTCTTATGCTGTCGGGAATGGGCTTATAGATGCCATTTGGAAGTTGACGATGGAAGATGGGCTTAAAGATGCCATCCGAAGGAGTGTCGATCGCATAAGAGATTCCTTAGCGAGAACTTGTATACCTGTTGTTGAGGAAGATCCCGCTGGTGAATGCTGGTCTCTGTCTTGAGAGAAAAGTTGAATTTTAGGAGCTTCGGTCGTCCGTTATTCTATTGGGGAATCATCTCTTGGTCTAAGAGGTGAAAATGAACTACTATCTGGTCGTAATCCAGGCTTCATAGTGATAAGACCGACTACTTTCTGGTTGTAATACAGGCTTTACAGTGACTTACTGGGGAGATGAGATTAAACTCGCTATCCGGTCGTAATCCAGGCTTCGCAATTTCTCAATTCTTATCTGGTCGTAATCCAGGCTTCAGAAGGAATTCAGTTGTTATCCGGTTGCATCCAGGCTTTAACTTGAATTTAGGGCACACTAATATTCGGTCGACTCCGGGCTTCTTAGTAATTGTCCAGGTACACTGCTATTTGGTCGAAATCCAAGCTTCGTAATGTCTTGTACCTCTATCTGGTCGTAATCCAAGCTTCACAATGTTTCATACCATTATCTGGTCGAATCCAGGCTTTATGGTGTCTTGTACTGCTATCTGGTCGATTCCAGGCTTTACAATACCTCACTTCTTATCTGGTCGAAATCCAGGCTTCAGAAGAAATCAAGTGGTTATTCGGTCGCCTCCGGGCTTCCATTTGACTTTTGGGCCTACTAATATCCGGTCGACTCCGGGCTTCATAGTATTCTTGGCTGCTATCTAGTCGTAGTCCAGGCTTCATAGAAACTTGCATTACTATCTGGTCGTAATCTAGGCTTCACAATAACTTGCTGAGCTATTATCCGGTCGACTCCAGGCTTCACGACTTGTGTTTATGATATACCACTATCTGGTCGAATCCAGGCTTCATGGTGTCCCTTACTTTTATCTGGTCGTAGTCCAGGCTTTACAGTAACTTGCTGGGGATTAAACTATTATCCGGTCGAATCCGGGCTTCATAGCTTGCTTTTAAGAGATACCACTATCTGGTCGTAATCTAGGCTTCACGGTATTCTGATACTGTTATTCGGTCGTTCTCTGGGCTTCACAATATGATGGAGTAATCAAGATACTATTCGGTCGTACCCGGGCTTCATAGCTTGAACTTTGTGAGAATTTGATTTTATCTTTCCTGAAATGTAGAGAGTTAGTCATATGTAATGCATGACATGTATCGAGCAATGATGTTCTCAAAATAAATGAGATTATGTTGTATGATGTGTATATGCATGTCATGATGTATGAATGTGCAATGTTCTCATGATGTTTTCTAGTTGGGGAAAATAAATCCCGGACTACTGTTGGAGAATATAAAGAATTTCGCTCGCCGGGGATAACGAATGAAGATGATTTGAGAATAACTTGGCAGGAGAATAATTCTGCTGGAGAATAAACTGGCGAGAAAATGACTCGGTGGGGAAGAGATACTCTGTCAGAAGACCCGCTGATTTGGAGAAATAACCTCGGTTGGTGATGAATTACCGTTACTGGCGATGATGAACTCTGTCGGGGATAAAGTTTCAGATTGTGGGAGAAGTAAACTCCACTGGGAATGGTCTTCCATTGTTGGTGAAAGATGAACTCTGCTTGGGGAGAATCTTACCGATTCATTCGCGATTGCGAACCTCAGTTGGGGAGAGTTAACACCACTGTCTTTTTTTTTCTTACTCTGCAGGGAGTGTATATACTTTTAGTCATTTTCTCCATTTGGGTCTATTCTTGTACCTGGTGAATAGAGAAACTGTAAGGTCTGGACATTTCTTGTATGCCCCTGTTCCTAGTACCATGAGTAATCGTCTTTTGTTTCGCATGTAAATATTTATGAGCAACAATTATTTTCAAATGCATATATCAAAAATGAATCATTGGACGTTCTTGCAAAACAAAACAGAAAAAGGAAAATAACTTGAAATTTCTTTGTGAAAATGAATTGTATTGATTTTGAAGTTGGCCTGTAAATAGGCGTTTTGTACAAGAGGCTGACGTCTTAGTAAGAGAACGACGCCAAAAGATGAATTATACAATTTGTGAAAAAGCAAAGAAAAACATCTATGTGAACAATCCCACTGGGTTCCAACTCTGCTATTGCCTTTATATCTTCGAGCGTCTCATCACTTTGCTACTTGGTTGAAGGTAGATCAGATTGATCAGTGCCGTTCGAGCTTGATAGTCAATACCGAAGTATGGTTGCAAGATGATCCAATGAGACATAGTGTTACGCTTTAATCCCTAATTTTTTCCTGGACCGCCCTTTCGGGTTTTCAGTCCACCGGGATACCCTTTTTTGCCCAAGCCGCCTTTTCATGTTTTCGACTTGCCGGGTGTACAGATTTTTTTTATTTTTATCCCTTATTTTTGCCCGAACCCTTTTGGTTCGCCGGGAAGCCCTTATTTTTTCCTAGGCCAGTCGACCTAGCGGGTCTTTGATTATGCGTAGTATTTTTTCACTATGTCTGCATTGATGGGGTGAGGAAGGTCGTCACTATCCATGGTGGTTAGAATCATAGCTCCTCTTAAGAAAATGTTCTTAACCACAAATGGCCCTTCATAAATAGGGGTCCATTTGCCCCTGGGATCACCTTGCAGCAGTATGATGCGTTTGATCACCAAATTCTCGACTTGATACTCTTATCGTCTAACTTTCTTGTTAAATGCCTTGATCATCCGCTTTTGATACGTCTGACCATGACAAATAGCAGTAAGCCTCTTCTAGTCAATTAGATTCAGCTTATCAAGCCGGGTTTGGATCAAGTCATCTTCGCTTAAACCTGCATCCTTCATAATCTGAAGAGAGGGTATCTGAACTTAAATGGGTAAGATTGCCTCCATGCCATACACCAAGGAATATGGTGTTGCCCCTGTTGACATCCGCGCTGAGGTACGATACCCATGAAGAGAAAATGGCAACATCTTGTGCCAATATTTGCAGGTCACCGTCATCTTCTGCACAATCTTCTTGATATTCTTATTAGCCGCTTCAACAGCCCCATTCATTTTCGGCCGCTAAGGAGAAGAGTTGTGATGCTGTATCTTAAACTGTTTGCAGAGCTCAGTGATCATTGTATTATTGAGATTTGTACCATTGTCCGTAATGATTCTCTCTGGTACACCGTATCGACATATCAGATTATGTCGGATAAACCGCGCCACGACGTTCTTGGTTACTGTAGCAAAGGAAGCTGCCTCAACCCACTTCATGAAATAATCAATTGCTACCAGAATGAAAGGGTGCCCGTTAGATGCAGTAGGTATGATCTTGCCAATCATGTCGATGCCCCACATTGCAAAAGGCCAAGGAGCTGTCAAGACATTTAGAGGAACTGGAGGTACATGCACCTTATCAGCATAGACTTGGCACTTATGACAGGTCTGAGAATGCTGATAACAGTCGGCTTCCATAGTAGACCAATAATATCCTGCCTGTAGGATTTTCTTTGCCATGGTGTGTCCACTAGAATGAGTTCCGAAAGTACCTTCGTGTAATTCTTCCATGATCCTTTCCGCTTCATTCTTATCCACACATCACAGTAAGGTCGAGTCATGGTTACGCTTGTAAAGGATACCATTACTGATGAAGAACTTCGACGCGAATCTCCCTAGAAACTTCTTATCATTAACAGATGCACCCTTGGGGTATTCTTGAGCCTCAAGATACCTCTTTACCTCGTGAAACCAGGGTTTATCTGTTACCTCTTCAGTCTCAATGTCACAGTGTTGCACCCCAAAGTTTGCCCTCCCATTTCCTCAACATTTTCTCACCACAAGACCCTTGGAGCTCAAGATCCAGTTAGGGTTTGCTCTGCTCAAGACTCCTCCTTGCACTGTTGACCCAAATTAGGGTTTGAGTTTGCACAAAGATGTTTTGACCTAAAAGGCCCAAAGTGACTTTCATGCTTCATGTTGGACTCACAAGTTTATCCATACCAAGTTTCAGGCCTTGATTCCAATCTTTGCCCAGTCAATTGGACAATTGACCTAGAAGTCAGCTGTATTGGGGAAAAAGTCAACTATGGTCAATTGACAGTCAAAACTCATGATTTTTGACCCACGTCAACATTATGAACTCATATGGACCATTTGGTCAAGTTTGGATCACAATTCCACAAGAAATTTGATCAGATCACCAAAAGGGCAAAATGGTCAATTTTAGGGTTTTGACTGCACAAAGGCAATTTTTGACTGTTTGACCTAACCAATGGCAATTCAAGCTCACATATGGACTCAAGGACTCAATGGAATTGTCTTGACATGTTCAACAAGTTCAAAAGATCCCAATTGCACAAGATTGACAGATGAATTTTCCAATCAACTGAGCCAAATTTGTCTGTATATTGAAAAGTCAAACTTTGACTTTTTTGGTCAAAATCAAGTGTCAAGATTCATTTTTCATCAAGACATGTCAAATTATGAAACTTGTTCATCAAGAAATCAAGAATTACAAATTAGGGTTTAAAATGAAGAATTTTCATAACTTAGAATTTTTCTAAGTTATGAAAATTCCTAATTTTTTCCTAACTTTGTCCCATTTTTCCATCAAGATACATTTGGATTCAAGGAAAACTCAAAACATGAAAGTTTTAGTCCATTGCAAAATATACAACTTTGATTCACAAAGTTTACTCAAAAGAAGCTTGTAGCTCAAGTTATGATTTTTGGAACAAGGGTGTAAAACATTCTTAACTTAGAAATATTTTGACCTATTTTAGGCAGGATTTTTGCCTAACTTCATGGCCACTTTTCACATGCTTCCACTTGGAATTTCAACTTTCATTACAAATATGGATTGTAGTACACATTCCAAGCTTTCCAAAATGTCCAAGAACTTCTCAAACACCCTTGTGTTTAGGGAGAATCGAATTTGTCAATACGGGCAAAAGTCACTTTGATTCATGGCCAAAGGCATGTTCATAACTTGTGCATTTTCAAACTCAGCATGTGCAAGCTACATTACAGGCCTTTTATCTCACACACACTCAATAATTTAATGAAAATCCTTTGTGTTCAAGCCTTATCTTATGTGTTTAACCATTACATGCCAATTTAATCCATAATTAGAAAAAGTAACTTAGCCATTTTTGAAAAGGTGAACTTTATGTCAAGTTTACAATCTATGAGGTACAATGCAGATCTTTGAGGCACAAGTTCATGAGAAAAGTCCACTGATCAAGAGTGATTTGTGCAGAATACTTGAGGGGCCTGTGGTAGCCTAGAAACCAAGTTGATAAACTTTGCTTAAGATAGAAGAAACATTGCATAACTGAACACATCTCTCATTCCTGTCAACACAAGCCTAAGAAAACTTGTTGAACACATTCCATACTCCTCAAATAACCTAAAACACGACCAAGCCATCCTCAAGAATCCCTCATTCATCAAAACATAGTTTTGTGGCAAAACAGGGTATCTTCTGCATATTGACTTCCACAGTTCATTTCCCTCGTGCGTTTTCATCCAAACCACCTCAAATACATTCAATAACATCCATACAAGCTATCCCCAACCTTAGATACAGACTGTAACAGCCATAGCATAGTTTTCCATTTTCATTTTTCTCTCTTGCAGGTTGACTTCCATGGAGTGATTCAGCAAGATTCAAAGCACACCAAGCATTGGAGAAGCATCCCTGAACTTCAAGCAAGCTATACCAGTCCTCACATTGCACTGAAAGTACCTCCATTGTCATACACAAGTCAAGCTGAACAGGTAAGTTTTTGAACTTCTATCTCTCTATCCAGGCATAGTTAGGTTTAAGTTTGTGAAGAAAACATGTTCTAGTCATAGCCCTGAAGCCATCCATATATTTACTTTTCATTTATATTGTGTGTGCTAAGAGTATTTTGAACCTGAATATCTGAAAAAACTTAGGTCAGAAATTGGGAGAGAAGAAATTCTCTCTCATTTCTGAGAGTTAGATCATGTTCTTTATATGTATGAACTCGTGACATGATGCTTTACATTTTTTGTGTTGTGAGTTTTTATTAAAAATCAAAGAATCAGGATCTTGTTGTTGAAGCAAAGAGGCGCGCGTTTTCAAACAAAACTGGCTGGAGGTTGAAGAAGATAGATTTGGGCTGGGCCTGAATTTTGCTTTTCTGTTTACACCATTCATTCCACTTGCACCCCCTTGGCCCATTGTGTTTATTTTTTATCATTTTTTGACTTTTTCTTTTTTATTCTGACTTGTTATTTTTTGACAAAACATAAAAAATATTAAAAACATTTTTTCAACCATTTTTGCATTTTATTTGAATTTTGTTTGTTTTATTTGAGTTTATACATATAAATAAATAAATACCTCTTTTATTCAAAATACAAAAATAATCCAAAATACATTCTATTTTCTAATTTTATTTTATTTTATCTTTTGAAAACATTTTCTAAAAAATATACTTTTTTTTGTAAATATTAAATATTTTATTTTTGTACATATTTAATATATTTAGTAAATATTATAAATACTTATATATTTATTAGAATATTTAGGATAAAAAATACAAAAATAATACATTTTTATTGTTATTAATATTTAACTTAAAAAATCACTCTTTTTTACAATATACTTTCTTTTTATTTATTTTTTGTACATAATTAATAAATGTTGTATATAATAAATAATTAATACATTTTATTTAGCAAATTAGGGTTTTGCCCTAAAAACATAAAAATATCCAAAATTATTCATTTTTATTTTTGTTTATTTGACACATAAAAAATACCTTTTTACATACATATGAAAATCATTTTTGCATCTTGCATATTTTATTTTATTTTTTATCGTACATTAAATAATTTGTATAATTCAATTTGGATGTAATAGTTTAGGTTTAATTTTTTTTTGCTATATATCCCCATTTGAACATTTGTACCCCCCATCCCATAAATTGTGTTGTAATAGTTTAGAACTTTTAATTCCGCATTTTAAAGCTTTCTAAATATGCCATGATAGAGTTAGGGTTTTGTATGCAAAAATCAACCAAAACAAATAGTTTGACCTAATTCAAAGATAACAAAGCATGAAAATGAACAACACCAATCACACTTGCACCCATAGGGTTACTCCACTTGTTGCCTTCAATAATGGGCCATGTTGCATGTTGAGTTTCTTTGGCAAAAACAAAACAATCAAATGATCATAGTCCATCGATGACGCTATCAAGTTGCTTAAACAAAAATGATCAAGTCCCTCAAGAAAATGCCAAAGATACTTAACACCATTGCAATCATGGTCTAAACGATGAGCCGCGCCCGTCCCGTTCACATCCTAACACAAGATTGTCCACCAAATATAATGGTGGAACAAAATTGTTAAAAGGGTTAAGACATAGAGAAAACCTTTGAGAAATTTAGGGTAGATAGCTCTTGGTTACTTGCCAACTTGCAAAACAAAAACACTTGCCTATTTTTCAAACCCACACATCACAACACATTTTCAAAACAACTCTCAAAAACATTGAAATTTTTTCAAAAGACATACACCTTTGTATACATCCAAACATGGGTCATTACAAAGGTTGCCACCACATTGGCCTCTTTTCAAAACATTTTCAGACCCACACACAAAGCACCATTTCAAACAATTGAAAGCACCATTTCAAACAATTGAAAACCAAGGCAAGTTGATCTAAGCAAGTAACTAAGAGCCCATGGATAACCATGGATAGAAATGGTGCTAATACCTTCCCTTTCTATAATCTACTCCCCGAACCCAAGAAAACATCTCAAAGGTTTTGGCTGTGCTTTTTAACCTTTCCTTAGGATAAAATAAAAAGTCGGTGGCGACTCTTGCTCAACCGAAACATTTGCGAAAACAAACACAAAACCTCAAGTCAGTTCTCCCACCGTATCACAGAACTGGCGACTCTGCTGGGGAAAACTTTTAAAGTGGAGTAACCTTAGGGCTTAGATCACCCTCTTGCATGACTAATTGTTTGCTTTGATTTCTTTATACCTTGGCTCTCTTGTTTGGGTTTTCAATCCTACACCCGGATTTGGGGAAACATTCATAGATAGCAATACGTTGTGGAAACTATGCGGGGTATACCGACACGGTTGAAGCAATAATTATATTAGTGCGACATATTTGTGAGTACCGGTAACCCTTGAGTTCAATCAAGGAGAGTACGGGGCCGCTGAGTGATGTCACTAAGCACTAATGACCTATAACCTTACTTGACCATCTTGGCCTTTCATTAGGGGTAGTGAGATGACCGGCTTTGGTGCAGTCCGAAGTTGGTAGATACTCGATACTACACTCATTGAGGGTTGTTTTCTTGGAATATTTTGGTCGCTAGTTAAGTGGCTAAACCAAAACAATGAAATGGAAAAAAATCCAATGATATTGAGCTCCTTAAAACCCGGTTACTATTTATAGGACAGGTTTTTAAGCCAACTTCACTCAAGAGGGTACTTACCTATGAAACCCCATGCAAGCCTGAAACTAGGGTTTTGTGTGAATTGCTTGTACATATGTTTTGTGCATACATCATGAACATCATAAAGCATCATATGCATTCACTAACCATTTCAAGGGTTTAGATCTTCATCTTTGTTCTTGTTTTGTAGGTCATGGAAATTCCTCGCAGGAAAACTATCCAAGTCAACCTTGTGAGAATCCCTCCTCAACTCAAGGAGCTCACATCCAGAATTCCGGAAAGCTCTCCCTTCAGTGAAAGACATGGTAGACTGCTCATCCTAGTCAACACCAACATTGAAGAGGACATGGTAAAGGTGTTGTTCCAGTTCTTTGACCCCCTTCACCACTGTTTCACTTTCCCCGACTATCAATTGGTGCCCACTTTGGAGGAATTTTCTCAACTTCTAAGGATTCCTATTCTTAATCAACTACCCTACAACGGTACGGAAAAAGAACCAAAGCCTGAAGATGTTGCTCAAGCACTACACTTGCAACCATCTGACATCAAGGGGCATTAGGAAACTAGAAGCGGTGTCAAAGGCTTCTTGGCAAAATTCTTGTTTGAGAAGGCACAAGAGTGTTGGAATTCATTGGACCTACAAGCCTTTGAAGAAATTGTGGCACTCCTCATTTATGAGTTGGTCTTGTTCCCAAATCCTTACCAGCTTGTAGATGTCAACGCCGTCAAAATCTTCTTATCCAGAAATCCAATACCAACGTTGCTTGGGGACATTCTTCACTCATTTTACACACGAACAATGAGAAAGAGGGGTGTTCTCATGTGTTGTACTCCTCTCTTTGCAAGGTGGTTTATTTCGCACCTTCCACAATCTGTTTTAAAGAATGATCAAGGCTTAAGGTGGTCACAACGGTTGATGACCCTCACTCACTCTGATGTACATTGGTGTTCTCGGTCCAGAGAAAATGTCATCATCGTCGATCGTTGTGGAGAGTTCCCTAATGTTCCATTACTTGGCATTAGAGGAGGCATTACCTACAACCCTTGTCTAGCTTTGAGACAATTTGGATATGAACGGAGGGATGGCCATCATGACATGTTGATTCCTGACCTAGTTTTTGACTTCGACAACGATGTGCAAGGACTTCGCCAAAGATTCATCAGAGCTTGGAGGATGCCTAACAAGGTAGACAGTAAGACACTGGGGCACAAGAACTTTATCCCTCTTGAGCCTTATCTCAAATGGGTACGAACCCGAGCCCATAGTCTAATGATGCCTTATCCTCATGTTCTCCCTATGATTAAAGAGCCCGTTAAGGAAGGAGAGGTTCCCTACACCATCCTATATCCTGACATGCCTACATCATGGGAGGAGATGCAGAAGAGTTGGATCCAACTCAAGGAGGAACGAAACACTTTTGAAGCCAGCTTCTACGCCAGTGAGAAGAAGGTTTTGGAGCTTACCCGCCGACTCCATGAGGAAGAGACCCTCAACACGTACATCGCACCAAAGAGGATGCGCAACGTCTTTTTACCTTGAGAAGTTTTTTGTAATATTTGGCCCGTGGGGCACTTATGTACTGACAAATTTCTTCTTATTAACATGACGTGTGTTCTTTTTGTTTGCAACAATTTTGAATTTTCTAAATCCTTGAATGCATTGCATACATAAGCATATCATTCATCATACACATAAGCAGGTCTCCACACCAGGTTTCCTTATCTTTCTGCTGTTTATTTCAGTAAGATGGATCTCGAACAGACGGTCAAGGACTTGCAGTCTCAGAACTCACAGTTTCAACATCTCCTGATGACCTTGGCTAAGGGTCAGGATGATCTGAAAGCCCTGCTTGGGAACAAAGAGCAAGTGAAAAAGAAGAAGAAAAGAATCGGGGTGGCTACCCTAGGAAGAAGGTTTGAGGGTGAAGCCAGAAGAGTGCTTGAATTTCCTCCTACGTCTGAAGAGGGAACCAGTAAAGGGAATGTGGCTGCGGTACCTTCCGAATCCGAAGCTGAAGAAGGAGAGGCTGAAGAAGACGAAGACTACTCTGAGCAACAATACCCGCCCGCCGATGATAAGTACAAAGGCTTGGAAGACAGGTTGGCAGCTATGGAGCTGCAGAGAGTTCCCGACTTAGATTTCGAAGATTTGGGATTAGTTGCTGGAATTGTGATCCCCCCGAAGTTCAAAGTGCCAGTTTTTGCAAGGTATGACGGGCTGTCTTGCCCAAAAATGAATCTCAGATCATATGTAAGGAAGATCCAACCTTACACTGCAGACAAGAACCTGTGGATCCATTTCTTTCAGGATAGCCTTTCAGGGGCTCAACTCGAGTGGTTCTATCAGCTAGATGGAGCCAGTATCCGAAACTGGGAGGACTTGGCTACCGCATTTTATAAACAATATCAGTACAATTCTGACCTCGCTCCCACGCGTACCCAACTTCAGGGTATGTCACTGGGAACGGGCGAAGGATTCAAGGAGTATGCACAAAAGTGGAGAAACTTGGCTGGCAGGGTGCAGCCACCTTTGACTGACCGTGAACTTGTTGACATGTTCTTAGGGACCTTGTCTGGTCCGTTCTTCAACCATCTAATTGGTAATTCTTCTGCTGGGTTTACAGATTTGATCTTAACTGGTGAGAGGATAGAAGCTGGTATCAAGTCGGGGAAGATACAGAAAGGTGCCTCCGCGAGTATTGAAAAGAAGCCCTTCAAGAAGGAAGCCAGTGTTGTTTATGGTCCCAGAAGACAAATTAAGCCGGAACGCCGCCAAACTGTCAATGCATTGGTAATTTCAAAGCCTGTTGCTGCTCCTCAGCAGTTCAACCAACGAAGGGGTGAGAGGCCCAAAAGGCATTACACTCGGCTTAGCATGACCCTGTCTCAAATTTTGCCGCAACTACTGTCGACCAATCTGGTAACTGTCAAAGAAGCTCCGAAGGTAGTGAACACAGCTTCTCCAAAGTACAACCCCAACGCCCGTTGCGCTTATCACTCTGATAGCCCGGGGCATACTACGGATGATTGCTGGGCTCTGAGGAATAAGGTTCAGTACCTTATTGATGCCAAAGAAATACAGTTTGAGGCGCCCGAAAGGCCCAATGTTGTGACTGCTCCCATGCCCCAGCATGGAGCGAATGCTGTGGAAGAAGACCGATATGTAGCCTCCGTGGAAGAGATTGTTACTCCGTTGATGACTGTCAAAAAGAACCTGTTGCTAGCCGGTTTATTTCCGGGATGTGGTAAAGGTTGCCTGCTATGTGTTGTTTCACCTGTTGGTTGTCCGTTGCTGAAATCAGGCATCCAAAGCCTGATGGATAGCAAA